>BLKM01000864.1:592558-705140 GCA_013340265.1 Coptotermes formosanus
AAAAACACTAATCACCAACAAATGCACAAAGAGAGCTTTATCATCAATTGTAACACACTCCTACATGTTTCGACCCTGTTGGGTCATCTTCGGGAAGAATTTTTTGTTCTCGTTACACTAAGGTTGCACTTTATAGTTGAGTGAGAATGTGCTGTTGACTGTGTACTGCGTTGTTTTTGGAGGCACTGCATTGTAAGCCGGGACCGCAGAGAGTTCACGCCTCCAAAAACAACGCAGTACACAGTCAACAGCACATTCTCACTCAACTATAAAGTGCAACCTTAGTGTAACGATAACAAAAAAGTTCTCCCTGAAGATGACCCAGCAGGGTCGAAACATGTAGGAGTGTGTTACGATTTATGATAAAACTCTCTTTGTGCATTTGTTGGTGATTAGTGTTTTTGAATAAGATAATAATTCTTGCCTCTCGCCCTTTGCAGCACTTGTATAGTCCCGTGCATGTGTCAGTTCCTTATCTTCGGTCCTCATTAATGCAATTCAATTACACTGTCCTCAGCTGATAGAAGTCTACGATAAGTCAATTAAAGCATATTTGGAACTCCGTAACACTCAGCCTTCAGTGTGAGCAGTGCAGAATTTCAAAACTCTACAGTTCTCAAGGTAAGAAATTGGCGTTCTTGTTCTTTCTGTGGTGAACACCCACTGAGTAACAGAGTTAATCTAAATAAGGTTTGTTTAACGTTTTATGTGCTGCGGGCAAATTCGGCAAAATTTGATACGCATAAGGGCATAAGAATACGCATATGTACAACTACGCCTGTGTATATTCATAGACATTAAGTGCAATAAATATATAATGATAATAATAGGAAAATTTTAAAAAAACTGCAAAAACAACCATAATCTAGCATGTCACCATCTTTAGCACATTTTTGCAAAATGAATGATTAGGGTACAATACATCTCCACAATAAAACATGCACATGAGCTTTCGAAAATTGCTTTGGCTTCCTATCTCTGTTTTGCCAGCGAGAACAGCTGAATGCGCCTAATCTAAAATGTTAAGGGACGACTAAAAGATTTGTAAAAAGTACTCAATATAGCCTCGACGTAAGTAACAAAAAGAGATACGTCAACTGTCTGACACAAAATTATTCTAATTAACATACCACAATATAAGTTTTCAGGCTGTCATAGCGGATATTGCTTAAGTGATATTATTGTGGATTATTACAACGTTAGGATAATAGGTTTGTCATCATCTTAGCACTGACTTAATAAGATTTACACTTACGCTGAATTGGACTAAGAAAATTTGTCTGTGTTGTAGAAAGGTTGCAGGGACTTCCGTCAAAGAAATATGTCGATAGTCAAGCAGGGATAAATCTCGTACCGAGCCAATGGAAACTGAAGGTTCATGGTTGTAAAACAGAAAATTTTGAAACACCAATTCCCACTGGCTCGGCAAAAATCTACGCCCTTTCCATTTCCGTAGCTGTTGGCCATAATCCCTGCAGACTTCACACAAAGCCATCACATTTCTTCCTCCCATGAACTTCAAGAGCCACCTGAACCTAATCCCAGAAGCGAGTTATTTAACCTTTTAAAGCCTAGTGGTAACTTTACATACCACCAGGTTTAACATTAAAAAATTCTACGTGGTGCCCACATTGTGTTTATGTGTTTTGTACGGATCTCAGAACAAACAGCAACTTTTGCCTTATAAAACATTAAGAGACTGGTTTTTATAACCGAAGTGGAGAGTGTTTACAGCGCGGTACGCACTGAATCCTTATATAAAACAGATACGCTTCGTCTTTAAAGGGTTAATACTGAAGCTAACATATATATATATAATATAGCTTAAAATGAACAAAATGTGTCCGCCTTACAAGTCCAGCCAGTTAATGCTGTTTATGTAAATAATCTTTATTTATTCGGAGAATCCCACAGAACACGTGAGTGTACCGTGTGGACTAATGCATAGTGTTTGAGAGTTAAAGCATGTGGTACGTACAGTAACTAGTGTGATTTAAAGATACAAATTGCTCTGCGCAATACAGTACCCTGACACGCATCCAACTATAAATTCTACATGAGCGGTAAACAGCTGCTACTGGCGATGCTTTGTAAAGTCAGTGAGCAGATTTTCCGGTGTGCTGTATATGCAGAATGCTTGTATGTCCAGCGGATCGTAAAGTGCGTGCCGTGGCAGGCGACAAGAAACCTTCAATATTCAGAGCAAATGTTGCTGTTGTCATTTATCTTTCTCATTACAATATTTTGTGTTAACCTCTTAAAGCCTAGCGGTAACTTTACATACCACCAGGTTTAACATTAAAAAATTCTACGTGGTGACCACATTGCGTTTATGTGTTTTGTACGGATCTCAGAACAAACAGCAACTTTTGCCTTATAAAACATTCAGAGACTGGTTTTTATAACCGAAGTGGAGAGTGTTTACAGCGCGGTACGCACTGAGTCCTTATATAAAACAGACACGCTTCGTCTTTAAAGGGTTAATAAAGTAAAGCCAAATTGGTCTATGTGCACGCCATGAACACGTAGGAGAAGTGGAGGTACACTGCCACGTATTCTTAACATTTGCACTAATGGAGTGAGTGAGGAGCTTAAGACCACAACTTCTTTAGTCCCGGAAAAACAACCCCCTGGTTTTCGTAGAATATTAGGCTGTGTGGACCCCAAGGCCATTCAGTCGTTTTGGAGAAGAGACGAAATACTCCCCCCCCCCCCCCCCGGTGGGGAACCAAACCATAATTCCTACAACGGCCAGCCCTAGCTTATTTTGATTCACTATGCCAGTGTCATTCTCACCACTCCCCCCTGTGTTACGCAGAAATCAGAATCATATTTTAGCCACAATAATTTTCTTCACTAGATGTCACATCTGTCTTTCTAGTGTACCGCATAATTTTATTCTTGTTTTCTTTAGGGGTTTCTGTGGTCTAAACACAATATTTTTAATGCTTGTTATTTTCAAGTAGTTACTCAATTTTTTTATCAATGTCTATTTCTTTTCCGTAGCATATCATATTTCCTGAATACTTAAAAGAAATTACTTTTTCTATAATTTTATTATGTATTAAAATTTGACTTCTAACTGGCTCTTGTCCTTCAAATGACATCGACTTTGTTTTCTGTACGGAAATAGTTAGAGCGTGTTCTGTAATTATTTGGTTTAATTTATGGGCAGCTTTCTGTAGGTTATCTTTCGTCTACACTGTTTAATATACATTTAGATGAAATAAGCTGGAATAAGAACTAAAAGGAAGAAAGAAGACGTGACAGGAACACCATTTGTGGTGGTACTATTTGAAATTCAGTACTGGAGGCCATAAAAAATGTCAGATAGTTCCCCTTTTCAGCAATAATGACCCCACAGTAAGGCCCAATTTATTCCAGGCCATAAACTCGCTTCCATATGTGCAATATACACTACTGAACAAATTTTGGTGAAATTCTATATCAATGTTTTTCGAAAATTTTCTCGATCATACTGGCTTTTAGGCGCTTTCGAACATGACATGTGAACAGCAATCAGAGCCGTCAAGTCAGGTATCGTCTGTTGTTCTGTCTGAAACGAAACTCACCAGAATGATTTTCGTGAAATTCCATTATAACTTCACGCGTTTAGGACACCTCGCTGTAACTGGGTCTGGGTCTCGGTAACAATTGTAAACCTGTTGGCTAAGGTACGGAAAACATACAAGCTGTGTTGTGTGAGATGTGGAAATGCACGTATAAAATACTGGCATCCTCAGTGTTTTCCTGAAAATATTCACAAATGAAAATCTAGGGAGAATAGCAGAGCGACGAAGCCGGGATTGTTACGCTCTGTAGACATTTCCTAACTTGTCAGATACATCGAACCATCACAAACTGTGCTTTAATTAGGGCCCTAATGTATACTGAAGCGTCTCTTATAAACTCCACAAAAGAGGTATTCGTCCCAGGACGTCATAACTTTCACCTGTGTTCTGGAGGGGCCCCGCTCGAATCTCGGACGGGAAAACCGACTATCCTTTGGTTAATCCTGTTTTTACTAGCCCCCTCTATGGAAATGCCGAACAGAATTTCCCAAATTACGCCACGGCATTTTCCCTTCCCACCCTTACCAAGTTATTAATTACCATCATACATACAGGCTGATGTAACAAGAAGCCTTAAATATCTACAAATACGCTCATAGCCAAGTACCTATATACAAGAATAACCTCTACCAACAGTCCACAATAATTCAAAATTAAGATAACAAAATCAGTAAATTCAACTACGGTAATGTAAGTAAAGACGTTTACCTACAAGAAATTGCTACAGGTTTGAGTCAAGGGTCCACTTTTAGGCGAAAGGTTCTGGGATACACTACATCCAGCTAAAGTGTACTGTACTTATTTACTTAAGAGAAATGTCTCAATTTTATCATACGTCCCTTAAAGTACATTTTATACTGACTTCGCCTGAAGATGGCCTCTTGGTTGAAATATGTAGCGCTTTCTTACTATCAATAAATTAGTATTTCACTGATTTTATGACCTTTATCTTGAATAGTCTGACACAAAGAAGTGTCCTCTTCAAAGACCACAATAAGCTTACGAAGCAATAAAGAATGCCCTCAGTTTTGTTTAGAATAATACTGAGTACATGCTTTCTAATTTGTTTCGTACAACCCTTCACAGCATGTCACTAATACAGTGTCATGGTACCTATTTTTTAACTTATCAGTATTTGCATAGCCGGAAGGAAGTACAATAGTACAGCTTGCACTGACACTATGAACGCTGCAGTATAAAGTTTGTAACAGGCTGCAGTACGTATGATCTTCCTTCGTGTTTTCAGCTTGTGGAAATTCTGTGGAGATGTGGTTGAATTCGGCACATAGTTATACGCTAAATATGCACATAATACAAAAGAAACCTCTGTAGTTGGACAATACACGTAACGCTAAAAACTGCTTCGTAATAATATCCTCGGGTCTTATGTAAAATATCTGAACAGGTTGAGTGAAAGCTGGCAAAATGAGCACCTGCATAAACAATCTCAAAATTCTCTGTTAAAATAATATAAATCAGGGAGGTATAATCCACGGTTAGATACATGCAAATGGCCTGTTACTGTGAGTCGCAGGTTATCAGGCTGTTCTGTAAGAGAGAAAAAACAATACACGGGAAGTTCAACGGACGGAAGTAATTAAATTACAGCAATTATACACTTCAATATAAGCTTATTTGCCTGTAGGTTTATGTAAATTATCGTGTTGTTCATACGTACGTTATTCACGCATTTTCTCGATATAGACCTGCAAGCATTCTCCTGTCCTCGTTACGGCACTCTTGAAGCTGGATGGAGCAGGCTTCTCAGACACGCTGTTAACTATCAACCAAATTAGACGTCATCAGACACGCTGTTAACTATCAACCAAATTAGACGTCATCAGACACGCTGTTAACTATCAACTAAATTAGACGTCATCAGACACGCTGTTAACTATCAACCAAAATTCACGTCATCAGACACGCTGTTAATTATCAACCAAACTACACATAATCAGACACGCTGTTAACTATCAACCAAACTACACGTCATCAGACATGTTAACTATCAACCAAGCTACACGTCATCAGACACGCTGTTAACTATCAACCAAATTACACGTCATCAGGCACGCTGTTAACTATCAACCAAACTACACGTCATTAGACATGCTGTTAACTATCAACCAAACTACACGTCATCTGGCATGCTCTTAACTATCAACCAAACTACACGTCATCAGACATGCTGTTAACGATCAACCAAACTACACGCCATCAGGCACGCTGCTATCAACCAAACTACACGTCGACAGACATGCTGTTAACTATCAACCAAACTACACGTCATCAGGTCTCACAAAGCTATAATATTAATTTAACTGGTTCTCACTGACACTTCGCGATTCCAAAAACGACTTCAGCAATAATTTTTGAATAACCAGACACAATAGTATTCATAGGACAGAAACAATCCCAGTGACTTTATTCTACGGGACACTATAACGTTTACTCAGTCAATAATACCTTCCCACAAATTAATTCTGTAACTTAGTTATCGATCACTCAATAGCATATTATGAAGCAATACTTTACATTCTAACACACATGAATTTTTGAACACTGCAGACTTGAAAGTTCCACACGTGTGCTTCAGCACAAGGATGGAAATGCAAGTGTGCGTGGAGAACGCATTCAGACAGGGAATGTATAGAAAATAAGTTAAAATTTTCTTTAACATCCCTTTCGAGAGTTGGATCGTCTGATAAAAACAAAGCGGGTAGGGGAAAGTTTTCATTCTGAA
Source organism: Coptotermes formosanus (assembly GCA_013340265.1). NCBI lineage: Eukaryota > Metazoa > Arthropoda > Insecta > Blattodea > Rhinotermitidae > Coptotermes > Coptotermes formosanus. The sequence continues at coordinate 598,874 of BLKM01000864.1, forward strand.
ATATTTTTTGTACCGCGAAATAAACAAGAAACGTGTGCACCAGTGAGTTCTTTTGAGGGAATCAAAGGTTTTGGAAGGTTCTTCCAAATTCTTTCTTAAGAAGGCTAGAAAAATACAACGTAATTACGGTTCATAGGTCGCCAGTAATTTCTTGTGTAATTTTTAACACCGGCTTATTTATTGCAGAGAAGAACGGGTATTCATAAACAATAATTTACTGACAAATCTGTCGCACAACGTCTAGTCTAATAGATCTGTAACTGACAGATTATTTAATACAGTTTATGTGGTAAGGTAAGGAGAAGAAACGATTTATAATTATACGGAAAGTACCGTCATCTATCCTGATACAAATATACCGGCGTTTCGGACGTATCAGCTGCCTACAGATATAAGTAGCAGACTTTTCCGAATTGTTAGTAAATTTGCAACAGACTTTGTGACCGTACGTCCCAGGAAGCAGTAACTTCTGACCTGCAGTCGCCAGAAACTCAAATTCCCCACCATAATTAATGAGGAAAAAATCAACTTCTGTACATAATTCCTGCAAATATGTAACCCGACTACGTTAAATTTCTCAGACGCTTATAAGCCTAAATTTCCTAGCGGTCACCATGTTCGTAACTGTAGGCAATATATCACGTTACGTGGTCATGATAACGACAAATATTTACACTTGAAATCATTCAAAGTTTGGAATTTGTTCATTAACCACAAATCCCCGGGCGTCCATATGGGATATTTGGTGTGCACAGACGCACTAGAACAGCTTCTTCTTTAGTTGTCCACAGCCAATCATTTATCCAGTGTTCCGTACTAATATTAACCAGTCAACAATGGACGCCATATAGTCTAGTTACTAAAAAATCGCTAAATGTAGTAAAGAACTAGCTGCCCTGCCACTGATGTACAGTTTCCAAAGTTTTGTCTATCCTTTACACATGGCCCATCATTTCGTACACCGGAATAAGAAGGAAAGAAAGAAAAACAGGAGACAGAAAGTGACACTGTTTTCAACATCCCATAACCTGCATATATACGTGGTCAAGAGGACAATGAATTTCTGCTTCAAAAAATCTTTTCGTACTTATTCAAGTCAACTTCTGGTTAATTTTTATATTTATATAAATCCTCTCACAAGTGTTTTCGTTTTGTTTTATCTATATGCTTGTCACAATAATACATTTCTTTAAAAGGGCCCCGCAGCAGACGGTACGGACGCACCGCTGCCTTCAGTCTCAATGTGCAGATCTGTGATGAAGATGATGAATTTTTTCCTTTTTTCTGTGTAATAGAGCACAGAAGGAATGAAATTAACAGGGGAAACAGAAGTAGTCCATGAAATAAACCTGTCTCAGTGTCACTCTGTCCACAACAAATCCCACATGGACTGAGCCAGGATCGCACCCAGGCTTCAGCGGGGAAGTGTTTTAGTTTGTGACTAAACTGAAGAAAAATACTTTGATGGACTGAAGCACAAATTTTCAGGTTTTTTCATTGATGAACCACTAAATGAAATTTAACAATTTCAGTGTACCGCCAATTTTTATGTAAATAGAAAAGCTGAAGATAGACAGACAGACAGACAGACAGACACGGAGATGAGTTAAAGAATGTTGTCAACGATGCTGCGTGTTACCAAATATATATGGGCTATGCTTTATTTATTTTAAAAGTCTTTTATATTTATATTTTTTATAAAATTCGCGTACCAGAAACAATATTTGGTGTATCATTAGTTGAACGCGTACCATAATGTGAGAAACTATGCACTAAAATATTAGAACTGGTTGCAACTTAGCTCGTGAGACACATTTGTGAGTTTCGCCGACGGACGGATTAGATACGATCTCTTTCAGACTAGAAAATTTGGCTTATTTTAATTCTGAAAGTGTTGCTAGAAAATATTGTGGGGTGCGGACTGCATCCCAAATCAAGTAAAACTTGGATTAACCTGACCACTCAACCAAACGTGCAAAGCAAGGGAAAAAAAGAGCACGCGGGACGTGACGGCGGTGGGGGGGGGGGGGACTTCCCTGTGATTCTTATTTACTGTTTGTGTTGACTTCAAAATGCAGTGCACCCTAATCCCAATATTTTGATGCTGATTAAATTATTTTGCAATATTTTATAGAAAATGTTTCCATCACTTGAAAACTCTGGTCACGGATTGCGTATAAGGAAAGTCGAATTCGGTAAAATGTTTTAAAGTGGCAGTTAGCTTTTTCTTTCTCTCCTTTCTCATTCTGACTTCCTCTTCCCCATTTTACACTATTCCATAAAGAAAGTGGTCAGCGAAGATGGAGAGATTGCTTTTCGTATGCGGAGCCTCACCTTTCCCTCACACTTTTCAGTGTGTTAGGTGGGTAGCGGTCAGGCTAGGGGCCAACAGGTTCAACCTCTATATTCTTCTGCGGTACCAGAATCAGGTTAGAAAGCCTTCAAGTCGGAATCTAACCCAGCGGGGTCATTACTGCCGGCAACCAACACCATAATTCAACTAGATGAACCTCCAGCGACTACCTAACCACATTTTCTTTAAGTAAAGCTTCTGTTGCAGCAACCAAAGTGCATGCAGTCCGGAGTGAGTCGTACACAGCTTCAAAAAATCGAAAAATATATGCAGCTTACGGCGTGTGGCTTCAAGGATGATTACCAGTTCGAAATGCAGTGTACAAGCAAGATACGTAAGTCTTATAAGTCCTCACCCTTCGAAGTATTGCAAGTGATAACACATCGAAATGTTGTAGCCTCTATTCCTTCGAAATGACCCATGATATCCAAATTGCCTATCCCGCAGGTAGCTTAGAATTTAGAAATTTTATCAGAAAGCAAAGAGTTTTCAGTGTATTCCTAGGTATTTTACTCTTTGGAAAGATAAGGCATATGCAAAGGGGCACAATTTTTTTTTAGAAATCTATAATTTAGAAGTGGGAAGTATAAACCACAAATTGCGATTTATAGACTGCATATTACTTCACTTCCAAGCGGCACATGCAACCGAAAAGCACATCCACACCGTGCAAGTTGTACAGCATATCAAATACAAGGTGTTGGAATACCAAGCACTTTTAATAATTTCTGTCTCGTGTTTTTATAGGTATGAATAGCTTTTGCTTGTTTGACAATTTGTATCTTATAATGTTGCATATTACGTGTATTCATAAATATACAGATGGTACAACATTAGATTAAGTTAGGCGCTACTGATAGCGTGGTTATATTAACTACAAATAAATAAATAAACATCTACATAATACCCTCTCTCTTTCACACATGGCTCGACAACCCTAGCTTCTTCCATGAGGTTTCTCCTTCACACTCAGACACACCACATGCGGTAGGATTCCTCTGGACGAATGATCGGCCCGTCGCAGAGACTTCTACATGACAATATAGAATAGGAACAAGAGACAGAAATCTTTGCCACCGAAAGGATTCGAAACCGCAATCGCAGTAAGTGTGCTGCCGCAGACCCACGCCTTAGACCGGGCGGCCACTGGGATCGGTCTACATAATGGCACTGTATTAACCTTTTAAAGCCTAGCGGTAAGTTTAGGTACTACCAGGTTTGACATTAAAAAATTCTACGTGGTGCCCACATTGCGTTTATGTGTATTGTACGGATCTCAGAACAAACAGGAACTTTTGCCTTATAAAACATTAAAGAGATTGGTTTTTATAACCGAAGTGGAGAGTGTTTACAGCGCGGTACGCACTGAGTCCTTATATAAAACAGATACGCTTCGTCTTTAAAGGGTTAATGCTGTACAGGTCCAGAAAGCGATCTTAACCAGACAAAATATAAGCCCTCAAATGCCTTAAAATTCGACACAATATTGCAATAAATTCATTTGCATTGCTTGTGCTACAAGTTATAACAGAAACGTCTCGACCCTACTCAACCACATCAAGCACAGTTTATGTAGCGTTATGCACAAGGCAGTTACTTTCCTCATACATACTTATTAAATATACAGCATCTCTAGAAAATCACTTTGGTTCTTTCAATTTCCACGTTTTCTTAACCATTACAGACGTTTTAAAATACAAAATAGTTACAAGGATTTTACTCACAGAGATTGTTATTCGATCTCAAAGTGCGCCTCTTTTGTGGAAATCTGTTTTTCAGCCCATACACACCCCAACACCTCCGGAGGTATTCTGATTACATACAAGGTGACCCACCCGCCCAGTTCAAATATACACGCCACAGTTAACCCAAAGACACTAGAAAAAATTGTGTGGAATCAAATCCGGGGATCATGGCAGCCAAAAGACAAGATCTCATCAGAATAACACTGACATCACGAGTGTCCCTGCAATAAAACCGTACTCCATTCGCTGCAAATGTTCACCTTCGTCTTTCTTCAGTTCCGGAAAGGCGAAAGACTCCAAAATGTCAAAATTTTTGGGAAATGTACATTAAAAGTTTTAATAAAAAACAGTATAATCAGTATTTAGTATTTACTCACACCATTTTCTCGTTACTTCCAGTTTACAATCTTTGACGTCCTCTTAACTAAAACATATTTCTCTCTTTTAATTTAGACTATATATTTAACACACAAAACAATGCAAGTTTACATAAAGTTCTCCACGTGTATGATTTGCCGCAAAGTGCTGAACGTGGTCTAGAATTGTGTTCCTAGGAGTCGTATAGTGAAAGGATGGTTTTAATTTTGATACAACTACCTTTCATTTTCATCGCGACCTGAACCCACAAGCAGTAAAAGAGGGACAACAAGGGTGGCATAACGTGTGGACAGTTTATTTAAACAGGGGTTTCTGTAATAACCATTTGGGAAGCGAAAACACACTGCATGTTGTTGTTGCTGCTGTTGTTGGCAGCAGGCTGCAGACTCGATCATTTTATTGCAGCAATCATGTCACGTAATTAATGTTTCACCGACGACAAACATGAATTAGAAGAGGGCACATGTGCTGCTGATGGTCGCTAGGAAAACGCAGCCATTAGAATGCCTCTGCCGATACATTTATTCATGAATTCATATGCAAAGGCAGCGAGTGGGCAGTGGAAAATACAGTGTTTGCGTAAATCAGCCAAGTTCCCAGGTGGTCAACATGGCTCGTGGGTGTGCTGCAGTTTAACCCCAGTCCCTTCCATGCTCGGATTAAATCACAAAACAATACCTTCCGGGAAAACTTATGACGCACACAAGTATTTCCTTCGAATATCTACCTAAGCGGAATGTTCCATGAAACTTGTGCCATGCTGCAGGTGGTAATTCATTGACTTAATCTGAGTGCAGAATATTACATCAAGGTGTGTCATATTCTCAGCAGTTTCATAGTTACCACCTGTTCCAGCTCTGGTAGAGGTGCCGTGTTTTCAAATTTTGTACGTTCGGGGAACAACATGGCTCGCGGGCCACAAACAGAGAAGACCGGCACGTCCACTCCTCCCTCCCACGACTCCAGCGAAGTAAAGGTGAGACGTTACCTCAAAAGTACGTGCTCTAGAGAACGCTTCATTGTTTATGACATCGATGTATTTCAATTCACGTCATCGGTGCAGAAAATTGAAAGGCCTGAAGGACCATAACATTCCCGCTTGTAACAAGTACAAAATTGTCTTGCATTAGTCACAGTTATGCTGAAGTTTCCAGACAAGCATGTCCATGGGTCGATATGGGAACATGTTTCGGATTCAGTTAATTTTCCAATATGATACGCGTTCACATTATGAGAACACAAACACAACACATGCACTTATCCATGCATGCAGCCTTCACACTTACGGACATACGTAGGCCTGCATACACACATACGTACATACATACATGCATAGTACATACACATACATTCATACATATATAATACATAATGCACAGTGTATAATACATACATACACACGTACATACACCAATAAATACATTCATACATACACATACATACATAAATACATATATACGTATATAATATATACATAGTGCGTACATACATACATAAATACATACATACTATATAATACATACATAGTATACAATACATACATACACAAATAAATACATTCATTCATTCATTCATTCATTCATACATACATACATACATACATACATACATACATACGTACGTACGTACATACATACATACATACATACATACATACATACATACATACATACATACATACATACGTCTGTGTATGAATACGGATATACATAAAAGTATAACGTACTGTACGCTCAGAAGTCACGCCTTGTGGTTTGGTGTATACTCGTTTCGGAGGAACCTGCTTCCTCCAACGTCAGGTTGTAATGTTCCGTACCAATGCACCAAAATATACGGCGTCACATCGCAGAAGGCAGGACAATTTTTAGTCACGGCCGCGACAATTGTTGATCACGTGCATGCATAATTAGGCTTCGGTAAGTGGTTCCTGCGAATGCCCTACGTGCATGCACGTGTATGCTGTAAGTACGCACACACACACACACACACACACACACACACACACACACACACACACACACGTGTATGTCTCTCATATCTGTCGCAGTCCGTAAAATCTACCCCCGCATGTGTTTATGTTTGTGTGTGTTTATGTTCGTGTGTGCGACAGTGCGTGACTGATTATTACGCGCGGATATCCACATATCAGACATGTAATGTATATTAAAGTTTTTAAATATGAAATGTGCATATTTGAACACACGCAGAGTCTACCATTTGGATCCCAATCCAGTAAAGTGACGCCAAAATTGTCATAACCTTATTTCGAAATACACACACACACACACACACACACACATATACATATATAGATATACTATAAAGGCCAGGTGTTTCTAATATATTGTTAATGAGTCAGGTAGAGATGAGATTTCTTGGTAGTTACCGCTCTTTCCAGATTTTAATAGAGTTCATGACTGATTTGTGTGTGTTTCATACTGGGCTGTGGATCATGTATAGGACAGTAGAATGACAGAAATTAGCTAAGTGACAGGAACTTACGCGTCCGTCAGTATTGCTGTCCCGATATTTTCAGAAAAATATTATATAATGTGCACATTCTGTAAAACTGCGTTTTTGTGACCCTCAAGGGCCACATTGTATAATATTTGACCAAGCAAAGGTTTGTCTGTGAAAAGTTTGCCTAAAGATTGAAAATGTCAGAATTTCCCACTGAAATGTAAAGGATTTTTATGTTAGTCGTTCCATAGATTTGGATTTAATTTTTCAATCATTAAAAGGAGTAGAACCAAATATTTGAATTTCGAGTACAATATTTTCCTCATTAATAATTTTCAACTCAGATAGCTTGCCAATTGTGTAATGGTTAATGCATTTATTGCTGTCAATGCACAATCAAACAGCTGGAGATTTTCAGTGCTTACGCTAAATCCTTTCTCAGTTTCCTATATATTTCTCGAGTGAAACGGAACTGGGTGTCAGAAATGTGTATTTCATTCGAGATTCTGAACAAAGGCGAGCCGTCCGCAGACTTATATAACGATTGTACATCATTATCACTCTCTCATTAGCAGACCCCCTTCAACAAATCTGAGTTCATTCCGCTTGTCTTGCCGTATTGGAATATCGACCAAGCAGACTGCTAGGGGCCATGTGTGACCTCCAATGCACTTGTCCACCTCTACACAATCTCAAGCATTAATATGACTGTCGTTTCTTTCAGCCATTCATCTTTGTCTCAACAACACGTTTCTCTGCCAACGGGACGCCAAGTGCTGTGTAACATCATTTGACATACTCTGCAATTACTGTTAACTGAAACAATTATTTTCGCTTATGTTTTCGAGGATCAGTTCCAATTTGTTTAATTACATGTAAAGTTCAAATTGTCACAAGCACATGGAATTAGTAACTTTTCAGAATGACACGGTATGTGTCTAATACACTCGTCAGTAGAAAACTGAATACGGAATTCATTGTTGCAATAAATAATTTGGCGTAAGAAGCATAGGCATATACGTGAGCGTATTATTAAAACTCATCTGCAATAAAGGGAATGTGACGATGGGGAATGGATTCAAGTGCAGCGCCTTAGCATACAATGCCGGGGTCTGCATAATTTTTCTGTATAAAGACAACGTAATATAAGAGAAAGTGGATGCCCGACAACCCCTCCACCACAGCCCTTTATGATCTAAGATGTAAGGCAGCCTAAAAATGGACGTACAATTAACTCCCGAAACGTCGTATGTGTCGATATTTTGATATTCGTCACAAAGGCTGGATGATGTTCGAAGTTAAAACTCGTTACGATTAAACAAGACAAAAAACTGCCACGTGTCTTCAAAGAAATTGGTAGAAATCAAGGCCGCCGACAGCGCATTTGGACCCATGTGAACAAATTTTTCAGCCCTCCTCCTCCTTCTTCCAGCAAGGGTTGACCGGCCATAAATATTTACACTAAATCGGAAAGACTGACTCTTAGTTGCAGAATGACTTGGGCTAAGTCTTAAAAGGTTAATTTGTACAGTTCACAGATAATGATGCTACAGAGAAAGACCAAATCTTATGCAACATGCTTGGCCCCGGTATTTTGCACCGACTCCCCACCGCCCCCTCCACCGGTGTCATGGGCACTGGCATATATATGTGATAGAATTAGGGTGCTTATACCATAGAAATTCAATAGAGTACCTTAATTATATTCAGGTTACAGCCAGTGGTAACTTGGCTAAACATGAATACTTTCAAATAGCTTGTAAAGGAAGGAGATGTGACGTCAGCGACCTGTGTGTCTTCATTACCTCTTTCTAAACTAGAGTGGGGACACTTTTACTTTTGCCTCTAAATTGTGTGTTTAAAATTTTAAAAAACTTCAGGATTTTATATTATCAATACGTGTTTTCAACAGTTTCATCTCACGGTAAATGATTTAATATCAAAAGGCAAATAAATAATACCACTGAATGTCATACAGAAAAGGTTAGCATTCCTACTGGGTGTTCTCGAAGGGTTAGTTAAAATGCTAGTAAAAGCAGAAAATCCAAAGGTTAAGTAATTAACCCTTTAAAGACGAAGCGTATCTGTTTTATATAAGGACTCAGTGCCTACCGCGATGTAAACACTCTCCACTTCGGTTATAAAAACCAATCTCTTAATGTTTTATAAGGCAGAGGTTGCTGTTTGTTCTGAGATCCGTACAAAACACATAAACACAATGTGGGCACCACGCAGAATTTTTTAATGTTAAACCTGGTCGTACGTAAAGTTACCGCTACGCTTTAAAAGGTTAATCAAGGTACTTTTAAGCTGTAAGGAAGAAAGTTTAACTTAATTCGTCACATAATTACAGCTGGTTCATAATCGCAGAATAAGCAAAAACTTCGACAACACCACTGTTGAACACAAATGCCTATTAGGACTCTTGGCCGCGCTACAGGATAGTATAATATCACAGTATAGTATGGCAGTGCAAGGGACGGTTCCAAATTGCAGTTGCAGTCCAGCGACTGCGTGGTGGCGTCTAGGATAGTAGAGGAGAAAACAGCAACCGAGAGGAACCCACGATAGCAAATCCCTAGCGTGTCGTCAAGTGGTCGTGGCAATTAGAGGGGAAAACACAATTATGGAGAAACTGCCAATGAAATTCGGGCGTGATTCAAAACCAAATCTGAAATGTCGCCCACAGAGAACACTATTGGTACTCGAATACTAAACTACATGACACATTCTTAATCACGTTAAATGTTGTAGGTGCAAATTCCTATGCACTTCTATTAAGAGAAAGAAAGGAAAGAAAGAATAAAGAAAGAAAGGGAGGAAGAAAAGGTGTAGAAGAAATGAAAAAGAACAGGAATATTTATACGAATTAACAGACGAAATTACATTTCTCTCTCAAAAGTTACACGTGCTTCAAAACTAATATGACAGAAGTGGAATTTTAAAAATTATGTGTTTGCAAACACTTACGTTGTCCGAAGATTTATTACAGCACGCGCAGAAATGCTGGAAGAAGTACTGGTCATACCGGTCTCGTTATGAACATCCCCTGGGTATCTCATAGTCACCGGCTGTCACTCGATACATCAAGCCGAGCAGTTTCCACTGACCTCTGACCCTGTACTAGCCACACCGACAACGGAGACTGGGTAATTGTCCAACCCTGATAAGGAAAGAGCTTGGATCTCCGAAACGGCGATAAAAACATCTATACCTAAACAGCGTCACCACTCTTCCATGGGTATTCTCTGCATGGTTCTCTACTTAATTCCGACTTTTGTACGAGAACTTATAATTTACACATTTAATCCTTTAAAACACATTATTTACTACATCCACCACCTACTTTAACATTAACCCTTTAAAGATGAAGCGTATCTGTTTTATATAAGGACTCAGTGCGTACCGCGCTGTAAACACTCTCCACTTCGGTTATAAAAACTAATCTCTTAACGTTTTATAAGGCAAAAGTTGCTGTTTGTTCTGAGATCCGTACAAAACACATAAACCCAATGTGGGCACCACGCAGAACTTTTTAATGTTAAACCTGGTCGTATGTAAAGTTACCGCTAGGCTTTAAAAGGTTAAGGTCGGTTTATACAGGATGTTGCATAAGTTTTGGACAGTATTGTAGTTAGTAATTCCCCAGATAGAAAGACGTGAATAAAGTTAACCAGTTAAAATGTGTGCTTTTGTCTTATAATGGATCCTTGCATACCGGAAATTAATGCTACAAACTTCTTTGTGATCAAAGAATTCCTACAAACATGAGCACCATTCTCAACAGTTTGTGTGCTGTGGGTGCTTTTAATTTCAGTAAAATCACCCCAGTTAACCGCACATACAACTGACAAGAGGGGTAGGAGCTTCGCTGCAGACAACGGGATTTTCGAAAAATTTCCTGAAGCACATGTCAGTTTAAATGAAAGACAGTTGCTTTATGAAGTTATATTCAGACGTTATATTAATTCCATATTTGTTTACTATTTTATTCCACACATTATCAGTAACGCTGACCTCTTATTCTAAGTTTCAAGCTGTTTTAACTCCTAAAATTTCAAAAGCGGATACATCTATATAAATTTATTTTTACCAAAAAGGCGTAGGAAATATCTCTTACAGTTACGTCCGCAGCTCATGATACATCCCGTACATTTCTTATGGTTATGTGAATAAACAATAATTATTACCCTAAAAAGCATCGACTGCTTGGTCTTTGTAATGTAGGCAGTTATTTTATCTCATGTAGATTAACTCCGCGGCTTAAATTTTTAAATTTTGTCTTTAAACATATTGTTACTGTGTGATTATAGGCCGATTAAAGCATAAGACAAACAACACACTTAGGCTGTGATTTTTTTGTTTCCGAAAATTACAACAAACCAAACCGTCTTTCTTATTAAGTCAGATGAATCTGAAATCATCTACCTTGCTTGAGTGTAAATTTTTGCCTTTCTACTTACATTGACGGAATTAAACTCCTTCTATTAAATATAACACGATGCAATGAAGGAAATAACAAGATAATCAGTGTATGTATAACGTACATATTTTGCGGCGTTCGCGTAATGTTTTTACCTCTGTGGCTATCCTAACAGCCTGATACAATTTCACTCGAAGACAGCGCTTTTATGGCGATTTAACGTCAGCTGCAACAATAAAACTTACACGGGTCTCCACGCAAGGTGCCCGATATTTTTGCCCCATTTTAGCCAAATTGGGGATTTCTCGCCAGATTTGCATAAAAGTTCCTAATATCAAATTTCACGGAAATCTGTTTAGTAGGAGCAGCTTTGATACATGGGGACAGACGGGCACGGCAAACCTAATATACGCTTTTTGCAAGTAGGTAAACCAGCCTAAAACTCGGAGATAAAAAAAACTTTAAAAAATTAATAACAGAACATTAATAATTCATTTTGGACGCAAAACTAAGTGATACGATTTGGTGAAATGAATACCCATCCCATGCTCGACACTTCTGTAACAGACATTACGTACACCTCATTCCGCCCATGCCCTTCCTTTCAATTTATTACAGTGAGCTGCACTCTTATGGGGAGAAAGGAGAGGTGCATACAGGATTTTGGTGGGGAGACCTGAGGGAAGGCGACCACTTGGAAGACCCAGGCGCAGATGGGAGGATAATATTAAAATTGATCTTCAAGACGTGGGATGGAGGGCATGGACTGGATTGAGCTGACTCAGGATAGGGACAGGTGGCGGGCTTTTGTGAATGCGGTAATGAACCTCCGTGCTCCATAAAATGCGGGGAATTTCTTGACTAGCTGAGAAACTGTTAGCTTCTCAAGAAAGCCTCTGCTCCATGGAGTTAGTTAGTTAGTTAGTTAGTTAGTTAGTTAGTTAGTTAGTCAGTTAGTGAGCTGCACTTCAGTCGCGCAGGTTCCACGCACACAGCGCAGTTGCCTCCATTACAGATACACTGTACTGTCTGTTTCCAGATAATTCACAGTGGCCATTGTGTTTAGCTTTTGTATGTACTGGTTCAGTAATAAATCCTGACTTCACGAATGTAAGCTGCACATGTGGTAACTCTATTCCTGCCGTCATATTAGTCTTATGTCAAGCAAAGAGCTCTTTCTTTGACCTGTATCTTTAACGTCAGATGAATATATGGGGAACCCCCTACCAGTTAAGGAAACGTCTAGAAGAAACTGGCATCCAGCAGCAGAGCAATTTCTGTAAGACTCTAACCCCAGCTTCTTGCATGTCTGCGCTTACCCCATATCTAACTTCAACCCTCTGTCTAGGGGTTGTCGCAGTCAGCGCCTATAAATCCCGCGGACAGGTTTAGTGTTCCTATGTGGCGGGACAAGTCCACCCAGTAACTACCTGTAATACTGGCCAACTGGGAGATAGAACAAAAAGCCCCCAACTTTGAGCATGAGGCGTGCCTACCACGCCACACTGCCTAATCTATACACACTGGGCTATTTTATGGGCGTGTAAGGGACTCTGCGTGCTTGGCGTACTTAATAATACAACGCTGGTTTTGTTGGTGTGGAGTCACGCTTGTTGATTTTCTTATGTCGGTTTATTTTAGCTACAACTGCAAAGATTGTTAACACAGGGTGAGATGCGAGGATATGAGGGCATTCCATAGACTACTGTGAGGAAAGGTGCAATACATGAAGCGAAAAGTTTTAAGAAGTAGCTACCACAATGTTTAGAGTTTATTATTCATTTCCTAATTTTTGAGGCTCATTTTTCCCAGATGACATTTGATACATTCCCATTTTAGTGTTCTGCAATAAAGCACTATTTACATTCTCCACTTCCCTTTAACATTACACCAAACGGTCACCTGTCCTTAATGTAAAGATGCAATTTGTTGTGGTGTTTACTTGTTCAGTGTAACAGGGCCTGATTTACAACCACGCGACTATTGTGCTACTGAAATACGCAGCAAACATTTTGGGGTACGCCACTCCGAAGAATGAGGCAAAATGTGAGAAATGTGGGGTTTCAACAGAACGGTGCAACGACCCATATAACAAGGCAAAACATGACTTAACTTTTAGGGCAATGTTAAAAAGTCGGCCACTGCGTTGACCGTCACGTACCCCGCACTTGACAGCCCGAGACATTCTGTTGTGGGAGTGTCTGAAGTGTAAAACGTATGTTGCTTGCCCAGGCTGCAAGCAGGAACTGAAAATCAGCACTGCAGGGAGGTTGTAACAAACAATGGTCTCTTACTGCAGCCAATTATGCAGAAATTTTTACGATTACAGCAATGTATCGCACGTCATGATGGCCATCCGAAATAAATAATATTCCAGAATAGAGGAATGAATTCTAAACTACAATCACTATGCTAGTTACTACATTTATTTTCCAGTATTTCACAGCAGTTTAAAGAAAACAGTCACATCTTCGGCCTGCACCCTGTATTAATGGAATGAAGCGGTCGTTGGCTGATCTAAGATAGTCCAGCAGTTTTCTATAGTAACGCAGAAAATCCAAAGTAAAATACACAATAGATATTTGGGTCTTCTTAATAAAAAGCAGTGCTCGTCGTTAAACTAGTATTTTCTGTCGTTATCGACATCGAGAATTTTGGTCGATTTTGCATAAATAAAAATTTCACGACAAAATTTACCTTCGCCGAGAAATGTACGTCAGGTTACTTTTGAATTATTTTCCAAATCTACGAATAGTTTATGTGTTTTTTCAAAGAAATCTCTGCCGGTATACTGGTACAGTGAAACTTCTTACAACGAAGACCAAAGATATCTGAAAAACTTCCGTCTCTAACATGTTTCCATGTTACACGAATGCTTATACTGCTAGACACAAAAAGTTCACAGACCATACAGCTGCGTGCATTACGTCATAAATCTCAAGACAAAAGTTCAGGATACCTACGTACATTGCCCTAACACAGCGTCGTATATTTCAGTTCCATTTTTACTTTCTTTGCTATTAATTCCTTTTTCAGTTTTATCGCTATTAGGCCGTTGAAATCAGGGGGTACATAAAGCCCAAAATCTATTTTGGTGCTGTGCAAATCATGAATTGATTTGTTGGTTGTTCGGGGACTGTGAAATGTTACACCTAAAACTTCCGTGAACTCTCCTCTAGATTCGAACTAATGCTATTACTGGATGTTCTCGTACACTCATTAGCAGTTGTGTCCTGTTATATAAACAAAATTACGTTTTCAGTCAGTCAAATATATTAGAAATTGGCTTTATGAAAACTCTGTATACATTTCATATTTTTCGACAGTCCTGCGAATTTCACGTTGTTAGTAAAATTATTACCTTGGAGAAATTGTAGGAAATATAGCTTATCATGAAGCAACTTTATGTAAAGGCAAAACAAGAACTACTCAGATGTTTTTCAGTGAAACTCCTATTTTTGCTTTAATTTTCCACGTTAGATAACTTCCAGTTTTTACAAACAAATTTATATAGTTTTCAATCTTGTCACTGGACTAAATAAGTAGTTTCTTTTTAATGTATTTTACACGCTGCAAACAATCGTACTTTGCTGTATCCATGCATAATTTATCCGTCTATTTCTCTTAAGACCCTGCGAATTTTATTATTGCAGTGAAGGAAGAAACATTAATTTTTAGAGCATTTATTTTTTCGCTACGCTGTTCTTTATATAGTAATTATGCATATTCCAAAGTATAAAAAGTTACCTTTGTATTTAAGCACCATGCAATGGAGACATATGGGAGAATGGAGGTTTAGCACCATGCATTCTTTACCTCGGTACTATACGGGTCTGTGCTGTTAGAAATGCAACCCAAATTTTTGCACAAAGAGAAATCTTCCGGGGCGCCCAATAAGTATGGGAGTAGTTTGGCTCCAGAACATGTCTGAACAGCTTCGAAAAGAGAAAAATACCTTGCGCCTACCAGGAATCGAACCTAGATTCCCCGACCGTTCAGCCCGTAGCCTAATTATTACACCGACTTAATTACCCAGACCACTACCTAAATGTGCAAGCGGAGAAAAAATAAAAACAATACGTGAGATACTACAAAGGGAAATTCTGATTAAATTACACGAACTTGTTCCGTAACTCAAAGGCATAGCTGGGGGCCGGGAGGGGGGGGGGGGGGGAGCGGGAGGGGGAGCGATGCATTTTGCCCCAGGTGACAGACTGCAGGGAACAACAAAACTGGCCAAAAAATTAATATCTTATTGGCAAAAAAGTTGCTTTATGCCATCAACAGGTTTTAAATTATTGAATAAAACAGAAGTAAATTCAGTAAATTATTGCAATTTTTTAAAATTTATAATTTATAATTGCGATTACTCTCCTCGGGCGCCAAAAATAATCTAACACCGCCACTGGCGTCACCAACACTGCTCTATGAAATCCAGATGAAAGACATCCATGGAAGCAGTGGATATATGAATGTTAACATTTTTGTAATTAAATGATTTGTTTACAATAGTCATCCCGTTGTGTAGAATCAACTGCCTTCAGTCTTTGTCACAGTAAACACAGCCCCCTTCACATGCACTTTTTATTTTCTCTGCAATATGTTTCGGCAGCGTACGCCGGCCATCATCAGTTAGAAGTTGCAAGGTCATAAAATGAAAATATAGGTTGAGATGCAGGATTCCCCTTTACAGTTAAAATATATAAAATCATATCTTTGCCTATTATTACTTGTAGGTAATTTTGGAAAATAAAGTAAAAGACTTCGAAGCGTTAGATGAACGTAAAAAGCCACGAAGATCAGACCTTCTTGTTTAACCTTTTAAAGCCTAGCGGTAACTTTACGTACGACCAGGTTTAATATTAAAAATTCTACGTGATGCCCACATTGCGTTTATGTGTTTTGTACGGATCTCAGAACAAACAGCAACTTTCGCCTTATAAAACATTAAGAGATTGGTTTTTATAACCGAAGTGGAGGGTTTACAGCGCGGTACGCACTGAGTCCTTATATAAAACAGATATGCTTCGTCTTTAAAGGGTTAAATTAGCAGAGTAGTAGTGGAATATGGTGTTGCACATTTATGTACATAAATGCAGCCGCAAAAAATATTATGTTACAGTTGCGGTTTGTGATGCGATTTTTATCACACAGGCTTCAAAATCAACATAAAATGTAAATTCTAAAAGGTTTCGACGATGGCATATAATATTTTGTGGTGATGGTTTTATGGACTTTAACCATCGTCCGAAGAGTAAAATATTAAAAATTAATTAAAAATTAAAATCACGACGTTTCGGAAGCTGGTTCTGCTTCCATCTTCAGGTGAATGTAGGGGGAGAAGAGAAGAACTCCTACTCAGCTGGGCCCCTTAACCAGAGCTAGCCTCCACAGTGATGGAGGCTAAATCTTCGGACGAAGGATAAAGTCCATAAAACCATCACTACACAACATAAATTGTATTGCGCATCCGGATAGGGGGGGCCCCCCCCCAGTGCAAACTTCTGCGTGCGCGCCTAGTCTGTCTGCATTCCCTCTTTCTTGGTAATGCACTCGGTTGAGCAGGTCGGAGCGAACCCGTCAGACGCCCATCAGGATGAGAAACATGTAAATTGGAGGGGACAGGAAGGGAGCGATAAAGGCCAGACACATAAAGGTGAAGATTAGAAACACATGGCAGAAGATAAGATCCCCTAGACTACAGAAGTGTGGGGTGAAGCTCGAATAATGTCGCAGAGAAGAAATAATGGGATGGAGAAGACAAAGACATTTGGGTCTGGTGGTTTGTGGCGTGACGGCGTTGCTAAGTAGACGCGTAAATTTAGGGGAATTGGAACCCATTGCCCCCATCCTTATCCGCCGCGTACGTTTTCATAATTGAGGCTGACATTACAGAAAGGGTCTCGGAATGGAATATGTAAGGCAGATTCACGAAATGTCAAAAAGATTTCTGCCTGAAAACTCAGGGTCCAACATATGTTGACAATATGGCAGACACAAATGTTTCCTTTAGACAAGCCCGTTTAAACATATTGTAACGCATTACACTTCTAAGAGCAGTTGTGCAGCGTATGACAAATATGAAGTATTCCACAATCCCCCAAACATCGACCCACAATGTGCAACTTTCTCTTTAACCCGCTGAAAACGAAACTTTTACCTACATAATATAAAATTCATTTCGTGCTTTGCAGACAAAATGCCGTGCTTCTATTAGAAAGAATAATTTTCTTATGGCATTTTTTTCCATGCCGCAACATTCCCTTGCGGGTCACAGCCTTCTCATTATCCAGGCTTCACGATCACACTCAGACACACCACACTATGTAGGACTCCTCTGGACGAGTGATGAGCCCGACGCAGAGACCTCTACCTTACAACACACGACACTCACAATAGACAGACATCCATGCCCCCAGCGGGATTCCAACCCGCAATCCCAGCAAGCGAACGGCCGCATACCTGCGCCCTAGACCGCGCGGCCACTCAGGATCGGCTTTTTACTGACATACAGGGAAACAATGTTTATTGCAAAGAACACAAACAGCGCATGAAACATAGACACAGACAGTGGGAGCAAAATTCTGAGTTTTTAATGTTAAAAACATGGCAGTAAATATAGTTACTGGGCTCTGCGGGGTTAAAAATATTTAAAAGAAGGGTAAAATTGAAGAACGAAGCCTCTTAGAAAGTGAGGCAGTTTCGACAGCTAAATAGTTACCTGTGTTCTGAGGGCAGCAGTCGAGCAATCCAAAAGTCTTGCTAGAATGCTTCATCGGTAGTCATTTACAAGAACACCAAAACACAGTCTATAGCAACGCTGCTGTCAGAATCTTAAAATTTACAAGGTTAAAACTGTCTGTGTTTATTCAGGCAGGAAGCCTTAGGAAAGGTAGGAGTTATAGCTCTATGCATTTACAGCGTAAGCACTAGCTCGACGTGAGAGGTAAGCTTCACGCTCCGGCCGCTACACACCCCGCAAGTAGTGGATCAAAGGCTGAGTGGGCGTAGAAGGAGTGTGATTCCGTGGTGAGGAGAAGAATCTCGGCCCCAGTGGAGAATCGAACCTCGAGTCCACGGTGTCCACTGATATGTTCCTACGTTTATGTTACTCATACCGCACCTACTCTTGGGTGTCAGGCTGTGGGGTATACCACACCGCCTGACGCGACACACATCACACACTCTAGCAGGACGAGGTCTCTTCGGATCATGTAAGATCGAGACACATGTTTGCACGCATGCTCCATTCGAGGTGTAAACTGGAGAAATTCTACCTGGAATGGCTCACTCAAAAAATTTACATTTACAATACTGTAATTTTATGATTATTACCTTTGTGTACTTGAGAATTTTAATATTTCAATCATTTTAATAAGGGCGACACAATACCTAGATAAGTGTGCTGGCCTTGTACTGCTTTGTTCAAAATAAATCCCTGATGATGGCACCTCGGTGCCGAAACATGTAGGAGTTTCATACTTGCTTCTGGATGTACTTTATTAAGTGCATAATTTGAATGATGTATTAATGAGGTGTTCCTAATTTTGTCACGCATTACAGAAAAGATTATAATAATTTTATAAAAGTCATACGATAGAATACTTAAGACACTTCCGTGTTTGCGATGGTTCTATATTTCCTCAGACTGTTCTTTCCTCAAGGTAAATCGTTATCGCTCCCTTCCAGACTCCTTTCTGCCCAACGTCCTTGGTAAGCTTCACTTTCCTTACAGCTGACAAGAACCTAAAATTCACTCAATTTAAGTATGCACACAATACAGACACTCCACAACTTAATTCAGCAGTTACGACCCCGCAGGTCCCGCGCAAGTAGAATATTGCGCAAGTCAGAATTGGGTACGTATGTTCGATAATATGTATGCACGGTTAAATCGTAGTCCAGTTGAAGTCTTGTTTCCGTTACACTGCAACCCGATCGGCCGCAACATGACCGCCCAGCCGCCTGTGTTACCGCTTAACATTATCCTTCCGTCACCTTAGTCTCATAGTGCTTTCGTTCCAGCAAGGAAAAATTTGGCGCCTTTAAAATAGTTGAATACTTCGAATTCCCCCCCCCCCGCTTTTAATTGCTAAATTCTGAAATTGCTCAAATGAAAATTCATAAGTTGGGGAGTGCGTGTGTATTATCTCTCTGTTGGTTTAGTAATATAGTGGTCAGTATCCAGCTTGGAAGGAGGAATGACTGTATTATCATTGAGTGGCACACTCAGAAGTTCTGGCAGTATGGCATTTTAACATTCTCAAGACTTACGTTCATTTAAACTAACGCCTACATAGATAAAAATTTCGTACCTCAGAGAAGACAGCCCGTGTCTGTTTTGAGAATCATACTAAACGCATTAGTACACTGTGTGGCAAAAATACACAGTTTCGTAACATTGCAGCAAGTGGTGACTGTAGTTCGTCTCTGGGCTTTAAACGTTTAAGGTGCTAATCCTGCCGAAACAGACTTAGTGACGTGTCGTACAGGATTTAGCACAGGAAATATCTGCAACACGCCACATGGAATATTTTAAATATCTGTTTGTGGAAGTGACTGGGTCAGATCTTATTAGCAGGCCTACTGATCACCAGGGGTCAATATAAGCCACATAATAGCTTGCTTATGATAACAAATGACTTCTGGTATCTATTTTAGGTTTTTATTCACATGGTTGGCAGCAGTGCCTGTATCTTAGGTGTCAAGCTGAAATATGAGTGCAATACAATCCTTCGAAACACTGGGAAATTCACACCTAACAAAACAGTGTTACATTCTACACGAATTAAATATTAACCTTTATTGAATTATTTCGGTGTTTATTTATTTATTTATTTATTTATTTATTTATTTATCATTCATGCTTTCATTTTTTCTGTCATTTGGAGTTTAACCCTTTAAGGACGAAGCGTATCTGTTTTATATAAGGACTCAGTGCGTACCGCGCTGTAAACACTCTCCACTTCGGTTATAAAAACCAGTCTCTTAATGTTTTATAAGGCAAAAGTTGCTGTTTGTTCTGAGATCCGTACAAAACATATAAACGTAATGTGGGCACCACGTAGAATTTTTTAATGTTAAACCTGGTCGTATGTAAAGTTATCGCTAGGCTTTAAAAGGTTAATTAACTACGCTGCAAGTTCGACCCATACGAAAATATCAGAATCGAGGACATTTGATACAGAGCACAAGCCCTCTGCAGGCTAACTGCATTTATGAATCAGTAAAACTGTCCTACGTTATAGAAACCGACACCGATTATGTCATTCCTAAATTCTTCTCGCTGCTTATTACTATATTCTGCATACAAAGACGTGACGCCATGGAGTCTGGTACAAGTTTACCGAAGTTTCCAAGGAAACTGCTGTCGTTATCTTCAGGGGACCTTCAGGATATTAAGACAGTAAAGACTGAGGCGGTAAACTCGTCCAAAACTCCAGTGAGTTTCTAGCAGTTTCCACGGAATCGCCTCACAGTAAAGTGCAGTCTACATAAGCGCCGTTCTCAGAACTTCGCTTTGTCTGCAGTGACGGCATAACATCGAGCGACACAGGTTTACCAGTCGATCTAGGCTACTCAGTAACTATTTACTTTTCATTTACTTATTAGTCTTTACCTTTATCACGATCATTTTTGTCGTTCTCCTATTTATTTCCCAGAACTATAATTTTCCGTTTTATATGGGTGTGAAACCTGGTCTCTCATACCGAGGAGAACACAGACTGAATGTGTCTCAGAAAGGGGTGCCGAGGAAGATATTTGAGCCTGAAAGGGATGAGGTAACACGGGAATGGAGAAAAGCGCATAATCAGAAGCTTCAAAATCTATACCCCTCACCAAATATTATTCGGGTGATCAAATCAAGAAGAATGAGATGGGTGGGGCATGTGGCACGTATGGGGAAACAGGAGAGGTGCATACAGAGTTTTGGTGGAGGAATCTGAGGGATAGAGGCCACTTGAAAGAGCAAGACATAGGTAGGAGGATAATATTAAAATGGATCTTACAGCAATAGGATGGGACGTGGTGCTTGGACTAGACCGTTCTGGGTCACGATGGGGACAGGCGATGGGCTTCTGAGAATGCAGTAATGAACTTCCTGGTTCCGTAAAATGCGGGAAATTTCTTAACTAGCTCAGGATTCGTTATCAGTCTCAAGAATGACTCTGCTCCATGGAGTTAGTTGGTCAGTCAGTCAGTTAATCACTCAGTTAGTTATTTAGTCAGTTATTCGTACTGTTCTACATTTCT
This sequence comes from Coptotermes formosanus, assembly GCA_013340265.1. Classification (NCBI taxonomy): domain Eukaryota; kingdom Metazoa; phylum Arthropoda; class Insecta; order Blattodea; family Rhinotermitidae; genus Coptotermes; species Coptotermes formosanus. The sequence continues at coordinate 620,487 of BLKM01000864.1, forward strand.
TCTTTACTGGTTTCTTGCGAACGTAACATTCTGGTCTGTTAAGACGTACCATTCAAAGCAGACTATATTTTGTCGTACCTCATCGAAGAACAAAATAACAAGAAATACGGAGGAACCGAAAACCTTTCCCTTGTTAAGTCAAAAGTCACCTTCTGATACCGTAAACATGTCCATCATCAAGTCACGTTACTTCATCAAGTTAGACTTCGCGTATACACTTCACTCCTATAAACCGGAGCACGCAGGCTGAGTCACCTTAGCTAAGACAGAACGAAGGAAGAAGGAAGATGGGATTAAAGTTTTAAATATTTAGCAACATCGGGTCAGGTGATTTCGCACATAAGCAATAGCACTACAGGATGTTTTATAAATGATATCTATGAAGTCTAAAATATCACACAGCTTTTCACAGCACTACATTTTGTAAGTGTAATGTTACCTAAATATATTCTGTATTACGCCGTGTTTAACCCTTTAAAGACGAAACGTATCTGTTTTATATAAGGACTCAGTGCGTACCGCGCTGTAAACACTCTCCACTTCGGTTATAAAAACCAATCTCTTAATGTTTTATAAGGCAAAAGTTGCTGTTTGTTCTGAGACCCGTACAAAACACATAAACGCAATGTGGGCACCACGTAGAATTTTTTAATGTTAAACCTGGTGGTATGTCAAGTTACCGCTAGGCTTTCAAAGGTTAATGAAAGCACGTAAATTCCAATATATTTACATTTTGCATTATAAAAACTCAAATACATTTTTATTAATACTTGTACTGGGAGTCGCAGAAATGTATCTGAGTTTGTGCCCAAAAGTAATTTGCCTAGGTATATAGAGTCCCATGCGAAGGGGCATAGGGATATTCTGCATCCAGATTACACATTTCTTTTGGTGGGTGCTTCCTTTCTTCACACAAACCTTCGTACACTTACTACGAAATAATTCATAAAGATTTGAACTGAAGAAATGCGGAAAGAAACGGCATGCTGTGTTCATGAACACGTATTACCCCTATTGCAGTACTACACACGCATACGTATTCGTAAAATATACAAATTATATTAACGCACGATCGAAGAAGGTACTAAATTCTCTAAAACAGATGAAAAAATACTTATCTTAATTTATGGACGGTTCACAGAAAGATGACAGTATTGCTATTAGAAGTACTAATACACAGATTAAGTGCAAGATGAATAAAACTGCTGCGGATCTGTAATTCAGGGTATTAGAATTTCTTAGCATTATCCTCTGAGACCTCAGGTTAGGCGACAACTTGGGAGACCCAGTCGTAGATGGGAGGATAATATTAAAATGGATCTTCAAGAAGTAGGATGGGGGCATGGACTGGATTGAGCTGGCTCAGGATAGGGACAGGTGGCGGGCTCTTGTGAATGCGGTAATGAACCTCCGGGTTCCATAAAATGCGGAGAATTTCTTGACTAGCTGGGAAACTGTTAGCTTCTCAAGAAGGCCTCTGCTCCATGGAGTTAGCATCATCCTGTCCCACTTTTCAGAACAATCACAGTACATAGTGCAACACACGGAACGGGTTCGATGCACTGACGTGGGTCGGGAACCCCCAAACAAGCTGGAACATCCTAACACAGCAATTTGAAACAAAACTGAAAACAGAGAAAAGCGAGGCATTGCGCAATAAGGATGCAAATTATACGCCGTCGGAGCGTGTTGGCGGGGCAGAAGATCGCGCGGGGGGGGGGGGGGGGCAGATATTGACGTCACCGTATCGTCGACTCCACGCGGATGCCACAGATGTGTGGAATACCTCTCCGAGGAGTAATTCACCGTCGCGGTCTTCTTAGTGCTTCAGATCAGCAGCGTAGAGTGGGCGCGTCAGTTTACATACTGCTGCAGAGTAGTGTGTTCACACAAGCGTTCGTGACGTCTATTAAGCCTATTCTTGTCTAACATGGCGACAGACATTTAAAGCGGCGCGCAATGCTTCAGCCTGGCTGAATTCTGTATGTGTTTGTGGCGACGGAATGAGAGAAACTGTATGCCTAGCAGGTTAGAGCAGTGGTAACCCTCCTGTCCGATGCTTTGAAGGAGGGAAGGATGGAAGGAAGAAAGAAACAAAGAAGAAAAGAAAGCAACAAAGGTAGACAGAAGTAAAGACACAAAGAGACAAAAAATAAAAGAAAGTAAAGGACGAGAGAGAAGAAAGGGGAAAGACAGAAATAAAGATTAATAAACAAATCATGGCCTACAAAGTCCAACTTTTCAGAACTGAATTGTTATAGGTTACATTAGTTGATGCCGATCCCAGTGGCCGCGAGGTCTAAGACTCAGTTCTGCGGCCGTTAACTTACTGGGATTGCAGGTTCGAATCTCTCTGGAGGCATGGATGTCTGTCACTTGTGAGTGGTGTGTGTTGTCAAGTAGAGGTCTCTGCGTGGGGCTGATCACTCGTCAAGAGGAGTCCTACCGAGTGTGGTGTGTGAGTGTGATCGTGAAGCCTCGATACCGGGGAAGCCCTGGCCCACTAGGGGCTGATGCGCCGTGGTAAAACAAATAGTTCATAATAGATATCGACAGAGAGCACCACGGTCTGTCAATTATCCGTAGTTTTCTCCTTCACTGATGTGAAATTTCTTAATTAACTATAGGTCACTACAGACTGCTTTAAGGGAACGAAAATGAGTGGTTAAAAGCATGACTGATCCTATTTATCTCAGTAAAACAGCCCACGTTTCCGATTGGACAGGAGGCAGGGTGGGCCGCAGAGCCCAATGGACGCGCCGAAGAAGCTAACTTTGCCCTTGCCTGGAGCCGAACCACGAATCCTCGGTTTCGGTTATTCAGCTCCTAACCTAACAAACCACGACGACATTGCTATCCCGGCTTCCGTCAATGGCCAATATTGCGTAGATCTTCCCACAGATTCACGAGTAAAGTGCTGCTTTCCTGCCCACAGTAAAGTCATGTTGAATTTCCCGTATTTATCCTCTTGCAGTTTCACAATGAATACTCCAGTCCACCTCACTTTGTGAATAGGACCTCCCCGAGTAAGATGGAAACGGAATAAAAGGTGTTGATGCAAGACTTGCATAGAAATTTCCAGATTTATGTTCCTTACGCATTCAGAAGCATGCCTTCTAAAGTCCCCGACACTCGTACGGGCAGATAACGTCCCAATCCACCGCTGCTAATAACAGTGATTATGAGAGAATTGGAAAGACGGAAATTTGGTCATATTTTAAATAAAATCATGTGAATCTGTGGAGATAAAATATCCAGGGGGAGACAGAAAAGAATATTGAATCTTGTAACACATGGGATGAGACACTACTAACTAACTAACTAACTAACTAACTAACTAACTAACTAACTAACTAACTAACTAACTAACTAACTAACTAACTAACTAACTAACTCCATGGAGCAGAGGCCTTCTTGAGAAGCTAACAGTTTCTCAGCTAGTCAAGAAATTCCCCGCATTTTATGGAACCCGGAGGTTCATTACCGCATTCACAAGAGCCCGCCACCTGTACCTATCCTGAGCCAGCTCAATCTAGTCCATGCCCCATCCCACTTCTTGAAGATACATTTTAATATTATCCTCCCATCTACGCCTAGGTCTCCCAAGTGGTCGCCTTCCCTCAGGTCTCCCCACCAAAAGCTGTGCACCTTTCTTTTCTCCCATACGTGCTACATGCCCCTCCCATCTCATCCTTCTCGATTTGATTACCCGAATAATATTTGGTGATGAGTACAGGTCATTAAGTTCCTCGTTATGTAGTCTTCTCTATGAGGCACTACGCCGAGCTTTATTACACAAGCTATATATACATCCTCATTAGAAATACTCTTCAAGCATAAAACGTTAAGGTCAGGAACCTTGGCGTAGACAGGAAGATACCAGATTACTAAGTGCATTAAACTGGCTCAAACCGAAATTCGTAATCGGAAAAATATAATTCCTGCTTCCTATTCAGGAAGGCCACCTTTCGTATCTCAGCCCATAAACAAGATCCTGCTGATATTTTGTGCGCTTCTACTCGGCATTTTCAAACAAATGCAAACGAGTACATTAACCTTTCAAAGCCTAGCGGTAACTTTACGTACCACCAGGTTTAACATTAAAAAATTCTACGTGGTGCCCACATTGCGTTTATGTGTTTTGTGCGGATCTCAGAACAAACAGCAACTTTTGCCTTATAAAACATTAAGAGATTGGTTTTTATAACCGAAGTGGAGAGTGTTTACAGCGCGGTACGCACTGAGTCCTTATATAAAACAGATACGCTTCGTCTTTAAAGGGTTAAATCTGGCATGGTCACTTAGTTTGCGAATACTTCTAATTACTATTAACCAATCACCATATCGCTGAACATTATATAAGTTAACACGGATAATTTTAATAAATTTTCCATCCCACCGGCCCTGTGGTCTAAGGCGTGGGACTACGTCCGCTCGCTTGCTGGGATAGCGGGTTCGAATCCCGCCGGGGGCATGGATGTGTGTCACTTGTGAGTGTTGTGTGTTGTCAGGTAGAGGTCTGTGCGACAGGCCGAGCCCTCGTCCAGAGGAGCCCTACCGCGTGTGGTGTGTGTCTGAGTGTGATCTCGGAACTTCAACAATGAACAGGCCTAGGCCCACTAGGGCTGTCCAGCCACGAATAAATTTCAAATACATTAGTGAGTAAATGTATAAGAATTAAATAACACAAGAAATAGACTCTTTTACGGACTGTGTCAAATATGCCAGTAAAAGCAAAAATTTTAGTTCTTTAAAAGGCGGGGAAATTCTGCAGCACCTTACCCTGTGTTAGCCAGTCACCAAGGATTATTCTTCATGGAGTCAGGTGGCATATAACATAATTTTAATGATTTAAGGCAAAATTATATACAGGAAGACTCAATTTTACACTATAGTTACGTTTTCGGAAAAACAACTTGTTAAGAAAAATCGTGCAATCGAAGACGCTTTCCACTGAGTTGCAGGCTACCTGGAATCGAACCACGAGTCCTCTATCATCCAGTCCGTATCCCAGTCACCATACTGATAGAAATAGTTCGACGCCCCACATAATAATGGCAGGTTATTATACATAAAAAGGTATTTATGACTATCATATATATTGAGCAATACACACGAATTTTAGAGGATTCTGGGGAGTTAAGTGGATAATATTGTGCAAGTAAGGCATTAGCTGGGATCGTTTTTAGTTCTTTCTTAAGAAAGTCAAAATTTATTCTTGGAATTTAGGAGGTCAGATTTTCTTTCCTCACATTCTTCGGAGAAGCGCGGACATGGCTTCACGCGTGACGAATGCGTAGATACTTTGAAAAATGAAAATCTTAAAGGTATGTAGTACAAACGACAAAAACAAAGAAGCATATATCGAGGTATGTGTCTACACCATTTTAAGTACCGGCTGGCCATATGATCTGGCAACATAGCCATATCCCAAATGTTACACTGTTTATAATAAACGTTCCGAGAAGCGCTCCTTCTACAGGGAAAATTTCCCCACCTTTCCTTCTTTTAAAGCTACCCCATAAGGAGGCGTACATCTTTCCCGTGTTGTTTGTGAAATAGTCCACGTGTCATGAGATTAAATTCTTGAAAAGTTGGTGAGGTTATTGTCAGTTATACGTCCGCTAAACCTTCGCTGTTTTGTGTTAACTTTTTAAAGCCTAGCGGTAACTTTACATAGACCAGGCTTAACAATAAAAAGTTCTGCGTGGTGCCCACATTGCGTTTATGTGTTTTGTACGGATCTCAGAACAAACAGCAACTTTTGCCTTATAAAACATTAAGAGACTGGTTTTTATAACCGAAGTGGAGAGTGTTTACAGCGCGGTACGCACTGAGTCCTTATATAAAACAGATACGCTTCGTCTTTAAAGGGTAAATATTTCTACATGAAATTACTACGATAAAATAAAGCTGTTTATGATGCCAATGACGATTATTTAATCCCGATTTTATATTTTGTGAAGGTTTTTCACTTATTGCACACTTTCCCTTTTCCCGGGGTATTCTTTTGTTATTCCAAGACTAACCATACTTTCTGCCCATTGCTTGCCACGTTTCAGGCGTCGCTTTACTAGCCAAAAAATCAGCCTCTTATGGAACCCGGATGTCATTACCGTATTAACAAAGTCACCTACAGGACTACATTCTGACCCAGATTTTTCTAACACACATCCACATAACCCATTAATAGAAGACGTTTCATATCATTAGGCAATATCTGTATGTTTTACAGTATGGCTTATGCATTTCACATTTTTTTCAATTAGAAATATTATTGTACACCTCTTAAAGAACGATGCTAAGGTAACGTCATTGCATGATGGAGGTCTATAATCTGGTCCTTCCAAAATTCTAAATTATAACTTTATCCGTACAACTCGTTTCTCGAGCAGCTGACAATTTTTGAGCCTGTACTGACTATTTCTGCTTCTACAGAATTTAAATGTTCATGACCGTGTTTAAAAGTGTCCTTTTTTCACCCTACACTGAGACACTTGTTTATCATGAACAAGATACAGAAAAATCGATAAGTTATTAGAATTCTTTCAATTCCTGGAAGACTCAACTTCCCATTGAGTTCCAAAAAACCTCAGCTCTACTTCATGCCGCACAATACGGGATCTTTTAAAACCTTTCGAGCACAAGCTCCTTCAGACATCACTGTACCTATTAACACAGAACACGTGAGCGGCTTACTCGCGTGTTCAATGGCGACGACGCTAGGGATGAAGACGCAGCTTAGCTTTACTTTGCAGAGTTATGAAAGCAATGTGGCTGATAATGTATTTTTCATGTCCAGTTCTCTCTTTCTGCCCCACACAAGACGCTTCTATTCCTCCACAACATGCACCTCGGCTTAAAGCTCTTCCCGCACTCATATTACAGACTCCATTCTTCTTTAACCAAAACAGGGGTTTCCAAAAACTGTATTATGAGCTCTTGCATGAAAATAACTTTATATAACATCAAATAATCACTAAAACATCTGTTTGCGGCTGGAGTGCAGCCAAATACAATACCTCTTTCTAGTCTTAGAATAATCTGAATTGGGAATTATACCTCATGAATGCAAAATGTAACGTGCTACGTGTAAATTTGGCTAGCCAGCCTGAGCCGCGAAGTTATGCTGAAAGTATTGCAATGTTTCGACGTACATTAGAGTTTGTATCGTCAGGATAAATATTTAATAAATAACGTCGACTTCTGACATTTAGTCGTGTCGTATTTTGAAGCTCCTTCTCTTTTCGGTGAACATTTCAGCTATCAGCTTCATGAAGAAAGTGCAACAGGCGTGAGAACTGAAGAACAAGAATATCGAATAGAGGCCTGCTATGTTAATGACCTGAACAGTTCTGTACATTAAGTGGTTGGACACAAGATGGACGACAGAAGTTCGAAACCCGGAAGGGACAGGTATTCGCGCGTAATTTCTGTTTATTACATCGGTGATGACGACGATTCGACTCTTCTGAAGTACAGAACTCGATCGACTGGCAAATAACGAGGCCTACCCACATATCGGAGGGGCTTGCTGCTTCAACGTGCCAGTTGCAAATAATCCAAGAAGATTTTGCAATGCAATTAATTGGTTCATTAGGTAGTCCGTTTTGGGACAGGTTCATAAGCTTTTTCAAAAGCCAGTTCTCCAAAGAGTGGGAGCCAGTACTTTCGCTTTCAAGTTCAATTACCTTATTTCTTCCCTTAACTTCATCCAGCAAGTGTTTAAGTCTTGTTCCTTGTCTTTTCTTCTCTTTTCTCTTTCCTTCAATAATGACAAATAAGCTACAGTGAAAATTTTTTGTCTCGAGTGTTTTCTTTCCAATGAGGTTCATATTTATTTTCTTTTTTCTCTTCGCCCCCCGCTCTCCCCCCCCCCCCCCCCCGCGCAACCTTAAGATGCTATGCCTTGCGTATGGTGGTTCCGTCTAACATGTTAATTCTCAGTTGTAAAAAGGCATACCACAATGCTGGAAAATTAACAGACTGTGCATTTTGCCACACAATATATTTACGTGTTTCGTGCGATTATACACAGCGATTACCTCCCTGCACAGCATTAACCGGTTGGCTTTTATAATAAAGAATGAGTGCTTAACCCTTTAAAGATGAAGTGTATCTGTTTTATATAAGGCCTCAGTGCGTACCGCGCTGTAAACACTCTCCACTTCGGTTATAAAAACCAGTCTCTTAATGTTTTATAAGGCAAAAGTTACTGTTTGTTCTGAGATCCGTACAAAACACATAAACGTAATGTGGGCACCACGTAGAATTTTTTAATGTTAAACCTGGTGGTATGTAAAGTTACCGCTAGGCTTTAAAATGTTAATGTTACAAATATTAAATATTTGTTATTTTAAATACGTGCTTAAAAGGATTTGGTGTTCTGACAGCTCAATTTTTGATTACTTTATTTCTATGGACTTTCCATACGATATTATATCTTTTCTATTCAAAGACACTATCAATATTTCAGGGAATATAGCGTCAATGGTATAACATGTGCATGTTGTACCTGAAAGCAGGTGAATCAGACCATCGTTGCCTAACTGAGGTAATATCCCAGCGTTTCATTGCAAGAACTGCGTCAGTCCACTGAAGTTTCTATCAAGACAACTAGTGTCTTGACCACGATTTCAATGACACATTCAAAATATGGGACTGATTTTCCACACTCATCTATCGTTAGGGGCTGCTTTAATAGGCCCATTAGCAAAAGCAGTATCAACTGATTCCGCCCAAATCCACTCCAAAAATTTAAGGCAAAACATTTACGAAACTACCTCATCTCTTGCAAAAACCAAAACGGAAAGACAACAACGACGTAATGAGTTAATGTCTGAAAAGTCCCCCAAAATAAAAAGGCCTTTTAATGATTATAAAAGATATTACAAAGTTGTTTCATTTTCCAACATACTTCGGTGGCCACCACCACCACCACCATCAGGGAGAGGTCACAGAGAGTACTCAACTGGGAACTACGCTGCTATAAAGCACACTTTGTCTTGTTGTGTATCCGTAACAGAATCCACTTCACAGTGTCCATCACTATACAGCCTGGTAATCGCTGGGTGTGCGGTGGTGTTGAAAATTGTCGAGCGCCTTAATGAGTTCTAGGATCATACCTCAAGTCAGAGTACCCTTTTCCTAGAGCACTTTTATTTATTCAATTGTTCAACGGATTACATGCTCTTGTGGCACTCGAAATATAACATCCATACTCATACAAGCTGGCCGTTGTACTTCGGCCTGAGCTATTCGATTTTAGTCCACGTCAGTACACCGAAACGTTGCCAAGTACTTTTCAAATGTTTCTACGTACTTGTAAGTGCACTTTGCTATCACGTCTTCCTACCATAATTTTGTACATGTAAAAGTAATAATTTTTTATTTGATCATTTTAACAAATACGAGGTAAAGAATATACGTTACGAAACTTGTTGTTATATAGTTTGTTTCTTCTCTTCTCAACCGATGTCCCTCTCTCTCTCTCTCTCTCAACATTTTATGCATCACTTTCAAACTTTTTTCTTTCTACCTGCTGGTAGGTTGCCAGCAACTTTTATTTCACCGCGTTTCATACATTTATATAATTATTACACCATTCACTTCAGAGCGCATATTAAAATATTATCTGTAAAGTACCTTTATTGGAGTAAGTAGTGGAGAACAAAGGCGTGAAGAGAAAGAGAGAATATGCAATGTGGTTCCATTAAGTATTCCCCCCGGGTATGTTGTAAATAAAATTTCACGCCTTTGAACACGATGTTTGCGAAAAGTAAAACCCTTTTTTAATTATGTAACGACAGTTCCATAAATCTGTAATACAGTAATGACCTGTCAACTTGAGAAAATTTACAGCTAATATTTTTGGAACCTGATAGCCTATGCCTAACTTGTTTCAGTTGTGTTGGACACTCTGAACGCGTGCTGACGATGCAAAACGATAGGCTTATCACAATATTACTTATACCATGCAGGTGAAAAACAAGAACACCGTCATCCTGCTCAATATTTCCGTCATTTTTATTGTCACTTCTATAATTCGCTGATAGAAAAGCATGACTGTCAATAAATCAAACACAAGGCCCGTACTCTCTTATTACAGGTTCAGCAACAAACACGACGGGATGACTTCGATAAAATTAACATATCTTGTTACAATTTAAAGTAGCATATACCTATATCGTGTACTAACTAAATAACTAACTAACTAACTAACTAACTAACTAACTCCATGGAGCAGAGGCGTTCTTGAGAAGCTAACAGTTTTTCAGCTAGTCAAGAAATTTTCCGCATTTTATGGAACCCGGAGGTTCATTACCGCATTTACAAGAGCCCGACACCTGTCCCTATCCTGAGCCAAATCAATCCAGTCCATGCCCCCATCTCAGTTGTTGAAGATTCATTTTAATATTATCCTCCCATCTACGCCTGGGTCTCCCAAGTGGGTGCCTTACCTATATAGTGTACAGTAAAGTAAATGGCAGGAGTTGCTTGTTGCTTAAACACTACGCCATTCTAATTTCTAGGGACCTGTAGGTGTAGCTTCACTCATCCTATACCTCGACACTAGTTGGGGTGATTAATCAGCCTCATGTTCCAGCCACTTACTCCAGGGCAAAAAAAAAAAGTGCGGTATCCACACGTTAGAAGTATTACTAGGTACCACAACTAGTTTTATGGGGTACAAAGGGTAAAATTCGGTCTGTGATAGAAATAAAACCCAGAACATTCATCTAAAAATGTGTCAGTTAGAACCTTACAGACATATCCCGATTTATAAATAATTATGCGACAGTTACTTTCCGCAAGCCTTCGTGTAACTCGAATTATGTGTATGTCGAAATTCGAGCAACAATCCAATAAGCACAAATACATACAGGTCTACATAATCTTACTTACTTACATAGTATACGTGTGTCCGTGTGTACTGTTAATCCGGCAACTGTCTACTGAGACACTAAGCAGAGTACAACAGGGTTAATAATCTTAAAACCATTGCGCACCCACTGATAAGTCGATGGAAAATGCCACTCTGAGAAAGCAAAGTAAACAAAGATGCTCTACGGAAAAGTATGCATGTACATACGATGGAGTTTAGCTAAATTACGACTTACCTGAACCGGGAGGTGGGGGGGGGGGCGAGGAGTTGCCAGTAATTTAGAATTTTGGTGCAGTTAATGTAAATGTACACATAAATAACTTACTTATTCACAATCATTGCAGAAATGTTTGTACGCGACACATTTTTATACGTTATCACATAAAATACATATAAGCTCTATAATGAGATATCTGAGACACAAGCAGATCTATCCATTTAAATCTGCAGCTTTTTCTCCCCATTAATTTCTTTTTCATATGAAGTTATCAATAGCAGAAGTACGCTGGATCATATTCTGTATGCAGTTTATGACAGAGGCATGGCTCAAACATTACTACACTAAACTTCATTATAGTTATTGCAAACAGACAAAATAACAGACACTTTCTCCTGTTCATTGTGAAAGACTAAAGCCTGCGACTGACATTGGAAATATTTTCGAACGTAGTTCAACAAACTGGATTAGATCGCCGAAAATTTAGTTCTTGCAACGATTTTTTTTTTTGTAATTTAATCAGCGTCTTTTAGGGCATGGGAAAAATAATCGTTGAATAACCGGATAATAGAGAATAACGAACTGAGAAGAATGTGGTTAATTTACACACCACACAGGAAATTTGCCGGGAGGGACTGAGTAAAAGAGAGCATACCTTCAATTAGGAGACGATATGGGAGTTTAAATTCAAAGCCAGGTGCCGAATTGAATGCAGAAGCGTTACTGCTAGGGCCAAATTACTCTGTCCTAAACTACATATTTGTGTGTTTGATTGGGGTTTCTAGTGGGTAAAACCTGACTGAAACATTGCAGTCCTTGTGTTGATATATTCCTTAACCTTTTAAAGCCTAGCGGTAACTTTACGTACCACCAGCTTTAACATTAAAAAATTCTACGTGGTGCCCACATTGCGTTTATATATTTTGTACGGATCTCAGAACAAACAGCAACTTTTGCCTTATAAAACATCAAGAGATCGGTTTTTATAACTGAAGTGGAGAGTGTTTACAGCGCGGTACGCACTGAGTCCTTATATAAAACAGATACGCTTCGTCTTTAAAGGGTTAAATAACAAAATTCCTCTGGCTGCCCGTAGAATGTAGGAACGTTACACAGTCGCTACTTGCTGCGAGAAGATCAACAGATCTGCAACATTTTCACTATCATCCCTGAGTTTTGAACTTGGTTGTCACGTTAAAAGTGACTAGATATTATTCTACCCCTGTTATTTGACGTGCCATGTTAGGAATGTGGTCACCTCCCTGTTCACATTACTAATAATTTCACACACCGTATGCACTGTTCCTGTGGTCTATCTACTGAACCAGGGGGCGCAAGCCAGATTAATTGCACGGTGATGATGAAGGTCTGTGTACAGAGGGGACCGACATCATGACGGGTGTCAGTATCATTTATGTTCACTCGCGTCCCCCATACAAACCTCCATAAAGCCTAGCTGGAAGGCATCCTGGTTCACGATGAAAAGGGTTGAATATGAAGGGTTAGCAAAGTGGAAAAGAGAGGCTGAAGGAATGGGTTTGGGCTGAGGGACGAAGTGATATTTAGTCGGAAATGAGTTTCACGCTTGTGTGTCTTACAATACACAGTAACACTGCTTAGTAGAAGTAATAACTCTTTTCCTGCTAAGCTGTATTCGTGGATGCGTCACACCTTGAGTGTATTAACTGTTTCAAAAACATTAAGTAGTTCCGTGGTTTGCGAGTACAAAATACCTTTACTTTTTGTAAACCTAGAAAAGTTATTTCTTTGACGTCCGACAGAAAATATAAACATAAATGTATCTTCATCCCAGTCGCCGCGCGGTATAAGGCGTCGGCCTGTGGCCGCTTGCTTACTGGGATTGCGAGTTCGAATCCCGCCGGTGGCATAGCTATTTATGCCTTGTGTTTTGTACAAGTAGAGACCTCTGCAAGAGGCACATCCCTCTTCCAGTGGAGTACTACAAATTGTGTGTGTGGCCACGTGTGTGATCAAGTGTCTACACCTACAATGAGTAGGTAGAAGAGGTGTGTATATATATATATATATATATATATATATATATATATATCTTCATATTTGGTATCTTCGCTGCAGAAAGTATAAAAATTAACATGCTACTGTAATGGGGAAATTATTTAGCTATTTGAAGACTGAGAAATAATTTCAATTGTTCATGGATGACTTGTAATTAGGCTATATTCCAAGTCCTGCTAACTTCCTAGTTCGTATTTGCAGAATTGCAAAACAGAGGAATGTGCACACTGGAAAATACGAAGTTACTACCTTGCCTTCCAGTGTTCCACTGAAGTGTCTGCATAAATTAGTAAGTTAACTAATCAAGCTGGGAGCACTGAAACACCTAATACAACAAGTTGTCCATACTTTCATGTCTGAGTTACCATCTGGCTTCAAACTTAATTGCTGAATAATAAACAAACATCTCTCAGTGCTCCATCAAAGTTCTGATGCCGTCGGGTATTTACCCTTTGCAAGCAGTTACATCACACAGCGAAATAAGCTTTAGGCGATAATTGTAACACTGCCTCCCATAATTTCATAGCCTAACACTAAGGTAGAACTTGCTCAACTTTCCTTCGCTAACGGCTTTAGGATTTTATATATATCTTAGCAAATATTAACTTACGTTAGCAAGAGATCGTATAATAGCATCTTGCGTGCATTCTCCAGCTGACTGTCTAATAAAAGGGACCTTTAGCCTTTCAAAGCCTAGCGGTAACTATACGTACCAACAGGTTTAACATTAAAAAATTCTACGCGGTGCCCACATTGCGTTTATGTGTTTTGTACGGATCTCAGAACAAACAGCAACTTTTGCCTTATAAAACATTAAGAGATTGGTTTTTATAACCAAAGTGGAGAGTGTTTACAGCGCGGTACGCTCTGAGTCCTTATATAAAACAGATACGTTTCCTCTTTAAAGGGTTAACAGTGAATAAGCCGAGGCCTTATTAAATTTCTTTCAGTCATATTAGACCCGTAGCCAGAAGTTTGTCCGAACCAAATTATTAATCCTCTGAGGACTGACGTTCGTCTAAATTGTACATAATATTTCAGTTCCTACTTCACAAAGAACACAGTGCGTCTCCATTATAAATAACTATCGCGTAACAAATTTAAAGTGTGTTATCAGCTGTTATTGTGAGAATCATAGGAACACATACAAGAAACTTTATTCATATTAAAACATGTGGTATATATATTTACCACTGAGCTTTAAGTGGTTAAGTTTCCTGGCAATCTCATTTATACCAAAAGTCAGAACATTGAAACGAAAATGAAGTATCGTACGAGTAAAAATGAAATAAATAAATAAATAAATAACGCGACAGCAAGGAAAAAGCAACTAAACAAAAAAGGAAGGAGACAGAAGGAAGAAACTAATTTAATTCGGCCAGTTTATCATGTTTTACGAAAAACAGAGCTCTAAAGAATGATCTATCGCATTCCGTCCAAAAATTGTACCGGCTGAATCCACGTGCACGTCGAAGTCCTTCCAAAGTCACACAAAATGATGTCGATATGAAGGAACATCATAAGTAATACTATTACTACTAGTATCATCAGTACTGTCAGTAATATTACAATCAGTGGCAGTGCCAGTACCATGGATCCACTACCGTTAATACACACCAAACTACATCGTGTTCACATAAAACATTGCCACCCTTCCCTTACATTTTGCAGCGTATGGAATAATGCATTATAAGTTCGCGCTGTTAATGCAGGTATTGTTGCCGGTCGTTCAGTTTTAAGCGCAAAACCACAGCGACAAGCCCTCTGGTAGTTCGGATAAGAATGCACACAACTTGATTAAAATTTCCAAATGTGATTACGGACGGGTCCTCAGGTATGAGGACAATTTTTCTTACGTAACTATTTACAACTACTAGATTTACTTTCTTAAATATGCCAGCGTTGCTAAAGATCATTAATCAGAAGCCGTTATTTTGTATTCTCATGTAGTAAATTACATGCGTGCTTTGCAAAACATTTATCACGCCTTTTTCCGTACAGGTGTGTTATTATGTCTCCTGTTCGTTAAAAGGTGAAAATCTGTTAGTTCAACGTTACCTTCCACTAATACAGGTTTAAGAAACCTGTGACTTTCAATCTGAGTGTCGTAATATTTCAAATTCAGTGGTGTAATGTTTAAAATTCAGCGGCGAATTCTTCAAATTCATTGCTGTAAAGTTTCAAACAGATGCGCGACCAGAATTTTTCCTTGGTGGCGGGAGCGGGGGGGGGGGGGGCTGACCCTGAGGTTACATATAGGCCTAATTTATGTTTTATTTATAAAAGTTATGTTATAAAAATCACGTCGTAAATACAGCATAACACTGTCTGAAACTGCATTTATATACATAGGAATACAACTACATGTTCCACGACTCCACCACAGTGTTCTAGCGCTTTATTTTTTAATTTTATTGGTATATTTTTCAAAATTCTAATCTACTAGTCATCAGCCGATTCCGGTGGCCGATTTCGACTGAAGGGGAAATCACGTAAAACCTTTGATGTCATAATATCTACAAAGTCTGTGCTTTTTGACTTCCGGTTGTGGGGGCTTTTGGGGGCTGCAGCCCGGCAGCCCCTTTTGGGTGCGCCCCTAGTTTCAAATTCAGTGGCGTATTATTTGAAATCCAGTAGCTTATTAGGTATTTTAAAATCAGTAGTCTCATGTTTCAAATTGACTGGTGTAATATTTCAAATTCAATTGTGTAATATTTCAAATTCAGTGGCATAATATTTTAAATTTAACGGTGCAATGTTTCAAATTTAATGGTCCAATGTTTCAAATTTAATGGCGTAATGTTACAAATTCAGTGGCCTAATTTTTTCAAATTCTGTGGCTCAATGATTCAAATTCAGTGGCGTAATGTTTCAAATTCAGTGGCGCAATATTTAAAAATTGGTACTGAAAATACTTTTTCTGTAGCAGGCTGAAAATTTATTTACTACCTGCGCGATTATTAGACTCTCAAGGCTGTACTCCACGAAGCTGGTTTGCTTTTATTTCTCCATTTTGTAAATAAGAAATGCACAAGTTACTTCTGCTCTATTTTCCATCAATATATACGTATAATTATTTTAATTCAGATGTCCAAGAAGGCAAACTCTTATTGTGCTTTCGATATTTTAAAATATGTAATATATCTGAATATGTATGATAAAAAACTCATATTCGGATTGACAGGAACCAAATATAAGCATTACGGAATATCAAGCGTAATGAAACCCTGTAGACCGAGATGTGTATATTGTAGCATTAATATCGGGTCTTTGAAAAGAATTGCCGTCCGTTACACATTGCAGCACTGTGCCCACAAGACGAGAACAAAAGTGGAAAGCGTGTACATATTAGCAGTACACAAAATTACCACCGTCTGTCTTTGAACATTATTAAGTCTTGATAAATTGTAAAAGATTTTGACGATGGTGTATGATATTGTGTGGTGATGGTTTTATGGACTTTATCCATCGTCCGAAGAGTAAAATATTAAAAAATTAAAAATTAAAATCACAATGTTTCTGAAGCTGTCTCTGCTTCCGTCCACAGGACGGAAGCAGAGACAGCTTCCGAAACATCGTGATTTTAATTTTTAATTTTTTAATATTTTACTCTTCGGACGATGGATAAAGTCCATAAAACCAGCACCACATATTATTAAGTCTTGTTTATTTATTTGTTACCTCGACTGTCCAATATGCGATTTCGAAAATGTACACATAGAGTTCATTAATTTAATTATATCGAAAACTGTAAGACTTGCCATAAAATGAATGTTCCATTCCTCTGTATTAAGCTTGTTCGAAATATTTCCGCTCCAATAAAAGTGTACTGCGTTACACCGGAGATTCAAGCAGACAGACATGTAGGTCTTCATGAAAAGTGGTCATTAAACTGCCCCAGCTATATTCAAATTCAAACAGCTTAACTTCCTTTTTGTGAATTCCCATATATGAAATGTCATGAAAATGAGTTGAGTCGTTCTCGAGTTCTTACGGGCACACAGAAAGACGAAAAGAGAAAGTTTAATAGGCTCTCGGCAATAATGCGAATGTTCTTAATAGCAAAGCAACGTGCCCAAACCACAAGGGTTATGTGTAGATATAAAAACCGAAGCTATGATCCCTACTCAAGTGGGCAGTGGGCAAAAATAAAATCTATAAGTATATCGTGCATTAACAAATATTCACAGAGTTCGAGCGTGTGCCGCTGATATGCTGGCATCGGGTCATACTCTCAGTCCGAATGCCTTGTTAGTTTTCCACTCGTGTAACCCCTCCAAAAACTCATTGCACGTTGATCACGAGTCCAGTAGAGTGTTTGCCATACGCTCTTCATGAGCTATAGCATTGTGCATCCCCCGTGATGTCAGGTCTAGGCCCTCGAAGCAGACGGCACAAAACACACTCTGTTAATAACATACTCTCCACAGCAAATATAAAACTGTACTTCATGATTCTGTACAATATCTAAATTTCTGGCTTATTTTTCTCTACGTACAAGTAGAATTTTAGATCTCTCTTTCATCTATGTGTGTTTATTTTTGTGTCTTCATATTTCAACTTTCAACCAGTTGATCTGTGTGCAAATGAGGCACTTATATGCTTGTATTTAATAACTGACCTCTGGCGGAAATAGGTACCTAGAACATAGAAACTTGACGCCAAATTACAGAAATCATTCTATTATGATAGAATGACACTCCGTCAATAATTATTAAAGATTTATCCTTTTCATTGCGAGAAAGTAGGTATATTATTTCAAAAAAACAGGACGCATATAAAGAATATCAAAATTGAATTTACTAGACAAATTTATTGTGCCTAATTACGATGCAATTATGGCTTATTGAAGTTACTGATTGAAACACACATGTCGAACTGGAACAGCAACAGCTGTCTAACAAATTAGCTGATAATTATAAATAAAATTTTGAAGAATTTAAATAACGTCCGCTCTCATTAGCGCAGTACTGCACACCTCCTGGCCATGTGCCCAAATGCAATATCCCAGTGTTCTTTCTGTTTCCACACATGCTCAGTTATCGCGGCACAGGGTCACTATTAAACCTACATACCCCATATAAAAATAACAAAGCGGATTTTAAACCTAATATGTAAAAATCAAATACGTTAGTTCCATATTTACGGAAAACAGTTCCTGAAAACTTTAATAACTGTCGTTAATAGAACACGTTCCCCTTGCATGTCGTATGTCTCCAATGTGTCGTAGTGCAGGTATCCGTACACAGTCGGTAGCATTGTTTTACACGCTGCCTCGTGTTTTGTTTCGCTCAAAAACAAGTAAATAAACCAATACATTAAATGCACTTAAACTAAAAGCGAAACACTGTATGCCCATTTCAATGATAACGGATTGAGAAGTATTTCAATTTTGATCATTAACGTAGAATCATAAGTACGATATGCAAACCAATATAAACTTGTCCAAAAATCAGTCTATAACTTGATGGGTTATTTTTCGTTTCATAAGCCGCCTGAAAATATATCACCAGGACATGACGAATTTCTGTTGTTATATCACTCACATGGGGAAACTCATTAATCTTTAGACAGATGATTTCGATCAGACGAAGTGTAGGATTTTGTCAGGACAGAGAAATTATTTATAAATTTTCTAACCATTTTTATACGACGTGCACATTCTGTCGGGAGGAATGTCCACTTCCTCTGTAGTCACAACAATTGCTTCATTGGAAGACACCCTTGTAGGTTACACTCATCAGCTGTCAGCTGTTTTTAGTGCTTCTTATATGTTTTAAGCAAAAGTCTTACATCTAGAACGACGACAAATGCAGCACGACTTCAGAGAAGATGAAGCAGCAATGCAACAGACAGAAATCAGTCTACATCAAGGACACACCCTATTCTACACTAATAACAACATTCTACACCAAGGGCCCACGGTATACACCAGTGACACCCACAAATCTCTATCCCTGACACGCAACAATACACGCACCAATGACACACAGAGCACACGTTTGCGACATGTGCATAATGTATTCATCGGACGAGAATCTTACGAATTAAAATCTTGCTAATAAAAGCAGTTATGGCCGAAGGAAAAGAACGAAAGAAAACAAGGACGAAACGTTATATGGAAGCTCTGAAGCCTCTGTTATGTAGCATCACGAGATTTAGCAAAACGCCCATGTAAATTCAAAGGACTGTATTAAGCGTCCAAAGAATGATTTTGTTAATAGTGTCCTTACGTTCGACGGTTTACATCACAGGAGACAAAAATACATGTTGCAGTACGTACGGGTATTTGAATGTTTCTTACATAAATTAATCCGCTGATTAAGGAAATACGTAGATCGTTACTAGGTGGTGAAATGTATCACGTATTAATACAAAGGGAAAATCGTTTTTCGATTCCCGACAGGGAAAGGTATGTATGCTTCTCGTCTCCAAAGGGTCCAGATTGACTCTGCGGCCCATGTAAGCTACTGTTCAGGGGGCTTCTTCGAATACTTCCGGCATGCCGCTTGCTTCTTCCCATTGTCGTAGTTGGGTTTATTAGCGCTAGGGGCGACTAATAGCAATGGGCACCCCTGACAGAAATTAAGAAATTAACAAAACAATATTACTTGTTGAATCTCCTGTTAATTGCGCCAGCAAATTGCAAATTGTTCAGCGCAGAGCTTTTTTTTTCATTTAAAGTATTAATTTTCCCTCCCATTTTGCCGCCCTTGGACCCTGTCGTTGGTGTAGCCGCACTGCTGACCACTCTCGCTACATCCCAGCTTCTTCTTATTGTTATATGCATAATACTCCTGTACGTAATTACCCAAATAAAGGGAGTGTTACATTACAGCAATTTCAAGCCAGTCGTCCTCGGCAGAGACATTGGTTGCAGTAACATTTAGCAATGTTGCAGAAACTGTTGCCTCAAATGTTGCAATGAGTCTTCACGGGTGTGACTCTCGTGTTTCTGCCGTAACAATTCGGTTACATTGTAACTTTACCGGGAGACGGTATGGAGCGCATATGCCTATGCACGTAACGTTAAATTGAGCTTCACTTAGGTACACATTCTGAGAAAACTACTGGAAATAAAAATTTGAAAATTTTACTACTCCTAGTTTATTAATATGACCATAACCAGATAAAGAATTAGCTGTTTTCAAGGAATACATTTCCTATAATATATATTTTTTTATTTTTTATACATTTCGTTTTACTTTTAAAGTACTTTTTTCATATTCACTTACACCCCCACAGCCTCTTGCAGTAACTGCAACCCCAAACCTTTATCTGATCAGCTATCATACGTTGTCAAGGGATGGTGAAATTTTCAGGCTTTCATCTCATATACTTCATGAGATAATGGCACGGGCAGTGAAGAAAATGCAGTTTTAAGAAAAATTGATTTAAAGTTTAACATCACCCAAAATGATGGTAAATAATCACACAGACTCAAACTTAATGCTTCCCAGCACCACATTCCAGATCATCTGGACCATCTTGATCTTCTTTTCTTCTTTTTTGTGCCCTTTTGTTTTTCCCTGCTTCTCTTTACATACTCAGTGCTGCTATTTCTGCCTTCCATATCCTTTCCATATGCATCTGCTTCAGCACATTCACTGGTTTGAGCCAGATCTCATGCCTAATACATTTGGGACATTCCTTTTTGCTCCACCAACATTAAAACACAATACTGTATAATACACCCCAAACTTGAATGTGTCAAGCCTTACAGAAACAGTTTTGGATATCCTTGTGCAAATAACAGAAATCACATGTTCGTTAGGATTGTGAGTTTTCCCATGAAACCGTTTCTTCAGAGGATCTACACCAGCAAGATCCCTGAACACTGGTTTAATTGCTTCCATAACAGCAGCTGGTAAAGAATGTTGATGTTCATATGCAACTCCCAAAATGGCACTGTTCTTGAATTTACACCAATTGTCACCACCACTTGGGCAAACACCACGCTTTGGTTTCTCATTTGTTAACAACTTGCGAAAAAAGACAGCCCACACAGCTCTCTCCATGTCCTCCAACTTGTTGACATTCCTCGTGGTGGCTGAGGCCACCTTTGCCTCCAAGAAATGCAATTATGTTCCTCTCTTTTCTTTCACATGTCTCCTCAGTCTGGTTCCAATTCGTTTCTGTACTTGTCCTGTACATTCTAATTTTGTTACAGCTATGTTGGGATCATAGGACTTCCCTGCAGCCACCCTTTGTTATGATTTGCTCTCCCCATCAGCAAGATGCTTTGTGTAACAAATATCTCAGGTATGAAGAAAACGATTATAAATGTTGAGCACACCAGCACCTTCCATCCCACCACTTCTTCCTCCAGTGTTCTTTTTACACTCACGTTGGGAGGTTAGATTGGTGTGACGAACAAAATAAAACTTGCTCATTATTTCTAAATCTAAAATTTTCCCTCTGTCCACAGAGGTAGCTGATATAACGCCATTCAGGGAAGTGTGTCCCCGTTTTTGCCAGGTACCACCAAAACAAGCAGTTATGTGTGATGGGTCATCTTCCTCATTCTCTGCTACAACTTCTCTGGCTGCTTGCATCATGAAGGACACACATCAGCCACAGCTGAACCAGTAGTCTTATTATACATACTAAAACTTATTGGAGGATGGGGAATGTTCAGCACTGTACATTACATTTTACCCGTGTCTGTGCCTTTGAAAATGTACCTATGCCGCGTTTACTTCTAGACCAATCTCCTTACAAGCGACTAGTAAAGCTTCTGGGTTTCTCTTGACAGTATGTATGCTTCCACCCAATATAATAATATCACCAGCATAAACCAGAACCTGATTTGTACCATTTAGTTTCAAGCGCTCCTGATTTGCCTGGAGTGCTCGCGGGTTCGATTCCCGATGGTGTCATTGGAAGTTTCCATTGACATAGTCCTTCCGGCCGCAATATGACCCTGGGATCAAATCAACCTCGAAAAGAAACGAGTACCAGGAATATTTCCTGGGGAGTAAATGCGGCCGGTGCGTAGGGCTCACAACCCTACCACCTTCATGCGCCGATTATCTTGAAATCTGGGAGCCTCAACCCCCTGGAAAAGCAAGGACCTGTCCAGGCCTTTAATGGTATAGCTTTACCTTTCTTTACCTGATTTGCCTGAACCCCCCTAATGGCGTATTCTAAAGCAAAGTTACAAAGCAATGGCAATAAAGCACCTCCCTGTTTCAAAGGATTCGTAATAGGAAACGTGTCAGACAAACGTTTGCCTACCCGGACTCTGCTATAGGTCTCATTCAGACACATTTTTATTAACCTTACTAGTTTTACAGGGATACCAGACTCAATGATAATGTTACACAAGACCTCTCTTCTAAATGAACCACCGGCTTTCTTGAAGTCTGATGTACTGCCTCAGTGTATGCAAACTTTTTCTCAAGTATTTGACGAATGCAGAATATACAGGGTATACACAAAAGAATGGTGCGGTTTCAAAAGTTAACAAGAAATTTATTTCTCACCTTACACGGGCACAACGTACACCGTCAGCAGCGGCAACTGTCCAAGTTTCTCATGCGCTACCAGCAGTTCGCTTCTCATGCTTACCGCGGGGCCGCGGGGCCAGTTTCCAAGATGGCGTCGCAGCAGGAGAAGGCGTTCTGTGTGCTCCGTTTTGAGGTGTCCAGATCTGTGATTACAGTGCAGCGTGAGTTACTTTCTTTGGGGGTTCGTTAAAGACAGCGTTTACGTACCACCACTGCCCATGTCCCTCAAGGAACTTCGTGATCGGATAAGGCATGCACTGCAGACCATTACAGCGGACATGCTACACCGAGTCTGGGATGAATTTGATTACCATGTGGATGTGTGTCGTGTGACCCAGGGTGCACATATTGAAGGACTGTGATTAACGCATGAGAAACTTGGACATTTGCCGCTGCTAACGGTGTAAGTTGTGCCCGTGTAAGGCGAGAAATAAATTTCTTGTTAACTTTTGAAACCGCACCATTCTTTTGTGTATACCCTGTATTATACAATTGACCTGTTATGCCGAAATCCACGCTAATATTCCCCAGTAATTTCCTCCGCATATGGAGTTAACATTGACAGAAAGATGTTGCACAGAGTTTTGTATGTAGCTGATAAAGAAATATGTTGCTCCCTGTCATAACAGCATGGTGCCTTCTCAGGCTGCGGATGGAGGAGCGGCCTCTAGATACGGAGGGTAGCTGCGAATATATTGAATGAGCAGTCACAGACGGCCGACAAGGGGTAGCACTCCACGTTTCCGGTTGGACGAAGTGGTAACAACTACTCACAGTAAAAACTTACGATGTTACAAAACATTTCACAAGTCCAACCCCTACGGAGACCAGGCCCATATAAAAAGCCTGGTGATTCCATTAGAAAACCAATTGACAGTTATTGCAGAGGGATGAAATTCGTGTTTATTTTGAGCACATATCGGAACACATAACCACAGTCTGTGGGCAAAATGCAGAGATTTTAGTGTTCAACAAAGTTGTACATATACCACCCAGCAGGCTCTGAAGTTTAAGTGTGTAATCAGCACCCCCAATTGCAGTCTTCATCCGCTACTTAATGTGCAGCTGTAACTACCAATTCCCACCACGATCAAACAGTCAGCACTTGCAGATACCTGCTTGGTTTCAGCAGGGTATAGCCCCTGAGAACATGGCGCTACTAGGCAGCACTGTCGCTAATGAAATACTCTATGAGAAAACATGGAACCCTGTATGAACTGACTTCTATAATCTGTTTTAATTACCATTACTCAGACCGGTACCTGGAAAAGAGAAAATGCTTGATCCTTGAAGGACAGACATATTCTCTTTTCTAACAAACCGATTTATTTGTGATTCGTAGTTGGGCTTTATTGTGTTACAACGTATTAATGTTCTAAATAAGGCACGCTTCTGAGGGATATTGGAAAATGAAAAACTGAAAATTTCAGGCATATAAAATGAGGCAATTTAGATGTTTATTTAATCAGAAAATCTGATGTAAATATGCATATCTCTTATTTATATTCCTCTGTAATGTAGATTAAGATATACTACACATAATTTCGACAGTAATTAAATATAATATGAAATATATTAAAACGGCAAGGAGCTACATAAAGAGAAATATTCATGCGAAATATTGTGATTAACTAATTTTTGGATACACATAATTTTCAATAACCAGAACTTTAGGTACATTTCCATATTACGGTTCTAATTGAAATGTTTATATATTTCCACATTTAAGTGTTACTCCACCGAGACTCTTAAAGGCCAAACATGCTGTTAATTTCGTGCAAACATGAAATCGTTCATACCAACTAAATTTTTATTACGCGTTCTAACATTTGTATAACGCAGACAAATAATCCGGAATGAAGATTATACCGTTTAACTTCTCTGTGAAAGATTCTCCTTTCTCTTCTCCCTTAATTTCCAGTATCCAACTCAGAATCCCGATACCAAGCACCCTGAAACTAGACGTAGCTGTCAGGTGACAGACCAACAGCAGGTAATCATTTTTATATGGCAGGTTCATTTGACGTGATATTTTCAAAACATTATAAAGAACGTAGGTAAATCTCAGTAAGTCAGCTACACAATGTGAAAACTAATGTGTTTTGGCCTGTCTCTTTCACAAATAATTGCGAGAACTTCAAATACTCCTAACTCAACAGTCGCAGAGAATCATATCCATGTTAACAGGACACATCTGTCTTGGAAGGTCCTTAGAGATTACCGTGAAAATGACCTCCTGAATTAGTGACATATTAGGTGAACCGACAAGCACAGCAAGTCCCAAAGGAAGCAACACTTGGCTCATTATGTTCGTGCAGTGACAGTCCACAGCAACGTTAAAATTTCCGCTGACAGCCAGACAACCTCACACCTGCATCAGTACCTGGATAAACATAACCATCCAACTGTACATAATATCTACTTAACTTCTCGCCGAAACTTTCATTCTGTCTGCTTATACTTAGTCTAAACAAACCACTGGTTGCTTATCGGAATGTCAGTAGATTTGTCGTTTCTTTCCACGGAAATAAATTGGATCTTCAGCTATTTGCCACCAGCAATAACAGCAAAAATGTCATTGGAGTTCACGCTTCAGTTGGTGCTAGTGATTTAATTATTTCCACAAAAAATAGCACTTAGATGACATAACAACATTGCTTATTCCGTCAGGCTGAATTTATGTTACCCGACTGAGGCTGTCTTTTATGTCATGGAGGTGTAACGTGCGCTTAGGGGGCAAAATCGAATTATCTAAAGTCAAGCGGTAAGATCAACCTATTACTTTGCTGAAGAAACGTACAATGGAAACTATCTTCAAATGGAACGCAAGCACAATGTGTCTTGTCTTTCGCAGAAACATTGTATAATCCACATGATCTGCATACCTATAATCCGTAATTAAAGTACCTGTGCTAAACAGAACCTTCCTGGAACTGAAAAAAAATTCGGTCCCTTGTGGTTCTGTTACAGGCTCGTTTCATTTACTGTAATAATAATAATAATAATAATAATAATATTATTATTATATTATTATTATATTATTTATGTCGAGGTGTCTGTCAGGGATCTCTTATTTCACGGCACTGAGTCGTAATTTCAAACCTTTTCTCAAATATGAAAACATATGAAGCTGATCAATTGAAGAGTTTTCTGTGGCAACACCGTATCTACCGATTGCATTTGCCAGATTATTCTGTTTAACGTTCATCGGATATTCCACTAGGTTCTAAACATTTACAAGGCAGATTTTGGATTATGTAGCCAAGGAATAAAGTGAAGAGGAAGTTTCGTTCTTGTAAGAAATTAGAGATCAAGTAAATTTTGTTCTCGGACTCTAACCTTCCCAATAGCCACCTTCTAAATTTCCCTTTCCACACCTCCTCTTGTCTCCATTTTTAGGGTCCAATGAAATTATGCCAGAAGTGGCACATGAATAATTGATAAGCTCGCCTCACCAGAAGCAAGTGTCTTTCACCCGCTACCATCCACCCAACATCAAGTCACCACTCTCTCCTTCCTCCTTTCTCCCACTACCTTGTTTTCTGTTTCATCTTCGTCTTTATTTCCCATGTTGCTTGTCATCTGCTCGCCTTTTCTTCGCTTGGATATTGCCCACTTGCACGTTTTACGATGCTACTCTCTCCGACACACCCTACCACGGCATGACGTGCAGAGTCAGACGCCGTCGGTGCATACGGGACACAGCCTTCTCAGTTAAGGGTTAGACAGTTTGACACTAATTTGGATTTCGACGAGGCGGTATAAGGAAAATTGGAGAAGACCGACGAAAAATATCAAGTAGCTAGTTCCGACAGACATATAGAGAGGAAACTCGTCCCAGAATATTGATAACTGCCTGAAGACAGGCTCACGTGTACCGTAATGTGCACGAGGGACCTGGGCCTTGATTCTTCCTCCCGACCGTGGGATATGGATTCCGTTGTACTAGCAGGCAAGTAACTTTCAAAATGCCGATATTGGACCTGTCATCAGGAGACGGTTGACAGGTGAATGCTAATAATGTCACATCATTTCTCGACTTTCTTTTATGGTGGCATGCTGAAGTTTAGTTCAGTGACTCAAACCAAACCACATTATTTAGAGGCAGATTACCTTAAGCTGTCCTATGTGTGCGTGACCGTGTCTCTGTGTGTGTGTGTGTGTATATATATATGTGTGTGTGTGTATATATATATATATGTGTGTGTGTGTGTGTGTATATATATATGTGTGTGTGTGTATATATATATGTGTGTGTGTGTATATATATGTGTGTGTGTGTGTATATATATGTGTGTGTGTGTGTATATATGTGTGTGTGTGTATATATGTGTGTGTGTATATATGTGTGTGTGTATATATGTGTGTGTATATGTGTGTGTGTGTATATGTATATGTGTGTGTGTGTATATATGTGTGTGTGTGTATATATGTGTGTGTGTGTATATATATGTGTGTGTGTGTGTGTATATGTGTGTGTGTGTGTGTATATATATATATGTGTGTGTGTGTGTGTGTGTGTGTGTGTGTGTGTGTGTGTGTGTGTGTGTAGGCCCTATATGGTCGATTACTTCTTCGTTTCTCTAATGACGCATTCCTATCTGCATTGTTCACCATCGTGCAGCATCAGAAATTAGGCTGATCACTGAGCGATGAATTTAAAATGATTTGGAAAGAAATACATTTTAAAACATTATCTCAATACCTACAGTACGCTGCCAAAATCACGGAGGCCTCATTACACAAAGCAGGTCACATGACCAGAATGGAACCCTGCACACCTACTACCAGTCGCGCAATAAGCCGGGGATTCCCGCCTGCCATCTACCGTCACATATGTTTCTATACGTTAAAGGTGCATGAATTACTTGATGTAAGGCTGATCACATGTCAGATGTGAGATTTTAAGTTCCTCCAGCTGCAACCATAAAAATGAGCTTCGCAGAATGAGGGGCCTTGTGAATTGGTACAGGGGTTTCTGCGACAACTCTCAGTTTGATAGATTGGTACCTGTGACACGTTTTTTGTTGGATGACCAAAAAACACTGTGTCACAATCCAGAAGAGGATATTTTCAAGTCAATATATTAACGTTTCCCTAGTCAAGAATTTCGTTGTCAAAGAAATTAAGGCTATCAGAGCAACGCAACCTACAGTGTTGCAGACAATATTTTCACGAACAAGTATACGTTCATATAAATACAGTTACCAACTAATGCACTTAATGACTTTCACACCCTACATGTTTCGGCGTACATTATGACGCCATCATCAGGGGTTGCATGCATTAGTTGGTAACTGTATTTATATAGTAACAATGTACGGTACAAACAATATAAAATTCACTACACTTTCATGTTTGGGAAATATAAGTGTAACTGGGCCACTCTTCTTCCATTGTCATACGAAACCATAAAACATGCAGAACCGCACCTGAAACCCTCAGCCATCTCTGTCTTTCCATTACAGCGAAAAGTTTAAATTAGTTTCTGGATGAGCCCCAAGTTGGACTGATTGCCGGGTGTCCCATGACTTTTCTGCAAATCCTTCCTTTACAGTCTCACTTTTCCTTTCTCTTCTTCACCTTCACCACTTCATTTCCATCCATTTATTAGCCAAAGTTATGCCTTATCCGCCCTTCCCATTTGCACTGGATTAGAAGTATTAATAACAAAGGTAAACTAAACTACTATGTGTGTGACGTACAGCGTCATTTGTGGAAATGAGATTCTATGCGTGTAAAAGACGTCAAGGTTATAGGAAGAAGCGTGTTGAAGTTTGTATAAGTTACACCCGAAACTTATTAACGGAACTCAATATTGTTTCCTTCCTCAGCTTTAGTAGTCTACTGTAGAGTAAAGGTTTCCCAGTGTTAATTCTGGTAAGGTTAAATGCATTGTAACATGGTTACACTGAAGTTCAGTTTGTCATGTTGACCTCATTTTTTTCATAAATTGAACAAGTAGTGTGATTATCCGAGCTGAAGATAAATTCTGTCGGTATTAAAAATAGCTGTATACAGTGTGTGTTGAAAATGCTTGGCAATATTTCAAGAATACGTTTTCGACATCAAAATAAAAAATTTCGTACAAACACGCCTCCAGAAATTAACGGTTTTTGAGTTTAATTGAAAATATTTGAGGACATATATTGACATAAGGTTTTTCTTTCTTTTTTTTTTTTGTGTAAAGAACTTACTCATGAATCTGTCCAGGCATTTTAAATACGCCCTGCATATTTAAAAGGACCAAGTATAAAATAATTTTTACACTGAGCCCCAGGTCAGCGCTGCAAAATTCTTTCATCTCTTCATATTTCATTGATTCTTTCATACACAAGAGTCTTATCCCAACCCGAGTAGTTAGTCAGTCCAGTGGACTCTCCTTGTACGGATTCCCAAGACGCAGTCACTGCGCTCCGCCAAACATATGTAAGTACCAGTCGACAAGTTTCTAACACTTGATCGTTAAAAATGAAACAAACTACATTCTGTCGAAAATTCACCTCTTACGAAGCACGAGCCCTGAAATCAAAATATCGATATTGAAAAAAAAATATTTGAATGTTTTACTGGAGAAGTTCTCGTATTTACCATTGTTTAACATGAATGTTCTAATTTTTGCGCGTGGTGAATGTGACCCACACAAACGGATAAACAAAGAGACAGATGTCGGTATTAATTTGACAGTTCGTACTTTCATAAAGCGAACGGTAGCTACAAACAATAATATTCCCCTTTCGTCGCACATAACACAGTGACGGGTATGTCGTTCTCCACAGATTAGAGTGTTTGTCTGTCTCTCTCTCTCTCTCTCTTTATCTCTCTCTTTCCCTCGTCATTTACGCACTGATTGTTCATCGCGCCGACCGACAGGCACACAGCATATTTGATGGTGCTAATGGATCGCGAAGAGTGGCAGAAGCCGCTGCAGTTTTCAAAGGCGCGTAATTAACATATAGCTAGCACCATATCTCCACTGTCACCGTTGCAATAGGCATAGTTTCAAGCTAAAATGTTTATTACTTACTGAAGCAATCTGCGAGGCAAGAAACATTTACCTTATAAAGCTACATATTACACTTTCGTCAGATTTTTCATGTCTACGTTTCTGCTATTTATATTAGATGACCACAAAGTTGTTTTTAGCGCAAAGAAATCTATTCTCAACGTTGCTTCATTCTTCGCCAAGAGTTTAATGCGCATAATGATCATTATGTGGTGAAGGGCCGGTAAGATGCAAAGTAGGTCAATATTTGAACTAAGGTGTGTTGGAAGTAACAAAAGACTGCAATACCTTGCATTAGGAAAAGCGTCATAGCTTGTGGTCTTCACCAGATATTATTAGTATAATTAAATCAAGTATCATGAGGTGGAAGAAGAATAAAGTCTAAGTGGAGAAGGTAAGAAAGGCGCAAAAATTATTGGTCGACCAATCGAAGTCGAAAATTATGCAAAAAGTGTGTGAAATATAACACTATAGGGCACAAAATAAAATAAAAGATCCACATTATTTCTAAATAAGAGCCTTTATATTTATAAGGCCGAAAATTTCAAGTAGGATGAGTTGGGTTTATATGCAACACGTATCGGTGACGCTAAAGTAAGACGCAAATCGGAACGAGAATGAAGTAAATGTACAATTATTCCTGTGCACGCCAAGAACGCATATCAGTACTGGAGCTAGAGCTGTACTAATTTTTAACATCAACTCTTTATGGGGGCCACTGGTCAGCTTCCCCACACGACCGTTTTACCCGGGGGAAGAAGCCACTTGAATCCGTTGAGTAGGCTGGGTGGGTTTAAACCCGGTCTGGTGGCATTATGGGAAGTGAAAAACCTTTCCTTCTTCACAGGAACCGAAAAGCGATCCCTCTGTTTTTCACCCATAGCCAGATCACTAGACGTGATGACAACGACGACGACGATGATAATGATAATGATAATGGTAGTAGTAATAAAGTGACTTCAAAGAAACAGGACGTGAGATTGTGGACTACAATCGTCCGAGTCACCGTTAAGGATCTGTGCCTGCCTCATACTAATCCTCTTAAAGAATCTTCGCCTTCCATTACAGTAGGAAATTTCTTAAACAGCCTGGTGACTCAAACGTTGGTAGTCAATCAATTTGGTTTGAAAATTCACAAGTAATTAAATTTCGCTCTTGATATTAGTTTTCCAGTGACGTTTATTCCACAAATACATGTCTTCAAGTTCAGTCACACAACACAAATTTTATGTTTATTTTACGGGCAACATGTTTCGGCTCTATTCTGAGCCATCATAAGGCCTTTCCTAAGAACGCCAATACAGAAAGTTTAAACCGCATCTTTAAATTTTCTTTGTACATTTTCTTAGAAAATGCCTGATGGTTGCTGAGAATAGAGCCGAAACACGTTGCCTGTAAAATAAAAATAAATCTAGTGTTGTGCAAGACTGGTCTTGAAAATATATATATATATATTTGTGGCTTGAGAACACATACGGGGATATCTCTTCTTAAAATTATCACCTTTTATTTCATCGGTTTCAAAACGGCAAACAAACGCATATCGAGAGTTCTGGTGTTATGTAACGCGATATGGCGAACAGAGACAATAATTAATGATGGCAGATGTATCAGATCTGACTGACACACACTGACGCGGAAGTGCAGATTTTACTACTGCCTGGTACGGAGATAAAGTAGCAGAACATCATTCTCATTGCATTTCTGTAAACTAACATTTGGGATGACACAACCTCTCTGTCGCGCCAGGCATCCTAGCTGCTAGGGTCTCCGTTCATCTGGGACATGGAGCTGCTTCACGTCCCAGAAGTACCCCGCTATGAACGCCCAGCCACAGGCATAATAGCTGTTGTTTGCGAGTCGACGTCACGTCGATATTCTCACAGCATTTACAGCTTCACCCCACAAACATGTGCAATACATGCAGTTGCCGAACAGCGGAATTTGTGATCAGAAGGAAATTATCATGTTAACTGCTATCCAAAATCCTTTAAAAAACCATACTATAACTACATAACAAATAACTTTTGCGCAAACATGTTTTAGACAGTGAAAATTCTCGCGGTGGTATGAAGATCCACGATTTCTGAGAAGTGGCACAACCTGTCGTCTGGTAGAAAAATACCGACGTTTTGGAGGAAACTGCTGACTTAGTAATCAGAGTAGAAAAAGTACCAAAAATGGAAATATTATTATCCATAAACTGTCGCATAGCTTTAAATATCTCTCTGTGTCTACGGCACCATGCACTTCAGACAAACGATCACATTATTACGAATTTGCAAACGCCTCCACAATTTTATGTTCAATAAATGTAAATGTAACTTGCCTCTTTTCTGTGCTCATTTTCTTTCGTATCTCTGAAACTAATCTTAATAAATGCAATCAAGAAAATCACCTGTAAAGGTAGTACAAAGTACAATATTTAGGCGCGTACATAGACCACCCTGTATTCCTCTGTACCACAGACTGGCCTTACATATGGTAAGGTTCGCGTACACATCTACGTCGAATCCTGGACTTCACTATCGTCTTCTCTGTGAAACAGGGAAGGGTGGTTCAAAATGTTTCTACAGTGTTCAAGAAGAATAAGGTCATCGTAGTAATGGTGCCCTCTTTACTACCGTTTACTTATTAAAAGTTCGAAAGAGCTTGCTGCCTCCATCTTCAGGGTAGAGTCCAAGAATGCTGCCTCCATCTTTATACTAACAATGGAGGGAGTTAGGCAATCTGAGACGTCGGTAACTAATTCATACACCGGAACGAGGCTACAATCTCCAACAGACGTTTTTCTGGTAACAATGAAGCTGTAGCAGTGTTTGTCAACCTATGTACCGCGACACAAATTTGGGTGACGAAGCTATTCTGAGTGGGTCGCGAAACAATTTCGTGAATCTAAATACTACCAACACACACGACATTGATAAACATAATGAAAGCAGTGTTTTCTGCAAATGAAATTACTCGCAGTTACACTATAGCAATATCGGCTTGACTGTCAGGTTTGCCAGCCTCTCAACAAAAACAAAAAAAAAAGTAATCAGCTGAAGAAAAAATCATTGTTTTTTGCTGCAATTACAGTACGGTTAACATAATTTCCTCAATTTGTGGAATACCTCGCAAAACACTGAAAAACTCAAATTTACAAGACCATGAAGACCAAAATAGCAGTAACGGGAGTCACAGCACTAAACTGATGTTCAGGCAGCAGTAAGTGAATGTGTATATACGTATCCTCACTGCATTAACTCATTAAAATGTCACATTCGATAAAACGATTCACGTTTATTTTACACCTATACTTATTTCTGGTCCCTAGCGCCGCGATATAGGGCTATTGTCCTAATCTGGATAGCGGCTGAAACAGTTTGAGAACACTGGTCTACGGTGAAACTTATGACATCTCCGCGTAACATAAAACAAAACCTTCTTAGAAATTAATTATTAGAGAATCAAAATTAAAGGGTGCCTGATATGTCACAAAACGATTGCAGAAAGGTTTGCTTTCTCTTTATTTCTTCATCTTCAGAGGAATGCAGCAATTAAATATCCATAAACGAGAACACAGTAAACTCATTTTCCGAAGGGCAGAGAAAAAAAAATTCCCCGTCTCTTCTGAACGAGTTACAGCAAGTTCAATTCATCACTGTCAAGTCCATCTTGTGCATTCGAATTCTGTTTTCGCTGTCACTCCATTTGTCAAATAGAACGCCACATCTGCGAATTCCATTTGTAATTGCTCCTAGAGTTCTCACCCCCCAAATCCTTCATACGCTAAAAACTCATCTTTTTAACATTTGTTATTTTAACAATATAAATTAAACTCCTGGCACAATAACACACTATGGACCGTGTCCCTCTGGTAGAGGTACAATGACAGTGGATTTTTGTCTTCCATACTAACCGGAGATAAAATTATCCTCTCAACCCCGCCGCTTTAAACCTATTCATAGAATCTCTGGTCCAAACAGAGAGGAGGCTGGGTGGCTTTCATTGCCTCTCAAGTAATCGAGCGAAGGAAAGCACCTCTAAAACCGAACCCAGATTCTCTGGTCGCCTAACCCACAGCCTGTTCACTAAAATGACTGAGTTACCCTGATCTTATTAATCATAAAGTGCCGCCAGTATCCAAAATAAAGAACAGAGCATTGAGACCTCACGTAGACACTTGGCCCTATATTTCTTCTTTTGCTTTTCACACATACCGTCTTTGAAACTTCAGAATGACAATATGTCACGAAAAATATTTTTCCATTCTGTAATATAAGAAAGTCGCCATCATCTGCTTCCAGTCGCACATCAAAGGAATTAGTTCACGTAGGAACTTACACCACGTTCTTGTCTTCAAACGTCTCAATAATCAGACTTAGATGTGCCTACTCTCATATGATTAGAATACTTAACACTTGGATATTTATTACTGCCTAGTAATGGGCCACATCAGGCTGAAAAACTGAATGTAGAAATCACAACTGCATTTGAAAGCGTCACTAAAGCACCTCCAAAAGATTATATTGATAAGGTGTAGTTTTTCTTTGCACAAACATCTAATTTTGTCTTCCACGTTTTATGGACCTGGCCCGTGTATTGTGTTTTGTGGGCCCCGTTTAGAGGGGAACACAAATTTTTTAAACATAATTAATGATAAAGCCGTAAAATATTAAAGTTTTATTGTTTTAAAGTATTACACTCTTTTAAAAAATATCCTACCACCTTAATCACAAATTAAGGAACCGATGTGCTGACTCTACCTACATAAATCCAGTGATGGAATACGAATTATTTTTGTAACCTATTATATATTAGTAAGTTTTAAACTTTGGTGTACGCGACCTGAAGATGGCGTAAATGACACCGAAACATGTAGCAGCAACAGAAGCTTATATTTTTATGTGTAAAGTGTGCAACTGTTGGTGTAATGAATGAATACAATTTAGCCACGATGCAAAGAATAAACAGTGTCAAAGCAATAACTTCGAATATTTTGGAAGTGTCATCGCCCGTTTGCGTTTTAAATCGAATACACAAAGAAATCCAATAAATTCAAAACGTACTGAACAATATCTGTGTACAAATTCCAGTATTAAAGCCACAGACACAACTCTGCCCATATAACTCCAATGGGCATGGTCAATTTTTACTCTTCTTTCCGCCAAACAATTTCTTCTCTATTGCATTCAATCCATCCTTCTTGAGTGAGCCTCCAGGTCAATTTTATCCCACGGTACCTTGTTTCCGTGTTTTACAGTCTTATTGTTAGGCGCAGTATGACACATTTCGCATGACGGTTCGGCGTGTAACAAGTCTTCTACGTGCAGAAAACGACACAAACACGTAAAATAACGCAAAAACCTACAGTATTCATGCCAGAAGCTGGATTGTGACACGATCTCACTGCTCGAGTGGCGGATAACAGTAACCACTTTCAGACGGCGAGCCCACAGTGTCGGTATTGAATGTCACATATGAATTAAAACAATTTACAGAAGTTTATTTGAGAGTGTCAGGTGATGATCATGAAATTTCAGCATCGATAATGTGATCGAGTACCGAAGTCTGGTCTCTATTTAACAACCACTGAAACATGAAACACCAGCAGCCTGCAGTACCACGTTGTGGTCCACACGGGAGTGTCAGCTAGCAGGTGGTCTGTGGTCCGTAGGCTGAGAATAATGACAGATGACTCTGATGCCAGCACTCCACAGCTTCCTGGCTATTACCTACCCACAATGCAATGGTCACGTCAAGCAGGTCATTATCGAACCTGCCTTTACACCTACGTAAACGTTCGTAAAGGGACTGTTATTAGCTGAAATATCACGAAAAGCAGGTCACATTCACATGAAAATGTCGAATTCATTGTGGTTCTGACGATGGTATGTACATAAGCACTTAGTTTTTCGAGCTAGTTCTTCATCTAAGTTTCTAAAAATAAAATATATATATATCAAAATGGCTATACTGTTTACGAAAAGAGAAAAAAGCGGCAAGGCACCTACGTTTTTCGGCCCCTGATAGAGCAAATCTCAACGTGAATTTTCAAGTCTTCTTCAATATGACACCGTGTAGATTTGTAAATATTTATTCATTTTTTGATGGAGCTTGTTCCAACCATTTCAAGAGCCTGACATTCCCACGCAGAGTGGCTCTAGACACGGATTCCTTCTTGAGAAACCAATATTTTCTCAGCCAATTAAAAATTTCCCATATTTTATGGAAACAAAATGTTCATTTCCATGTTCACAGCAGGTTGCCATTGGTCCCTGTGCTCAACCAGATAAATCCAGTTCACACTATTCCATCTGTTTCCAGAATATCGACTGTAATATTATTCTCGCATCTACTCGTAGTTCTTCCAAGCATTTTCTTTTCTTCAAATATTCATACAAACACCGTGTAAGCACTCAAATTATATGTAAAACTGATGACAGCAATTAACCCTTTAAAGACGAAGCCTATATGTTGTATATAAAGACTCAGTTCGTACCGCGCAGTAAACACTCTTCATCTCGATTATAAAAACCAGTCAGTTAATGCTGTATAGGGAAATAATCGCTGTTTTTTTCTGAGACCCACACAAAACACATAAATACAGTGTGTGGGCAGAACGTAGAATTTGTGAATGTTAAACCTGGTGGTACGTAAAGTTACCGCTAGGCTTTAAAAGGTTAAGAATAGCTGACTCACTGGATACGTGCTAAAGAAAGAAAAACTGCCTCTTTTAATTCCACGATTATCTATAGGCCCGACTAAACTTGGCTGGCAATTAACAACACCAGTTGAATACACAATGGAGCACTGTCTAGCTTGTAACAAACTAAACTTTGCCTATACAGCTTTTATTAAAGTTTACGCGAAGTTAATTAATGGTTAGGTAAATACCTACCTATGTAGAGTGCTGGTGTATTTCCGAGTTTTTAGGCACCTGATGGTTCGCTCGTGTTTGTCATACATTCACGATATGTCATTACTGTTTGTTCTAACAGATGTCGCACTAATGGTGCAACAAGAGTGGCGGTATGTTTACACATAGCGCAGATACATACACGCAGTTGCTTAAACACATCAACCGGATCTCTTGGAAATAAATGACGAACAGTACAAACAGCACACGAACCGCTAAAATGCGTCCATTCGTGCGGTTCTGACTGTGCCCAATAGAACTACAAAATGTTAAAAGTAATTGTGCAGCTATGGACCTATAACAGTTGCAAGTAAACTAGCAAAATAGGACGACCTATTTCTCGAACAATGCACCATTATAACTTTCAGTTCTTTTCACAAATAAACATATGGCAACATTAACACAGGAAAACTTATAAATGGAAAAAGCAGTATCTGTTTCTGTGCTTTTAGACAAAATACTGGCTGCACTAATATACGTACAGAGGGGTGTGTTAATCTTTTAAGCATAGGCCGACTGTTCACATTACAACAGTACATTATCAGTAATGGCGTTATAGCATAGTGTACCACATAAGAACCGTGAACTTCGTAATTCATACGCCTATAGCTTAACTGCAGCTGTCGCTATAACGCGAAAGGGAATACAGCGGATGGATACGTAACTCTGTTGGAGCAAACAATTATGATATACAGAATTTTGCAGGGAAAATTCCAGAAAAGGCCACATTTAACCTTTTAAAGCCTAGCGGTAACTTTACATACCACCAGGTTTAACAATAAAAAATTCTGCGTGGTGCTCACATTGCGTTTATGTGTTTTGTACGGATCTCAGAACAAACAGCAACTTTTGCCTTATAAAACATTAAGAGACTGGTTTTTATAACCGAAGTGCAGAGTGTTTACAGCGCGGTACGCACTGAGTCCTTATATAAAACAGATAAGCTTCGTCTTTAAAGGCTTAATACCGAAAAAGAGATTTAAATGTAACAAAAGGTTTTGCTGAAGGGAGCTGAGTTGTGACGCTCAGAAGTGGAGGAACTGGCCTAAAGTCAGTATACAAGCAGCGTCGTAGCTTCCAGTTCTGGTAGCAAAGTAGGCGAGGTGCTTACTTAAATTAACCTAAGCATGGAAGCTTTTACAACTTACTATGCATGACCTTTTGTCAGCTGGGACTTTGCCTGCGTTCTTTGAAACAATCCTTTGCCTCCATTAAATCTGATTTCACGTCTCCTTTAGTGAATCATGCGTGTGTTTATCAATGCTTCGGCTATAACGGTCCTTAAGGAAGCTTATTCTTTCTTGTATCGTCTGCCCTTTGTTTGTACCCTATGGAATTGCGGCTAATGAAGTTGCTATCTCGGGGCCTTACGCACCTATACCGCCTCGTATATACATAATATTAGCGTCATTGTTCTGTCGTCTTGAGAAACACATATTGAGTGCTGAGAATAATAGGTGGATCTAAGAGGCTTGTAGAGTCACGGCAATATAGACAGGATTTCCAGAGTTCGCCATTTTCACTTTGAAATATGAGCGTGAGTCAATAAACAAGAACAAGGTAGGAGGAATAAGTAGCACGCAAGGGGAGAAGGGAAATTTGCACAATATTTAGGCCACGATATTGGGGGGGGGGGGGTGGAAGGAAAAATTTCGCAGACATTGACGTAGATTGGAGAATATAAAAATAAAATCTAGAAACATAAATGGTGAGGTTGTATTCTGGACTAAACGTACTCAGGATAGACACCCATGGCTCTGCTTTATCAACACCGTAATGAACGTACGGAATTCATAACATCGCTAATGTAAGTTGCGAAATCACATAATTTGTAATCAACTACATATATGCATGTAAGTTTGTGCACATACAGGCCTGTTTATTTCTGCGTATGTATGTATGTACATTGTGTATGCATAGAGCTTATGTGTGTGCGTGAAAGTATGTACATGAGTACCATACATGTACAGAGATATATAATACATATATCCTGGGTATAAAAGCTGGGAATATGACTCCCTACGTGCAATGCGAAGTTAGCACACAACACATATAGAATTCGCATCAATTCAGTTTGGTTTCCTGATCAAGTAACAAAGCATTATTAATTATACATACATAAATATCCTACTTTTCGCTTATGGCGAAATAATTTAGAACGATAAGAATAAAATAAAGGATAAGTTCTGCATCTAGATGAAGTACGTAAAATTTTATAGTCTCAGTTGATTTTGCTAGTATTACGAAAATATTAAGGGGGATGTAGCTTTCACAGGCACGAGTACAATTAGGTTTACGAACCCAGTAAGTGACCAGGTCTTACAACAAGTAGTGCACTTAAAATACTTGGGATAGGATAAAAGCTACGCGTATATATGTGATGGCAGCATTAAAGGAAACTACAATAATTCCAGGCAGGGTATGATAACATTTTCAGGGATACAAAATTAACATTTTATAAAGTTATGGCTACTTCCGCACTCTTGTACGTAGGCGGAAGTTGAGTCGAAACTCTTTAAGATTAAAGAAAATTACAGGCTACGGAAATTAATTTTCTGCGCACAGTAAAACTTCGTAGCAAATTGGTGAAACACCCGAAACTGAAATGTCATAAATGAAGTAGAAACGTGCCCCTTAAACAAGAGAATACGTGATTACCGACAGAAATGTTCCAACTTGAATGGGGAAAGGAGAACAATAGGCCCTTCGCATTAAAAAACAAAAGGAAAAACAACTTACAGGCGTCAGAGGAACATGCGAGTTTAGCTGTGAAGCCGACAGAAGTATTAGCGTCTATGCCAAGAAAAGAAAAGAAAAGAAAAGAAAAGAAAAGAAAAGAAAAGAAAAGAAAAGAAAAGAAAAGAAAACGATGGTGATGAAGATGAGGAAGTTGATTATTTCAGAAGAGGTGTCCTGTATCAAGCAATTATTTTATTAGTCGGAAAGTAAAACAGCTAAATCTGTCCTTTGCTGTTTTTAGATGCATAAGCGGAAGTACAAATACAGCACCAAGCTCTGTTAGACGAGACGCTATATGGAAGTGAGTGGTCAGCTTCACGGCTTGTCTGTTCTAACCCATGGGAAAGGAACCTCCGTTTCCATTGAGTAGGAGGTAATATGTAGCCAGGTACCGGTCTCGACACTGTGGATAACTGACAATCTCCTTTCCAATGCTTGGAGTCAAACCAGTATGCTTCGATCTTCCAGCCTGTAGCATATTCATCATACTGGCTGGGCTATTATCCCGGTTGTAGTCAGATGATACTTCTTCAGGCAATATTTTTCATTTCGTCGGATCCACCCTCTATTTGTGCTCTGCTAACCTAACTTCCGCGATAGAGGACAAATATTATATTTGCTTTGTTTCTCATTCTCAGCTGTGGACAGGAATGGTTGCACTCCCATTAATTTAATGATAAAATGAATGAGTTGTCCGGTAGATAAATATTAATTTACATCATATTTATACACACAGGAATGTATTTTATATGCATTAGTGTGCACGGTATAAAATTGCTGTAAATACAGCAAGCTCTATTATAACTTATGGTGTATGAAATTAAATATTTGTTGATAACTAACTGAACCGGCAGAAACACTGCCGACGGGATCATCGTCGCCATTTTGATTTGTACTCCAATTTTATTTCTTGATTCTGTGCTTCGGCGTTCACATTTTTATTTCCTGTACAATACATTCAGATGCCTCTAGTAACTTTTATGCTTAAAGTATTAAATATAGTCTATTAAAATATTTAAGATTTAAAAAATAACGTATTATAAAATGAAGCCCGAATACCGTACGCGGTACAGACACTAGCCTAGGAGCTGGACAATGCGGGGTTCAAATCCCGGTAGCGGTAAAGTAGGTTCCTCTTCTCCAAATATCTAGACAGTCCCCAGGGCATATTCTGCATATTTTTCAAAGTGTACCGGAGATAAAGCGTCTGGGGTGTGAATCTAAACACCACTTTCTGGTAACTCCACTTCGTCTATTTTCGACGTTTCGTGTAGAGGTATAAGTTTAATTTACATTTTAATTTTAGATAAAAACATTTGTAGAAAATACTTCAAACCCTCATCTGAAGACAGGTTACGGTAAATGGGTGTTGGGGTCCACAGTGCGGTAGCTAAGAAGGGTGCTGTGTTCTGGGATATGATGCCTTGTACGTTCGTAGTGATTTACTGCAGTTTCGGAGGAAAGTTTTACCTATATTCTCAAGTTAGAGGAGTGAAAATTTTGAAATTTACGGATGTTATATGTGTCGAACCGTTTCCATATCAAGCAGTAATAAGTGAAAAGGAATTTGCAGTATTCTGGTAACTGTAGGACATCCAACACTAAAGGACACACTACTGTACGTATCACAACGTAGACGGTAACACTGCTGTCTCTTAAACAATAAAATACAACGTAACAGTACTGCAAATGTTTCGTTCATAAATTGTAGCTTACTGTTCAAAGCACGTGTATAAGCATTAAAGTGCCATCGACTTTGTTTGAAAAGTGTATTTATGTGTTTTGTGTCATTCTAAGAACAAAGAATGATTATTTCTCCACAACACTAACTAGATGATTTCTGTACAATGTTACCTAGACGATTTCTGTAGAGCACAAACTAGACCATTTCTGTACACTAACTAGATGATTTATGAATTCGATGTTTCTGAGAGACAGGAATAACATTTCTAAACACAATTTAGACAAAGTTCAGGGTTCACACAGTTAATATGGACTTATATCACAAGAGCAGTTTTTCAAAAAGCACGTTAGAAACAGTTTTTAATAGAGTGATGTAGGATAGCGTAAAGTTAACTCACAGGCACACATGAACTGATTACTCAGACTGCAGCAGATAATTGCTTACAAAAGGGAGAAAACACGTGTATGTGGTAAAAGAGGCTTGGGATTTCAGAAAATTGGGACGCTCCTCCCCCCCACCAAACCAAACCTGGCTGCTAGAGATTCGAAAGATGCGGGGGGGGGGGGGGGACGCGTGGGACACGTACAACTTATTATGTTCGGTGTAATCCGTTATAGAAAAACAGAAAGAAAAGTCATTGTTATTAGTTCTAATTTTATCGTTGCAGGCCCGTCGATTCCTTTACGCGACTAAAGCAGAGTTTGTGCATTATAATGCTGAATCTAATAGCCGCAAATCATTCCACATATCAACTAGTTCTTTAAATGTTACGCCATTCTGCACTGTTCATACTTCTAAAGCTGCGAAACTGTGAATCAGGTTTAGAGATCTGTATGTGTTACTGCTTTTATTTGCTGTGAGCGACGAAAAGCCTCCATTTGATAGACAAATAGTTACGTATTCATAAAGTGTACTTTGTATGCGGTTGGTCTTCGAGAGAGTGACCTGCCAAAGCTAAGTTTGAAGGGGCTGGCTTAATAACAGCTTATAAAAAGGATCGTAGACTCTCAGCTGACAGTTGTACAGAGATAAAACCTTTCAATTAGCTCTCAATAAACAAGAGTCAAAAGGTTGCCGTTCAAGTGCTACATCTGCTGACACCAAAGACCTTGGATATTAACGAGAAACACGTTTAGCCTTTAAAGATACAGTGTGATTACAAAAAAAATAAACGCATCGCTCAGTTAAAAATTCGTATTTGCATCTTTAACAGAACAGTCCTTCAGTTCACCGAAACATTTTCACTGTAGTACGCAGAAAAATTGTCTAAAATGTTCATTGCCCATCATCCGATATTGGGCCTGTGCCAGGATAGACAGAGTAAAAGAGGGTATAAAATACCTAATGAAAGGAAATTAAAATTAAGAATATGAAACAATAAGAAAACAATCCCCTGGGTCACTTGTTGTTACGTGTTCATCTGAGCCTATGTCCGCTTATAGTTTCTTAAATGTATCTAATGCGGGATATTAGTCAGAACGTGAGAAAACTGGCACCGATATCGACAGGTATGGAGACTTATAAAACAGTCTGGTACGGCATAAAACAAAGGAACAAAACGGCAAAAAGAAAGAAAAAACTGAAGAAAGGCGAAAGGGAAAAAAGTAAGAGCCAAATAAAAGGTAAAGGTCACCCTAGAGCAGGCCACGAAGGCCCAGAGGGGGACGAGATATATAGCTCTACTCTTTCTTTAACATCGGCGCTAGATGCGGATGGGTGGTCAAAGCCGCGCCCCGGACGCTTTACTCCCAGGAAAGAGAACCGGTACCCATTTTATAGGAGGCTGGGTGGGTTCCAGGGCCAGTCTGAATGGGTGAGGGAAATCTCGCCCCCACAGAGATTCGATCCCTAGACTGTTTAATCCGTAGCGAGTAGCTCTACCTCCTACGGTATCCCGGCCCCTGAAGAAGACAAACACGGAAAGAAATAAAGGTAAGATAAAATTATATGCAAAGAAAAATTAAAAGAGACAGAAAGCTGAAGTGTATGTAGTTCAGGAATAAGGCAATTTGCGCGTGTGACTTAGACGTTAAACATTCGTAGGCCGTGAGAGGTCTGTTATTAAGAATATACTGTATACTTTATAAAGGGAACTGAAACGGCGAAGTCGTTGGGTGCAGGACCTGAGGAAGAGCGAGAAAGGAGGACTATTTTTAGCCCAGTATTAGTAAAACAATCGAATTACGGGGTGGCAGTGGGAAGTGAGATGGGTATGGCAAGTGACACGCAAGGAAAGAAATATAAAAGCAAAAATTCCCACTATAAAGCCTGAGGAGAACAGAGCACTTGAATGATGAAGGGAATCATGGAAAAATGATATTCAAATGGTTCGCAAAGGAATAGGATGCGAGGATGGCGACAGCATTATGTGGCCGGGAATAATGAACAGTGGCACAGTGTTCTGAACAACGAAGTGGAACTTCTCGTTCCAGAAACAGACCTTCATGGTGTGAAGCAGTTGAAGGGTTAGTGAATTCTGAAGATACCTGCTCCACGGAAACATATACTTAAGCACTCAGAGAACTCGTGTAACTAACGGATTAAGTAAATTACACAATTACCCATTAACCTTCATAGCCACTTGATCAAGATTTTTGTCACATAAAAGCGAGTGTAACTGCATCTGTATTTCTTTTCCTATGAAATTATTTAATTTATCAGCGTACATCTGTAACACATGTTCAGTCTTACTGAACCTTTGTTTGAGTGTCCTCAATACCGAGCAAGGAAAGCTGAATGAATAATCATCTTAAATTTAA
Source organism: Coptotermes formosanus (assembly GCA_013340265.1). Lineage (NCBI taxonomy): Eukaryota > Metazoa > Arthropoda > Insecta > Blattodea > Rhinotermitidae > Coptotermes > Coptotermes formosanus. The sequence goes on from BLKM01000864.1 coordinate 664,227, forward strand.
TTTGCGCGAAACGTAGGAACAGTACAGACGGTTGTAGTAATGTATTATACAGTATAGAACATTCATCGAGACGTAGACTGTGTGCAGCAACGGTAATGCGAATCTATACAGAGATCAACACTTCAGTGGCTGTTTGTGAGAGTTGTAGATTAGTTCTTTGGAATATAGGCTTAGTTAGAGACACTGTATTCTCTACTGAATATCTGTAGTTTATATAAAGAAACAATCTGTTAAGGTTGCATCTATATCTACTCCGTACGTAATGAAAAGCAATTTAAATTTTGATAAATGATGAGAGTAACAGTACATTATTCTCAAATACGCGACGTGCGCGCGCACGCACACACACAAGCACACATATACATAAATATATATATACATACCTGTAAATATATACGCATACATAAATATATACATACACCTACATAGAAAGATACATACATAGACACATATATACAATCATACATACATACATACATACATACATACATACATACATACATACATACATACATACATACATACATACATAAATACATACATACACACATACACACATACATACATACATACATACATACATACATACATACATACATACAGACAGACAGACAGACATGCATACATACATACATACATCATAACACGCGCGCGCGCGCACACACACACACACACACACACATATACACTCATACTTTTGTTACAACCTTCAAGTTAACGTGACATAATCTAAGCGTAATACAGTTTCAATATTCATGATGAGTATTCTCAGCCATCCTGTACTTCGAACTCCGTCTTTCTGCTCCGTCATATCACCTCCCTTTATTTCTGAGCTGATGGCACATGTTAACACAGCAGAACTGGAGAGCACGAGAATGGTATAAAGCTTTTAGAACAATAGTTTGCAATGGAGGCGATTCAGTACAAGTTGGTTGTTTCTCATGCCCACACTCTCAAATCAGAAACAACTCTTCATTCCTTTGAATTTACGTAAATTTGAAGTAACTTGGCATAAAAGCTTCCCACCTTATCATAATTAATGCTGAAATGCCACTCAAATAATTAGTCAGACATGAATGCAGCTAAGCGGCGTGTCTTCTTTAACGCTTTAAAGAAGAAACGTAATCTGCTTTATATAAAGACTCTGTGCGGACCGCGCAGTAAACACTTTCAACCTCGGTTATAAAAAACGAATGAGTTGCTGATGTTTACGGCAAAAGTTGCAGTTTCTTCCGAGATATTTACAAAATACATAAACGCGATATGAGCACTATGGAGAGTTACTGGATGTTGAACCTGGTAGTATGTAAAGTTACCGCTAGGCATTAAGAGATTAAAGTACCATATCCACGGAGTGTGAAATCAAAGTTAGTTCCTACTTTTGCCCAGTGTAACGAAGCTCGTATTCACTTCTGGCACAAAATTCCTAACTGCAACCTGCTTTATATCTGCGAAGGGCATTTGATGCGATGTCGCCTGACCTTGAAAAATAGTTGCTTAAAAACCACACTTACCGACATGGCAGAGCTGGAGGAATTTCAGAAGGTTATGGCGGTAAAGAGTGAGGGTACATGCCCAGTAGCTCTACCCAATGGGCACACGCCTCTGTAGCAATCAGGAGTACTTTTGAGACGTACAAGTGGTTAGCATGGAGTATTTAAGGGAAAAGAATTCCCACACATGCCCAAGAACGAAGCAAGATTTCTGGTACCAAGACAGAGTCACTTTGAAATTAAATATGTGTACAGTTATATGTCTCATTACCTTCCAAATTACATATGCGTCAAGCAATTTCGACATGACGTGTTATTTTTAAAAAAGCATAACCAAAAAACGCATTCTTCGCTTAATTTCCAATTTTGTCAAAAATATATTGTCTATCTTTCAAATTTCAAATTTGCAACATAAAAATCAGTGCGTAATGGAAAAAATAAACTAATTTCCATTTGTAGTAAATAAGGACTACAGTATTTCAGAAAGCCTATTTCATAAAGGATCCTTTCAGAAAGCATTCGTAAGTTTAGTGTGCTCTGTTGCATGTGTCGTCTGTTTGTTGTCTACTGGTCGAAAGATGTTCCCTATCCTGCTCAGCAAAGTCAGTTCCTGACCTCACAAACCACTCTCTGGGAACAGTTTCGAACTCTAAATAAAATGAACGCACGAACAACCTGTAAATCATTTCCGTTTGTGACGATAGTTCCAGGAATTCTATAATTAACTATGCGCCATATTTTCATCTGCTAATTGCAAAACTGTCTAACCCTTCGGACAGAACAGACGAGCCTTTATGGGAAGTGTCCGTAACCTAGTATGAACATGACGTACAGTCCCACTGCCTTAAATAGACAGCTTCCTTTCTGCTGCCCAGAAACGTCAGCATCGTGAGTGCATAAAGTCATACTTTGATAGCGGAGTACGAGATAGTGCACGTGTGGGGAATTATTCCCAGTGATATTATAGAGCATAGTCATCTGATACTTAGATTTTGTGTAACACTATTAAATAAATTAAAAGCCAATCGTCTGTAACAGGGCAACCGGGATAACGGAGTCAGTATATTTTATGGGTGGACGATCCTGGGTATGAATTCCGATAGGTGGAAAAAGTATCTCTTCTCCAAAAAGTCCAGGACGGCCCTGTGGCGAAATCAGTCTCACATTCAATAGCTACCAGGGGTTCTTTCTCCGAGGGTAAAGCGGCCGGGGCATCAGGCTTAGCAATCACCATCTAGTGCCGAGGTTAAGAATGAATGGATTTATACCTCCATTTCCCCTAGAGTCCTCATTCGTGTATGGTAATAAACCTAATATTCTATTAATTATAGTGAAACAAGAGCTGTAGCAACCAACCAGGAGCACGTTTCGAAATTTTAGGCAACAGAATACGAGAAAAAATGCGACCTGACCTATATTTGAGTAGACCTATCTAGTCCAGACAGGACGACATTTGTTGTAGGATGTTACTGTAGCTTATATATACAAGGATGGTCATGGTATTCGGCTACTGTTAGGATCAAAATTCATAAAAGACAAGCTAAATTTTGGTATACAAAAGAAGAAGCCTTTAGAAATAACCACATGCAGTTTTAACATCAGGGGCCCCAAACATGGGTTCCGAAATCATGGAGAGTGATACGATCAGGAGTAAAAATTTTTAAACCAGTTTGAACTTGGTGACTTTTTCCTTTGACACTTTTATGTTCCAAAAAGTAAGTATATTATGATCAAGGTACCCCGCTGATACCGGATGAACCCTCTCCCTTCATCCCTTTTCTTCCTACAGCTGGGAAGACAGCTTATCTAAAACTGCCATCCCAGGAACGGAAGACATATAAAGATACAAATGAAAAAATACATTTTTTGCTATACTCTAGGCTGTTGCTACGAGTGGAAACTTTTCTGTTCAATCTGAGATGAAGGCTTCTTCGAGTCTGATACTCCTTGCCCTTGTTTAGGGCAGCTGTAATAGTCATATATTGTCATGATCATAAAAAAGGGGAAATACGTTGTAAGGCCTCGTATATTGTTAAGGTTATTCTTCGCCTATTTTCATAAAATTTATGTCTTCGTATAGTACAGATTTTAATCTCTTAAGATTGGGGATTCAAATTTATTGTCGAGCACTAGGCCTTTCATAAGGCTTTAGAGATGGCATTCTTTTCATAAGATCTCTTGATTTCCTACTTGGTGCATAATTTATTAAACTGTGTTATATCAGTTGAAGTGATTATTTGGCGTTGAAATATAAGATGACTGCAAACTCTGAAGAAGAAAATAATAGAAAAGAAGAAGTTTCGGTCTATTTTTGACGTAAAATCCAAGATAATCTAACCACAGATAAGAAAATAAAATTTCGAGAATTGGTTACACAAACTGAAATTCGGCTTCTTTATTCTTATACTTCTATTGTTTATTTAAAAGTACTTTTATAGTTCAGCTTACAAGGCTTCGAATGGCCGAATGTTAATGAGCAATTAATTTCAAAATATGTACAGTGCTCCCGAAAGGGATTGGGTAGCCCCGTAAACTAGTAGACGTGCAAGGATAAATTAACCCTTTAAAGAAGAAGCGTATCTGTTTTACATTAGGAATCAGTGCGTACCGCGCTGTAAACACTCTCCACTTCGGTTATAAAAACCAATCTCTTAATGTTTCATAAGACAAAAGTTTCTGTTTGTTCTGAGATCCGTACAAAACACATAAACGCAATGTGGGCACCACGTAGAATTTTTTAATGTTAAAGCTGGTCGTACGTAAAGTTACCGCTAGGCTTTAAAAGGTTAAAGCAAGTTAATGCTTCCGAAAGGCGGCACACATTTACCAGGCTACATGACGGCACATACCAGAAGACAGGAATATTATTTACACTGAGGAGTTTTACTAGAACCTCTCGGGCTATTTCATTTCTCCCATGGACCGGAAAATGCAAACGACCAATCCACACGCTTAGATGCCAGGATTGTGTAATTGGTATACACACCCTACGAGCTGGAAGGTCCGGGGTTCGTAACCGGTGAGAGAGAAGGGACCTTTCTCTTCTATATATCCGTCCAAACCGACCCTGTGGCCTACCTCAGCCTCCTCTGGAATGGGATCAAGGGCTCCTTCCCAGCAGATTAAAGCATCCCAGGAGTGGCACAGACCACACAACTCCACCTTGCGCAGATTTTAAGAAAGACTGTAGATACACGCCTACTCACCTTTCTGTGCTTCCTGTGGCAAGTTTATCTTTATTTTATACGCGTTCCTCCGCTTTTCTCTTGCATAACTCGCTCAATATATATAGGAAATAAATTTTTTTGCCAAACATTTTAAGATTAGAAGGAAATGAAATTCACAGTTTATCTCCAGTGTACTCTTTTCTTAGATATTTCAGTTTTAGAAGTCATTCAACAACAACGGCTACTCTGTGTCTACATTTCCAAATACGTATATTCAACAATCAAGAGCGCTCTTCCGAACTACGCCAATATTAACCCTTTAAAGACGAAGCGTATCTGTTTTATATAAGGACTCAGTGCGTACCGCGCTGTAAACACTCTCCACTTCGGTTATAAAAACCAGTCTCTTAATGTTTTATAAGGCAAAAGTTGCTGTTTGTTCTGAGATCCGTACAAAACACATAAACGCAATGTGGGCACCACGTAGAATTTTTTAATGTTAAGCCTGGTGGTATGTAAAGTTACCGCTAGGCTTTAAAAGGTTAAAGCTGTGAAGAACTCAAATCACTGAAGTCTCCTACTGTTAACAACAACACATAAATATCCTATGCGTCCATCTTGTGAGTGCGTACATTTCGAGGAAATGGACATTGATGACCACCACACTTCTTACCCACATTTATATTCTGTACTACAATTAATTATAATATTCTCGCTTTAAGCAGAACGTTGATACGCTCCGATGTACAATGATACATATATTCGATAAACAACAATTTGAATTTTTCTTAAACTAACCAGGTATGTCACCTTCTCTTCAACTTCATCACTACATCCTAAACTGCTAAGTCCTATAGATATATCATTCAACCTCGCCTCTAATCCTTAAATAAGGTTCTCCATCCCGTCTTAAGAACTAGGTCTGTTTATTCGTTCTGTAAATGGATGAAGGTGGAAGTAAAGGCCATTTACTGTGACTTTGGGAGCTCAGCAGGATTCTAAGGAAGCTTGCTCTTTGTCGTCGTCAAGCAAAACTACTTAGCCGTCAGAAACGCACCAGGTGGTCCACCTTTCATGTTTCTTACACATATGGGCTTTCATTACCACCGACCTATATATTCTTCCTTATACACACTTCAAAGGATTTAAATTCGAATATTGAAAGGAGTGAGCTTTAAAGAAGAATATAGTAAATACTGTGGGGTTTGTATAAACGAAGACCTAAGCAGATTAATGTGCTCTTGTAAGCAGAAAAAAAAAAAGGAAATTCGTAATTTTAGCTTTCCATGTAAGTTAGTTGGTAGCTTAGATTCTAGTCTTTGAAGTTTATCCAAGAAAGAATCGGTGCTGAAAAACCTGACGCTCCATTCCACATCTGGTGTCGATAAAAGATAACTTCAGCATTTGCAGTGCATAAGGCACATTTGAGAAGCTGTACGTACAATTACGTTTCAATACTAATTGTGCATTCAAAAAATGACATTCATTCACGAAGTGCTATGAACTCAGACACTTACTTCATCCGTACAGGGAGTACTGCAACAAATGCATTTCAAAGTACTGACTTGAACAATATTTAGGTTAATATTGCAAAGCTGTATTTCTGTATTCTATATTTCTGTATCGCACTACTTCGCCACTGATAGAAAACACATATACGTTTCTGTAGTTACGCTTCCTATCAGAATTTATACTCTTTATCAAATATTATTAACGCGACCTAGCCAAGAAGGACGAGAGTTAGCGATAGAGACAGCAAGCATGAAGAAGATAAAAAATACAAAGGCCTAAACCCTTTTAGTAGGAAATCCTAAAGGAAGACGCTTAGTTGTGAAGTGTGAAGGTAGAAAGAAGTACACTAATGCTGGGTCTTGAAGTATGGGGTACAGGATATAGACTGAATCTGCTGGCTTAGTGGACGGCCCTTGTGAGCAATGTCAGGAAACACGGGGCTGTATAAACACGGAACAAACTACAGTGCATTAATGTGGAACGTAATGCCTAAAATTCAGCCGGGTCTGGAAATTATAAAAAAAATACTTCGTGGTTAAAAGCGGGTTCTCCATATTTCTTAGACATAAAAAAACATTTTAAACCCTTAAAAATACTTACTGTAAACAAAAAATATTGGCAGGCGATATACAGTGTTTGTAAACACATTTTTCTGTAATGTCTTGTTTTTTATTAATACTGCATTAAGAAAAAGCATTTATCTTTTCAGTTTACCAGACCCTCGAAGATGTGAAACACACGTTTCGAGAAAACAAGATTCCAAATACTCTACTCCATGATGTAGTACACAGACTGCACACAGGGTTTCTCTACTTCCAAAATGTCATATGGTTTTAGCGCAGGCGTAAAGAGGTGTATCTCTTGCACCTACAGGGGATCGAAAAACAATTTATCTGTCGTCCGGCCCATCATCTGCTCACCATTTTGACACATCGATCCCGACTGCTTTGCAAGACGAAGTAAGTACCCAAATGAAATACTATCATGATGTCATTCCTGCTATTTTTACAAAAATCTGCAACAGCATTACGTAGGCGACGAAAAACTTGGATTATATTCTTCCTTGCAACCCTTCTTCAGTTGCAAAGGTCTCATTGTGGGATGGCAGTAAATGGCGGCTGAAGAAGGCGTCATTGCCTACTTTAAGGGAATAATTATGTTGTGTTTATGGATGAACTGAGGGAAATAACGAAACCCGCAACTGGCGTGATTTGTTCCCATACACAGATATGACCACGGGACACTCCGAGTACATAACACAAATTCTTCACCCTTCATCTGCAACGTTCGATGTGAAGACGACGAGCCAAAGCACGATACAGCTTCACGCTGGCTTTGATGTACATAATGTACAAATCCCTCAGCCGTCCAGCAAGGCCTTAGTAAATGTACAGGAACGCCGCAGAGTGAAGGCGCTGAAGACACGACAGCATAACCTATTGCTCTGAGCATCTCCCAGGAGAAGCAGATATGTTTTAGAGAACCCTCTTGGCAAAATATAAAACCTGTCTCTAGGATTTCAAATATATCTTCATGGACACCCCTACAAGAAATATGAAACCATTATTAAAGTTCGAGCCTGCAGACTACCAAGAAAAAACTGCAAACGTCCACAATGGGCTACTTACGCTCGGCGTGCAAGCTGGAGCGACAGAAATGGAAGCGGCAGGCTTTTATTGCAGAACACAGATGTGAGGTCTGGCTCCTGAAACAAAGCAAAACAGATTTCTGACGCCACACTTCTTTGTGCAGAATTCACTTTAAAGGTGTGTAATTGTGTGTTGTAGCTGCTTTGATTCTGCCTTCGACACTCACTTCAGAGGACTAGTAGGCCTCTTTATTCACTGTATCTAATATCCTAATGCACAGAGACTCACAGCGCGGTACGCGCACTATCAGAGGCCCGTAATCTTCTTTTAAATGGTAGGTAAGAAAAGCATTATAATATTCATTTTTATTTCGCTGTATTTTTATTATACAGTTGAACCCGTTTACAACGACGTCGGTTAATGCGACACCTTGTCTATAACGTCAGATATTCTGTGGTACCAATTAATTCCTCACTGTTAACCATAACATTTCCCTTTTCAGTTAGAAATATACTCGTTTATAACGACAAAAATATCCAGTCTCTTTCATGACGTTATAATCGATTTCGACTGTATTTTATTTATTATTTTATAAATTTTGTAGGATGCTGTTTGTCACCGATTTCATTGAACTTACAAAACAAGTAACTTGGCAAGGAAGCTCTTGAAGGCTTTGGACTGTTTAAAATACGAGGACAAGTAATTATTACTGTAAAATATGTTGATAACCTGGTGCTACTTGCTAAGGAGGGAATGGTACTCCAGGACATGATTGACACGCTGATTGAAATTGGACAATGTTCTGGAATGGAAATTAATATGAAACAAACTACAGAAAATCGAATCTCAAGGCGACAATTCCCGGTACAAATGGTAGATAAAAAAAATGTAAAATATCTAAAATATCTGGGTAGCCTGATAACAAGTGAACAAAGATGCAGGCCTACACGCAAAATTAAACCCAAAATTTTTGAGTAAAAAGCGGCATTATACAAGAAGACAAATTTTTCACTAGCAAATTGGACCTAAATTTAAGAAGAAAACTCTTGAAACGTTACATTTGGATCGCAGCTTTGTAAGGTGCTGGAACTTGGACACTTCGGAAATAGATCAGAAATACTGAAATGTGGTGCTGGAGAAGGATGAAGAACATCAGTTTGGCAGGGAATGTGAAAAATGAAAGAAAAAACTTAAGTAGAGTCACGGAGAAAAGGAACATTCGACATAAAATAAAAAGATGGCAGACTTAATGGATTGGTCACATTTTCCTTAGGAACTGGCTTCTAAAACACGTAATCGAAGTTAAGGTAGAAGGGGCGAGAAGACGAAGAAGAAGACATAAGCAACTAGTGGATGACCATAAGGAAGAGAGAAGTTACTGCAATTTCAAAGAGCAAGCACTAGATCGCATTAAACGTTGCAGCTTTGAGGCATATCAGAGTAGAAAAGATGCTGAACTGAATGCTTAATACATTTAAACCCGAAGAAGGAAGAAGTGTCCTCCAATGTCAATACGTATCTACCAGACCATACGGCGTTAAACTCAGAACACAGCAATCACAATATTCTTCAAATTCAATTACTATATAGTGCAAACAGGGCTCTAATGGAGCATAAATTCTATAAAATTTAATGTGAATTTAGAGTAATTTAAATGGATTCCTTCACGTTAAGCCACTTTAGCTCGGGTACTGGCATTACGCACGCGTAGATCCATTTACAGTTCTTCCTTTTCTAATCGCCACGAAAAGAGAAGTGTTTGTTGCTGTGGCAAATCGTGAGGCAGAATAGCAAGACGCTACAGCCTGGCTGGAACTAATTCCTTATTAGATTCACCAAATTGCCTGTGGCTTGTCGGGGTGGCACACGAAACTTAATCTTTGTTACACGCTTCAGCTTCTTTACGAAGTAACGAAGTAATGGTTACAAAATACTTTTGTATACGTGAATTAGGATTCTTCAAAATCTCACAAATTGAATCATCGAACACTGACCTTAAAATGTAGAAAATTATTTAAGAAAGAACACAATAAAAGACTGAAAATCTTACACTTAGAACGTTACATGGTCTGTTACCATCTATAGAAACAGCCTGATTAACCTTTTAAAGCCTAGCGGTAACTTTACATACCACCAGGTTTAACATTAAAAAATTCTACGTGGTGCCCACATTGCGTTTATGTGTTTTGTACGGATCTCAGAATAAACAGCAACTTTTGCCTTATAAAACATTAAGAGACTGGTTTTGACCGATGTTGTCGCTACGGGAGGCACAACAACAACAACAACAATAACAACAACAACAACAAATAAGTCATCCAAACAACATACTGTAAAGAATGTCAACAGCTACATGTTTCGGCTATACCAATAGCCATAAACGGGCTGTACAGAAGAAAAGGTGCTGATGTACAACTGCTGAATTTAGGAAGGGACAGTAAATTCACACAAAATCAGAACAAGATGTGTGACCAAAAGTAAAATATATTTTACATACATTAAAAAGCACATACAAATAAAGACAGTATACAGTAGCTGTGCGTGGTGTAGGTTAACAAGGCACGGAATGTACCTATAACGTAACACTCAAATGCACTGGTATAACAATTGTTGCCGTGGGATAGCAATACGTATTACATATTCTCAGACTGTGTCTATAGCTTTAGTTATCCAGCACGCAAAGCGCATGCGCTGTATTGTCATCTGTGGGCTGTCTGGATCTATCATATTTTTTCACATTATGTCATAAAAGGCACGTCATTCGAAAAAAAAGTTGTTGAACATAAAATGTATATTTTGATTTTCTCCAAATTTTGTGTCAGAAACTTTTCTCATTCCATGAAGAATTCAGCGAGATATTATCATAAAGTTACATAAGTCTTTATACAAAGTAACCGTTATTCTTGCCAGATTTTAATTAAATTTAAACTTTCTTGGCAGATTTTCGAAAAATCTTCAAATATCGAATTTTATGAAAACCCGTCAGTTGGAAAAGCATTTTTCACGCGGACACAGACAGGGAGAGGCGGAGAGACAAGAAGAAACTAACTGTCGCTCTTCGAAATTTTGCGAACGCGCCTAAAAAAAACTAAAGTAGAATAGTTGGTGTCCGGGCCGAAATTTGGAGCCAAGACTTCTAGAAACGCGCCAGAGCCAACGACTCGACAACGACGTCTAACTGAAACCACGCACTTTATCATGCAGGCCTTGTACATCGGAAAATATATTTTCGTAATGGATGATGTCCTAAACACGAACCGAGAGTTACATGCCCTCTTCTAGGTTTTCATGTACTGCTGGAAAAGAGCCACCGTTTCGGAGGACTCTTCTTTAATATGTATGAATGCAGCAGTTTCTTCCTAAACGTCGGCACCTTTCTACCAAATTACCTGGCACATCTCAAAATGAATTAGACCCCCTTTCCCCATCCCTCAATTCCATTCACATTCTCCATTCTGCACGATGCAATAAGAATTTCCGACACAGCTGCAATTCTCGATTCCAGCCTCATTATTCAACGACAGGTTAACGCATTATCGCCACATCTCGGTAGTACAGTAGGCTGATATTGAAACCCCATGTCTCGTACAAACGCAGTCGTCGTGCTGATACATACAGAAGATAAATCAGAATGCCGTAGCAATGCCTTTCGGACGTCTGTCGGAGGTGTTGAGACCGGGAACCTGTTGAGATAGTATCGATGCGAAGAATGAAAGACAAGATCCATGGACCCACTGAGTTATAGCACATCAAACGACACCGGCAAGCGGGAAAGGTCGGTATAATCACCTTCATGTAATAAGTAGGTAGTATTTTAAAAACATGCAGCTTTCTTAAGGCGTAATTATTATATAATAGCTGTACCAGCCGGAAAATTGGACCTAAATGATATGGTGGTGTGCATACTTCCATGTCATCCACACACTGCCTTAATCTAATGCTTCCAGTGTAACAGATCACCATACGAATAATTACCATCAGACCTACATACAGGCCTACAGCAGAACAATTATTATTATGTAATTGTTTTATGCAATGATATCTAATCTTCTCCCAGATGAAGGATAGAAAAGGTCCGAAACATGTAGAAGTGGAATGTTTTTAAATACATTATTACGAACCTTTGGCAATTAAGTGCATTTTTACGTAATATTAAAATCGAATTATAATGCACGATGTGAAATATGTAAAAAAAAAATCACACGCTTGTTACCTTAAAATCGTACACATGCATTGTATCCTAAATGATCACATCATGTAAAAGGTCTTTATATCACGTTTCTGCATAACTTCTGTCTTCCGGATTAATCGACGTGTTCCCATTTCAGTGGCTATTCGTCCATGAGATTCACTTTCATTCAGAAACAGCCAAACTTCTAAAATTCATCTCCTTGTAATATTCATCAACATGCAAAGTGTGGTATAAAAGTACTTGTAACAGGTTGCGTTATTTTATGTGACTGTATATGAGTTACGCTTCTTCCACGTACTTATTTCTAATCATATGCATTTCTTGTGATTCAAAATTGTTGTTGCGTGTCTATGATATTAAATGTGATGAAATTTTAGATTATAACAAGTAATGTTCCTTAAAATTCAAGGCAAATGCATAAATTTACTGAAACTCCCGAGCCGTTCTCCGCTGTGTTTGCACGGTACATAATGGAGCCGAAGTTCTGCTAGTACAAGAAAGTGTCTCAGTTAAATGTTGAACATATCACCTTGCAGTTAAACTAACAAATACAAGTGGACGTGTCATAATTTCCCAATTCAGACACAAATACTGTTCCCTTCATCGGATAAAAACCAGAGAGTGAAGATGTTGATTCCATTCAGAACTACAGAATTACTCCTTTTTGTAGTTCTAGTTGGGAACTAAGTTGCTTTTGTCTCATAGAACAGACAGAATCAGTCTGTGAATATTTGTATTTCTATAGCTAAAACGTTTAAATGGAACATGCCCAACGCAGGCATTAATTTAATAACAATTACGACAAACCTTCAAGGTAAACCTTTTGTTATACGTATAATTCATTTCTGTTATCAATTAACCATTCTGAACTGGTGCCATGTTATCGCAATGGCAGTATTTCTGGTGCGATAAAATCGGAATGATAAAGGTTTGGATACGAGTGGAGGATGCATCATATAATCCAACCCTCAGGAACAATTTAATACCAGTAAACTGGCGTGTTTAATACTACAACAAATAGCGGTAGGTTTTGGTATGCAGCATTGGAATTTTAGAAGCGCAAAATCCATTCATATCGCGTGGTGAAATTTCGGATTAAGTTTGTCACAGTGGGTAATTAGTGAACTTGACCGGAGTGAATCTCTGATTATAGACAACCGTTGTGATAACCTGTAACATGCGGCCTTAAATATTGCGAACCATTATTAAATTGGAAATTTGCACAAAAAATGAAACAGCGAAAATTGGAAATTGCGGTAGATGACAAAATTTCTGCACTAAGCCGTGTAACAGTATTATGAATTTCTCATACTAAACTTTATTCATCTGTCAGACTCAATATATCATCTCCGAAATCTGGAAAGAAATTTCGATTACATTTCACATTACGCTATCTATACAATTAACACCCAGGTTAATTAGACTTTATTTCTACTGGATAAGCGTAACTCATAATCTAAATAAAGGTCAATGTAAAACTCCATAGTTTCTCTAAAAGAAATTCACAATATAATGAATTGTATATGATAAAATATATATAAAATGAAATATCAGAAACTGTTTACATTTCTGTACAGACAGCATATGTTATTGGAAAAACTGTGTATGTACATTCTACTTAAACAAATATTAACCCTTTAAAGACGAAGCGTATCTGTTTTATATAAGGACTCAGTGCGTACCGCGCTGTAAACACTCTCCACTTCGGTTATAAAAACCAATCTCTTAATATTTTATAAGGCAAAAGTTGCTGTTTGTTCTGAGATCCGTACAAAACACATAAACGCAATGTGGGCACGACGCAGAATTTTTTGAATGTTAAACCGGGTACTACGTAAAGTTACCGCTAGGCTTTAAAAGGTTAAAACAACAAACATGTTTATAGTAGGACACTGAGGTGGGTGAACAGTGAGATTTTTAATCGGTTTCTTGCTGCTTGTAATACTTAGCAAACTGCAGATTGAACTGTTTCGGGTGACACGTAACCTGTTATGTACTATCCACAGGTGTTGCTCCGTGATCAAACAATAACAGGAAAGAAAACTGGAATTCCAAACCGTAAATTTGTGGCTCAACGATTTAAAAAATAATTAATATTCAAAGTAACAAGACCACAGATCAAAAAAAAAAGCGAGAAAATCTTAAAACGCAGAAGTTCTGTCATGCTTCTCCTTAGGCTATGGCATTGTCGTTCTTCCACGAAGCTGTTACTTCTCGGTAAACCACAACTGCTTTTTGTGTCATAAGGAAGACCGACAATCGTAGTGATCGTATACAAATTACAGGAAAAACATTTGAACACGTTGGGATTTACCTTTAAAGGTACGTTTCTGTTCTCATGGATATATTATAGGCTGCCATATTACGTGACAAAAACAGCGAGATTATCAGAATCTTCACTAGTAAAACACGAATCAAAGGACCGATTTCAAATAAAGGCATATTTTAACTCAGAAATTGCCTTATCTTAAACACCTGGATGATAATTAATTTAGTATTCTCACAAATAATACGTTCTGTACGTGTGTCTGTGTTTGTTTCTCTATTTTTAACATTGTTATTGATTACGAGAAAAAAAATCGCCTTAATGCACGTTCGCAAAATTGCGAAAAGTTACTGTTAGTTTCGTTATGTGTGTCTCTCCTTCTGACAGTCCTTCCGTCGTCCGCATTGGATAACTCGACTCAAACTGAAGAGATTTTTATGAAATTTAATATTTGATATATCTCCTATTGTTGGTTGTGCCCACATGCCTATGTCTCATTACTGTGTAAATTCTCTTTACAATATCGATGAGGCTATGCAGATTACGAAGCAAAACCAAGTTTCATATGGGAGAAGGGTTATATACATTATTATTATTATTATTATTATTATTATTATTATTATTTCTGTACTTTATAACAGTGCCTTTTGAAATACCAAACGTGTGTTCTGCAATTCCGAACGGAATTCTGGCACGTTAATCGGCCGCATACACATTGAAGCCCGTGAAACCCACACATCTGTGTGATTAAGCGTCGCCTATCCACGCTCTCTGCTGTTAACATCTGAATCAAACGTTTCCAGTGTGTATTTTACCAGCTTCAATAGCACATCGTGTTATTGTTCGGGTCCTGAATACAAACACACGATGCGGAACTGTTAGAGTGTACAGCAAAACTGACGTTTGTCTTTGCAAGTGTTCAGTTCATCTCACACACCTATCGCAAAACACATTAAAATTTCCCTCTTAAAAATCACTATTTTCTTTCCTTCTTTCTTCCCTACCTTCCTCCTGTCTTTCTTTCTCTTTTCTTTCTTTCTTTCTTTCTGTGTCTTTCTTTTTTTCTTTCTTTCTTTCTTTCTTTTTTCTTTCTATACCTCACAATGGCCATATCAAGTCTTCTAATCATCTGAAGCCCAGCACCACCTGTCATAAAACAGACACTCTGTATTTTCTGCGTGATTGTCTGCCAAAGGACCCCTTTTTTGGTAATGGCAGTAACAAAGCGTATTAATACTCTCATCCTACATCATAGAAATCGTCTCTTCACTCAGATTTTCTGTCTAAAATTTTGTTTGCCTCTTTTGTCTCACTTCTTTGCTCTTCCATCCTACTAATCTCACATATTTGATTAGACAGCAGGAAGAGTAAAATTCTAAAAAAGAAAAAAAATATACCTGCAGGTTTTGGAGCACCCTACATATTTTATAGAGCTTCCCATCACTCCCTCCTTCTCACATCCAAGCACTAACACCCCATTCTCTGTGTTCCTCCATTCACTATGTTACATGCCTATTGGTGCTTTATTTCTCCACGCTCTGATGATTGTGGAAAATAAGTTCGCATTTTATTTCGAACATCCTATAAAGCTGTACAAATCATCAGTTTAGGCTTTCGCGACGATTTAAAAAAAAATGTTGCCAGTTCTAGATAATGTAATCGTTAGTAAGTGGAGTGTTTGGTACAAGTTTGACAATCTATGAAAAATGAAACAAAATTTATGAGACCTCGTAAAACTATCCCACAAGAAGAGTTACCACTCACATGTAGGAAGAAGATTATATCGTGCTCATTACGCCTTCTGGGGGCTGTCTTTGAACGGAATATTGCAGATTACAAATGTCTGTTACAGACAGAACTTTAGTGCTTGTAGAATCAGTTTGGACGCGTTACAGATGGTACGACTTGGGCCATGTTCGCAGACAAAGCTCTAGGCCAAGCAGCGTTACGTTCCTTGCAGGGAACGGATGGTTAAGTCGATATTGTGCTGTTCTTGTCCTGAATAAAAGGAAAGAATTCAAATAAGACTAGTACACAGCACAAACATGTAAAAGACAAACAAATATAAGAAAGAGGAGGGTCAAAAGCGAAGACAAAAGAAGAGAAAAAACGAGTTTTCTTCCCCCTGTAGCCATACTTCTGAACGACTTGAAAGGAGTGATGTCTGTCTATACGCAGATGGGACCGGTTTGTATCGGAGTATGCAGTTTACTAAAAAACGAAATCTGGTATGCGAATATGAAACCCTGTATTGAGGTGTTCATATATATATCTGTGTGTCTGTCTACAGTTCTTATAGAAAAGTGCGTTGCAAATTCAAATAAGAAGAACTTTAAGAAAAAATAAATAAAACAAAACACAAGCAAAATGTCATATTGCCTGCGATGCTGCAAGAGACAGTATTCGTTGCAAAGAGGGACTCCAAAGTTTTCTCGAAAATACGCTAAAGAGGCGCAACCCTTGAAGCCCTTCATAAATGCTACGTAAAGGCACGTGTACTAAAAATGAGGAAGAAAATAGGGAGGAAGAATGAGAAAAGATTTTTACATTGGAGAGTAAGGGAAAGGGTGGTGAAGGGTACAGCTTTGGGGTATTAAATTAGCATTTCTGTGTGCAGAACCCGGATGGATACGCAATGTTCTCGTTTCGTCTCTTTCTTCACCTTTCCAGTACAAACCCTGTTTCTTGAACCCAAACCAGTCATAAGCAGAAGTTTGCCTTCGTCATGTGAATCAACAAAGGAAGAAGAAATTCAGACCTCAAGAGCAGAAGTTTTCTTAGATGTTTACAGCCAATTCTCTGTCTTACCCGCCTATGTACGTGCATGTACTGTTGTGAATAAATAGTAAACACATGGCCTGAACTCTGGGTTCATGTTTACCCATTGTGTGCTGTATTGTAGCATATACATATTCTTCAAAGTGTGATTATCTGAATGTATTTTAGTCTACATACATATAGGACACTCCCAGCGGTCACGCTGTCTATAAGGCGTGGGTCTGCTGTCGTTCGCTTGCTGGTCCTGCGGGTTCGAACCCTGCCGGAGGCATAGATATCTGTCTCTTTTGAGTGTTGTGTGTTCTGAGGTAGAGGTCTCTGCGTCGGGCTCATCAACCATCCAGAGGAGTCCTACAGAGTGTGATCATGAAGCCTCGATAATGAGGAGGCTCTGGCCCACTAGGGGCTGTCGTGCCATGGGAAATAACATAGCCTACGCATTTTATATCATTAGTATGCAAACGAATGACTTCCTGCTAGTCTCGGCAACTAAACGACAAGCTGTTGGTTGCTGACCGAATCAGCTTGAGTCTAATCTGCTGCCTGTGTTAGGACAGTTGTCACACACTGGAGAAACTATAGTCTAGATGACCGACTTTCCTTGCACCAATCGTGTGAGAAATTAAGAAGTGTTGTCAACACTAAACGAATAGAGAAACGTCATACAAACGATAAGAAAAAAGGCTAATTAGATTGGTCACATCTTGCACAGAAACTGCCTTGTAAAACATGTTAATGAAGGAAATATAAAGAGAAGGATATAAGTGAAGAGACGACGAGGAATAAGACGTAAGCAGCTACTGGATAACTTTACGGAAAAGATAGGATACTGGATACTGAAAGAGGAAGAACTAGATCGCACTCAGTGGAGTAGTCGCTTTGGAAGAGGCTACGGACATGTCGTAAAACATACAACCGAATAAATGAACATATTATACACGAAATATTTTCCCCCGCACATCCGTCTATGCAAAGTTTACCGGTGGTTCACAATATAAACAACGGGGCCAAAGCTTAAAGATAAAAATTTATTTCCACCTAGTACTGAGGTTAAAGACGTGTGGTGCTTATGAACAGAAGAGGCCACAGACGGCATAATAAGGATCAGGCGCATTTCATGCTGGATAACTAAGGTTAGACACACACCCAGGATACGTAATATTAATTGCTTTTCCACGGCAACAATAGCTACGCGAACGCGCCTTAATATCACGTCTATAAGTACACTGCACGTCGTGTAAGATAAGAGCCAGACAGTGCTAAATATCGTCATTATATATGTACGTCACAGTATTAGCTTTGTTCGCGTAAAATTAATGCAGCCAGAATATGGTATAAGAATGTTCTGTGTGCACTAACTTATCTATCGAACTTACGGTGTTTCTACGTCGCCCTCAGTAATTCTGTCCGCCCGGCTTTTCTTCCTACCATACGTCACCAACTGACTTCTTCGACCTGCTCAATTTGTCGCGGGTGAAATGGAATGAAATCGAACTCCCGCTCCTATGTTGTAAGGCAACCTAAAGCCAGCCAGCATGACAATATAGGAGGGACATCTGAGAATTCAAGGGGAGAAAAGAAATAAATAACGAAGGACTGACGGCATTCGTTCCGTCTCCCGTCGCGCGGAGCGAGGGTCAGATGGCGGCTCTCCCAGCGGGGTGTTGTCGAGGAGAGTGACTGACGCTTCTTCTCAGCCAGAAGCGCTGCGAGATGGATGGTTCCTTCTTTACAGAACTAGAACAGAACCACCAGTTTGTGGAACGCACACCATCTATGTCTGTTCCATGGTCACTGCAGTCAGCTTTTATTCTGTCGTGAATTTCATAGCGAAATCGAAATGTATATTAAAGCAATACAGTTATAACTTCAAACAGTACGCCTTTTGGTTTTAAAGAAATCCTTACGCAGTAGCCGCGGCGGCGCAGTTGGTTGAGGCACTGCGCTACAAACCGGCAGGTCGCGGGTTCGATTCCCGATGGTGTCAGTGGATTATTTTCATTGGCATAATCCTGTTGGTCGCACTATGGCCCTGGGGTCGACTCAGCCTCTAACAGAAATGAGTACCAGGAATATTTCGTGGGGGGTAAAGGCGGCCGGTGCGTAGGGCTGACAACCTTACCACCTTCAAGTGCCGACTGTCTAGAAATCTGGGAGCCTCGACCTCCTGGAACCATGTGGGCCTGTCCAGGCCTGTAATGGGACTGCTTTACCTTTTTTTTTATCTTACCTAGTAAGAAGGCAAGTGCCCGATCACACAACTAAAACTCCAAGACTCCAAGTGAGATTGATTCTGCTTAGGGCTTTTACATACGACCCAGAGCGGTGATATATAAGTACGAAGCAACAACAGTACGATGGACAGCAGAATAGCAACGAAGACACTGGAGGAGAAACCTTCTTCATTGCGACTTCTTCAAACATGAAACTCGAATGAAGTCGCTCAGGAGGGATAAGAAATTGGCGTCTTGTGTAGCCTGCGATACGTCACGGGCTCATATTTTGGTAAGTAAATACAAAATTGACAAAGCAACAGAGACATGAAAGCAACAAATATAAAATGAAAACTGGCAGAAATAAAGTAAAACAAGTAAAGAAAGGGCGAGAAAGTGGGAGAGAAAGAATAAAACACGAAACAAATGAGAAAATAAATAATCGAGTCTAGATTTAGGCCCTCATACCTCAAGACCCCCTTCGGTATTACTCACACATAAATGTTCAGTCTTACAAGCAGCCTGGTCTATAAGGTCTGAAACAGTTAAAGACTTCTTTCATTTAGAAAGCATGAACAGAAATCAGTATAGGAGTATACTTCGTTAGTGTGACGATGCTCCCTGAAGATGTCCAAAATCAATAGCTAAAACATGTCCGATTAATAATCTCACTATGTTAATCCGTAATATTAGTTGGTAAGAAACATATGTGCATATTTATTGCAAGGGCAATATGTACTCTTGATTCCAAAAACTTGCTTTAGATCAGAGAGTACAAATTTAAAATTCGCGTTGATTTTAAATATTTCACATGCCTGATTTTTTTTTTCAGATACAATATAACAATAATACTTTGAACTGTTAATCCATCTAAAAGTATTCAAAACCTCAGTACCTACTGCCCAGAAAAGTATGCGTCTCCATTACAAATCTAACATGTTAAGTGCATTTAGCAAACTACGGTTTTAACAGAATGCGGATTTTAATGAGAAACACTCCTTGCAATATGTCACGGAAGCATAGAGAAGGAGTAGAAGTATAGCTCTACTGTTTCTTCAACCTCAGCGCTCGATCGCGGTGGGAGGTCAATGCCACGCCCCAGCCGCTTTACTCCCGGGTAAGTGTCCCCATAGTCCCCGTACAGGAGGTAGGGTAGGCTTCGGGGCAAGTCTGGACGAGTGCGCAAAATTTTCCCCCACCAGGATTCGATCCCACGACCGTCCAGCCTGTAGCGAGTCGCTATAAAGACTACGCTATCCAGGCCGCTTTTTAATAAGAGACCATATAATACATATAACAAACACTGTTTACAATTATTGTAAAAGTACATTACGCTACATTTCTTTTCGCATAATGAGAACTGCGGTCTTGGAAGGACTTGCTTTAAAATACGGCCCGACACGACAGCAATTGCAATCTGACGTCTACACCTGACCAGCAAACGCGCAACAAGAAGCTCCTCGGTTTCCTGTCAGCACCAGGAACTGGCATTCACTCGTGCGTCTGCTTGCTGTAAAATCACATGACACGATTTCCATCCTTTTACTTTCTGCGCCAAATGTCCTCTTCCTTCTTCGCTCGTTGCTTCCACCTTTCTGTCTATTCGTAAGAGGATACAAAACAATTTTCTATGGTTGTTGCTGTATTCAGCAAATTGCCTATAATAGCTAAATCCTTACATCACTACATTCCAACTTCTTTCCGTTAAGGAATATGCTGAATATCTTCGGAAAGACAGTTCTGTCCTGGCTGAAATCCGGAAGCAATAATTTGGGAAAATTGCAACTATAGTAACTTTAAATTACTAGAAAATCTCCTGTAGCTTCCATTCCTTATAAATGTGTTCTAATGCCAAATAAGATCTCTCAATGGCAAAAGTTTCTTCCTATTACATTTATAATAAGCCCAGATGATGACCACCTGGGTGGTTGAAACTTGTAGCCAATTTTAACTTTTGAACCAGTAAACATGCTGTGAGGACTGCACCTAACTGTGTTTACATTTACAGTATACTGACAACGGTATGCCTTTTGTAATGTGTTCTACACTACTGGGTAATAGGGCAGATTTTATTGACTTGAGAGAGAAAAAATCTTGCCAACATGGCCACGTAAGGGAAACGAATAACTTCCGCGTAAAGGCCCTGAATTTTTACTAACTGAAAGATGTCCACGGCTTGAGTCAACTCGGTACGTTTCTGTCCAATCTTATTGAACCCTCTGTACTTCATGATGACATCATACCCACCAGTATTCAACAAGAGGCCCTGTATTTTCCCCACATGTTTATTTGTGTAGCATATTTAGTATGTCTGCAATCACCAACCAGTCACTTTATTTGCCCTTGCACCTTACATAACATGGTATAAGGGCAAATAACGTGATTTGCAATAAAGCCATCTGCATAAATACATTTTAACAATTATTTCAAGTTCTCCTTCCCAAAGAGAGAAACTTTTATATTTACATCCATTCCTTATCACCTTTATTTTCTGAGGTAAAAAACCGTTAAATACAGAAGATAAGCTGGTCGTGGTCAACTGACAAGAAGTGATCCTCCAGATGTGCGGATGGGTAAGACAGTAAGAGTGACAGAAAATGTGTCATGCATTGTTACACTGGTCCTCTCACCTGATAGTCGGGACAGGTACGGCCACATGCAAGGTGATATACGTTTGTAATATTTCGCTCGTAAGGCATGATGAAAAAGCTCTCTACGAAAATGAACGCACAGATGGGATAACATCAAAATGCATCATAAGGAAGTCATGTGTAGTTGGACCGGATTCAGCTGAGTAGGAACAAGGTCCAGGAAGAGAATTTTGAAATAGAGGCAATGAATATTCAGATTCCATAAATTCTTAACCTCGACACGCTGTGTTACTATGAGTTTTTTTTTTCAAAGAAACCCCCCTCACACTGGAGATGGTTCTTTTTGCACAAATAACGAATCATGCCATTTCAGTAGAATATTTCTGTTTTCTCACTCCATTAATCACTTCTGTAACTAAATTTCCAGAACGTTCATCTGTCAAAAATAGCTATGGCTTTCTTCGAGCCAACACTCCGTCTCACTCATATTTCATTCGAGAAACGTTCGGAATGATTAGTGACTTTCCTTCAGCATGTAGATAGAAAGTAAGGGCCACGAAAAGAATATTGCACAGACAGGAGTAAGTTCACTCCTGTCTGTGCAAGCCCCGTGCCACGCGTTCTAAACTTCATCTTTTAAGCTCAAAAGTTACACAATGCCTAGGCAATATTTCGTACTGTGCCTCATATATCCTGGTGCTGTATACACTAATTAAAGTACTGCACGCAGTGAGTGGTTATTACCCTGCAAGAAGCAACCATGATTACCTCTCGAAGTATTCTCCACGAACCCATTTGTTTACAATGTTCCTTCTTTCGTCCAGAGAATTGTTTAATTTTGAAAATAGCTGCTTATTTTTGTGTACGTTAGAAGAGCAAACACACTAGAAACATGTTTACCGTTACACAACAGCTAGTTCTTTATTAATCTTTAAGGGCTCGAGAATATTGTGCCATCTGTTACCGCTTTCTTGTATTTGGGCAAAGAAATCAAATCTCGTTTGCAGTCGACAATGCAAAGTCTGTGTATTCCATGTCCTTGTAATAAGACGCAATGTAGGCATCTTTACTTCAAAATCAACAGAATTTATTAAAATCGTAATTCTATAATGGACTTATTTCTAAAGTTTGAACTTCCTTTTTTCGATCCAGTAAGTTCTTGCCATGAGACAAACAAAAGCTACATCACTCTCACACAACCTTATCAACCTTTATCCCGCTAATGTGGAATATATGGTGAGCTGCTAGTAATGCCAGCACCACTAATGTGTAATATTTGGTGACCTACATTTGCCAACGCTGAAAGGAGCCTCTTTCTCTCTCTCTCTCTCTCTCTCTCCCTCTCTCTCCCTCTCCACAATGTCTCAACACTGAATCAATGCCTAGTTGGTAGCCGAGTAAGTGTGTGCACACAGATATGACATAGGACGTCTTTCACGATTGATTCAGTGTTGAGACATTGTGCAGAGAGAGAGAGAGAGACAAAGAGGCTCCTTTCAGCGTTGCCAAATGTAGGTCACGAAATATTACACATTAGTGGTGCTGGCATTATTAGCAGCTCACCATATATTCCACATTAGCGGGATAAAGGTTAATGAAACAATGTAGGCCTATTTTGTTTTACACAGTAGCTGTAACTTCCGGCTCAAAAACAAACCAAATTTAGAATAGTCGTTAAAAACATGTGTATGATTACCATAAAATTATTACTGTCTTTTAATAAACGCGTTAAGGTATAGATTCTTTCACATTAATTTTACTGATTAACAAAGATGAATATCATCCTCAAAGCAGTCCCCAATATATAATACATTACATATAATTTTTTATGGCTATTGCAGGTTCAGTTCTTTGCCGAGTTAACGTAGTTGGTAGGTATGTGTAACACATCTTTCACGTCATGAAGCCAACCGACCTACTTTATTGGCTGACTTGATACATCTGTAATTATGTCTGTAATATTTTAAGGATAAGCACGCAGTTTTCCAGGGTGCAATTGCGGCATAACAAATAGTTCTGAAGATAGGCATCTAAAATCTCAGGGTAAAGTTTCTGCAGTTGAGTTTATTATTGAGGAAAGGAAATATGTCAGATTTTTGGCCATTCCACGCGTTTCTCTGTCCAGCCGCTTCAATTTAAAATAAAAAAATCTGCACTGGCACTATTCATATTTGTTACATATTTAATATCAAGTAATGTTTTATTTTCTACCACTATCAAATCTTTTTTGGCAAATTAATGTCGTTACTTTTATTTCCATATTCGAAAACAAATCATAGCTTTTGTATTTGAGGTCCAGTTCAATGTGAATTTTAAATTCGCAGAGCAAACAATCGACGATTCCCAAACCACATTAACACTCTCTCAAAGTGCGCAGAATTAAGTACACTTTGTCTGTTAATTGACAAATGCCTCTTTCTCCCAACAGAGCAACAGAAATACTAAAATCCAATGTAGGAATTTTTCATTGTTTTTGTACTTCAGACACAAAAAAATACAATAAAATGAACGCACATTACACAAAGCGAATTCAAATGCACGTAGAACTGACACGTCTAACGCATGTCATTAAATAAACAGGATAAAAAGCCACCATGTCTGAAAATAAGCAGCACGTGTTTGAATAGCCCTGGTGGCGGGGAGTTAAGAACCCGGTGCAATATGAACGGAAATGGCGCTGTTCTCCAAAGCTGGCTGTGACAGCCTAAAGACATTCAAATAAGAAAACTACAAGTAAACATAACGGTTCGTCACGCATTGAAATAAATGGACCCGACAGGTGAGTCTGTGTCGGACTTAGCCCAATATACGGATTTCGTACTGTAGTCCAGTGTGGGGTTTAGCCCGGCAGTTTCAAAATCGAAACAAAATAACAGACTTTTTCACCTGTAACGTGACGTTTTATGGCCTGGTAAAAACTTCCGACAGCATTGGAGGAATATACTGCTTCCAGTTTCAGGGTAGTACGGCCTTTTGTCCTTAACCTTTCAAACCCTAGCGGTAACTTTAGGTACGACCAGGCTTAACATTAAAAAATTCTACGTGGTGTCCACATTGCGTTTATGTGTTTTGTACGGATCTCAGAACAAACAGCAACTTTTGCCTTATAAAACATTAAGAGAGTGGTTTTTATAACCGAAGTGGAGAGTGTTTACAGCGCGGTACGCACTGAGTCCTTATATAAAACAGATACGTTCCGTCTTTAAAGGGTTAATATGAATTCACGACGTTTCTCCGAAATATCTGTAAACGCCTGCAGGACACAGGACGTCAAACCCCTGAAGAAAGTACTCGTATTTTCCTTACCAAGTGGCCTATAAACTTCAGAAGCCGATCCCAGTGGCAATGCGGTCTAAACCGTGGGTTTGTGGCCTCAAGCTGGCTGGGATTGCGGGTTCGAATCTCGCCGGGGCATTGAGTGTTGTGAGTCTTCAAGTACAGGTCCTGCGGCTGGCTGATCACTCGTCCAGAGGAGTCCTACCGAGTGTGATGTGTCTAAAAAGTGTGATCGTGAAGCCTCGATAATGAGGAGGCCCTGGCCAAGTACGGACTGCTGCTCCATAGGAATAAAAATAACATTCAGAATTACCCATGCGGTTATCTTCAGATTAAACACGTTAATGATCTACGGGATTTCTATAATAGGCTTCAGCACAAAATGCCCTTCTGTGGCCTGGCTACCACTTTGAATTTCTCTATATACAGATCTAATTGAAACCCTTTATCGGAATATTACTGCTTTCGTTGCTTTGCTGTTGAAAGCATATATTACAAGGACGCATAATTTGTGCTACAGAAGGCAGAGCAACGTTGACCGCATGGTGTATGTCATTAGATGCAGGACATTTGTCAGTACGAAACACCAATAACTACTCAATATAACAACATAATGGGCAGTAAAGTGACCTATTAGTGAACCCAACAAACTGCGCGTGATTGAGTGTACACATAGTACATTAATGCTGAATCATTGAATCATTTATTACTTGACTCAGAATGGGTTAATAATAAAGAAGATTTGTTAATCTACTAGTACATTATTGTTAGAAATGTTATAAAATTGCCCGCTTCCATTTGACGGAATATCCGTATACACTTGTTCCTGATGATCACTACTGCTTTCTCCTGCGGCGCTAGAGCCCAGCTCGGGCCTGGGTGGCGTCGTTTTTCGAGCTTTCTAGATCACAGACAATTAGAATCATACACCCGGTAGGATAGGCCGGGATAGCTCAGTCGGTATAGTGACTCGCTACGTGCTGGACGGTCCGGGGATCGAATTCCGGTGATGGCGAGATTTTCCGCAGCCGTCCAGACCGGCTCTGGGGCCCACCCAGCCTGCTGTACAATGGGTACCGGGTCTCTTTCCCGGGGGTAAAGCGGCCGGGGCGTGGGACTAGCCACCCCATCCCCTCCTCGTGCCGAGGCTCACGACAGGGTAGAGCTATACCTCTACTCCCCCTCTTGGGCCCTCAGGGTCTGTTACAGGGTGAACCTTTACCTTTTACACCCGGTAGGAATGCTCTGACTGAGTGATCAGCACCTCTGAGAGGCCGCTACCTACACAACACACAACGAACACAAGAGACGAATATATATTTAAACAACTACATCCAGATCTTGGATTCATATTGTTGGATAGTGTGCGATTTGTGAAACTGTCACTCTCCCTGAAGATGAACCGATTGATTGGTTCGAAACATGTAGGAGTGTGGTTTGAACATTTTAGTGTATAATAAAGTGTGCGTGTGGTTGATCTGTAACACTGTATACTTATTAAAATGCACGGTTTAAGTAACATAAAGAATATCTATGTCCTCAGCAGGATTCGAACCCGCGATCCCAGCAATCCGGCGGTCGTAGACCTACGCCATAGACGGCATGCCCATCGGGATTGACGATGATTACAGTTACCGAGTCAGATATCAGTTCCGGAGACAGAAATCACTTGCAAAGTGATGACTGCGTCATTTTTTTGAGCAGCTGCAGTAAGGTTATTGTACGACAGACAAGCAGAAAAACTGCACAAAGAAATTTGCGCGTGTAGTAATTTTGAATCACTGTACTTTCGCATGTGTTAATCGTGTTTTTCTGTAAGTTATATACATTAATCATCTTCGCTGGCAAGCAGAAAATTGTGTATTACTTTGTATGTAGTTCGAAAGACAAGAAATTTCGAATTAGATTAAAATATTAAAAGAATTATAAGCCTTGAGCATGTGAATTACAATATGATTGCAGATATCATTACCGTCAACAACAACAACAACAACGACGACGACGACGACGACGACGACAACAACAACAACAACAACAGTAATTAAGCTGTTGCCCTTCGAATTCCTTACTTGTCAGTTATATTAACATAAATACTTTATAAGGAACTCTTTGTACCGTTGCGAATAATTCGCACGTTGAAACAATAACATACACCATCAACAAAAATTAATGCATCTTATTATCAATAAATATTAAAAAACTGTACTTTCGAATCTTTGTTGCTGGGTAATTTCTTTCGGAATTCAAGAGATCATAAGCAACGTGTAAATAAGAAACTAAACATGGAAATTGACAGTTCTGCCTCAAGCGGAGGCCAAGAGAAGGATATGAAATATGTTGGCTTCCTTTGGCCTCCGCTTGGGACAGCACCTTAGGATTTTTCTTGAAAAACACTTTTTTGAAAAGAATTCATATAAACAAAGGAGAGATCCATAAATTTTGCATCATACGCGTTCTAAAAATAGCTGTCTTGAAAAGATCCGTTCTGTAGTTCAGTAAGTCAAAACGTCGAAACAAACCTTACCGTATTAATATGTATTATCCTTTCTAGCGCCTAGTACAAAACTCGACCGGAAGAAATATAAGTTCTTATCCCCCGGACTCTCTTATCTACAACAACGGAACGAGCTCAGAAATTTTCCAAGAGTGCATAGTTACCTCAAAATTCTAGGCGCCACATGGATGACATGAAGTAAGTTCAATACTGAGGACCCATAAATATTTGGCACCACCGTAAAGAATTCATTCGCCACGGCGAGCTGGCGCGTTGGATTTGCGTAACCCAGCAGTTCGTGTTTATGTGTCCGCTATTAATTACCAGGTAGGAGTGGAATTCATCTCTTTACCGATTCTTATTACTGTGTAGTGCTTGCGTCTTAACACGACTGCTATTTGTTTAAAAGTTCTTTCGGTAGTCTGCCTTGGGAACCGTCCACAACCTCTTCACAAGCGAGTTCTCCACAGAGCGCGATCTCGTGCTTTCTGTTTCAAGTTCCAGTGCCATCTATTTTCATTAAAATCAACTAGTGTCTGCTCACATCTTCTTCCTCGTCTTCTCGTCACTTCTGTGCTTCCCTCCATCTTCCCTTCAATAAAGTGTTTTATAAGGTAGTTGCTATGCAAGATGTGACCAATCAATTTAGCCTTCCTTTTTATTGTATTAAGGATGTTCCGCTTCACCTTGATACTTTTTAATGCTTCATTTTTCACCGATCTGTCCAAATGATCTTCTTTATCCTTCTCCAGCACCATATTTCGTAACTTTGGTGGTATTTCCACTCTATTTCTCGAAGTGTCCAAGTTCCAGCAATATACATACTATGCTCCAGAATTAAAATTTCACTGTTTCTTTCTTAAACTTTAGTCCAATTTGCTGGTCAAAGAAGTCTTCCGCTTGCAGAATGCCGCTTTTTCCATGGAGAACCTGGCTTTTTTTTTTACAGAATCCCACTATAAAATACACCTTCAGATTGTAATCTTTTTAGTTTGGCACCCTGTAGATTTTGGACATTATAAAAAGAGCTGTCTTTTCAGCGTGGAATAAATTGGGTCCATGTGGCTTCAGCATACTTGGATCCACATCCGTCAGCCCCTAAAGCCAAATAACCACGTGCCTCCATACATTATTAGTCACACACAATACTACCTCGTGTTAAAACCCAAAATACAAGCTGAAAAATCCCTGTCATAAGAACGTGAGTATGTGGGCTATAGTACGTAAAACTTTAGCTTGTTTTGTCAAAACGACAGGCGTTTTTTACATAAAAGCACAAAGAAATACTCTTTATATTACAGTGCTATTGTTCATTTGTAGTACTTTCTTCTGCGCTGTGTCACCTTGCAGCCTAACAGTGGATACGAACGTGTAGGAGGAATATGTTGCCCCAGTATTCAGGGTGGATTAAGCTGAAAATGCGGCCACTTTATATAGACAAGTTAACTTCTGGTTGTTGGGCGGGGGGAAGTTTCCAGCTATACCAAATGGGCATAATTAAGGCTCCCAAAATACACATCTTTAAGAGAGACACTTTGGCGTTAGTAGTTATGTGCCCACATCTGACAACAAAAGAGAGACAGCACTACAACCGGAGAAACGGACCTACTTGCACAGCAAGTCTTTAAATATCTACACCGTGAATGTGTGTAGAGGGTAAAGAGGAGAGTCATATCTTCCTCGCTGCTACAACAGAAGTAATGTCATTCTCAGCTTCACGATCTCCTTGTTTATCATTTAAGGACGAAATGTAATCTGTTCTATATATAAGGACTCAGCGCATACCGCGCAGTAAACACTCTCCACCTCGGTTTATAAAACCAATCAGTTGACGATGTATAAGGCAAAGGTTGCTGTTTGTTCTGAGACACGTACAAAACACATAAACGCAATGTGGGCACCATGAAGAATGGTTGAAAATTAAGGCTAGTGGTAGGTAAAGTTACCGCTAGGCTTTAAAAGTTTAAGTAACGAACTTTATCTGGTACTTCGTAAAAATAAAGACGATGAGAAATATGTTGATACTGCTCAGTTACATTTGTGGGTTATGTAGTGTGACATTCCTACAGTCCGGTAATTGATTGCTAAAACAACTGTATTCGTCTATTGACTGCTCTAAACCTAACCAAAAATTGATTTATGGTTATTTGTGGTCGAAGCCTTTAACGCAAGTTAAATTAACCTAGGCAGGAACAAAGGAGCATTTGCTGGCCCAATACACAACGCGAAATAAGATGGCAGTCATATACATTGTATCGGTAATTTGTAACATTATATGTCTACTTCCCTTGGCTGTGATTGGTAAGCAAATTGCTTTTGTGAAATACGAGTGCAAAACGCATAAAGTATCGTTATTTGCAGCACTCTGGCTGCCAATTTCTATCCCATTAAAGAAAATGCTATAAAACATGACTAGAATTGTAAGACCTCTTAAACTAATCCTAATGGCCAAGTTGTAAATACATGTAAGGGTTGTACAAACTAGAGTATCATCTTATGAAGCGTTTCAATAAAGTTTAATAACACTGTGCTTCTAAACTTAGCACAGAGAAATTTCTAGTATTATTCTTTTGGATTAATAATTTCTGACATGAGAGATGCTAAATACCATTTCTGCCTACTTAGAGGGGTAGACCTATTTTCCGTACGCCGTGGCATAGCACACTGTATTCTCTGTTTGCAAGGTTTTAGAACAGACTTTTCCAAAATCCAGAACCCTACATACTCCCGTTTAATATGTGACTTCGATATTGAACATTTTCCTTTCGGCCGATACAAATAGGTGTCTGTGTAATTCTGTGTTAATAGTGGATATTATAAGTTTTAAATAGGTTTCTTGATAGAAATTAATAACGAGCGACATTAAGAAATCCGAAATATCTCCTGGCGTCGTACAGTTTTCAGTTCATGCCAAACCACATATTAGTCACATAGCCCTCACGACGGTGAGAGATAGGTTCTCCAAATGGTCATAAACCAGTAGAGTGGGGAGTAACGTGAAGCACTGGTAAGTGGAATACCTGCATTTGAAATCATTTAGTGATGACCTGGAAAATCGCCGAAGCGAAAGTCACTTCCAGTAAAACAATCAGATTTGTTGTGGCAGCCAAAACAGTCACTCATATTATGTGGTAAGATAATTGGCTACGTGCTGCAGTTTTTGTCTTACTTTGTAAACATATTGGAATTTCCAATAGCTTTCCTTGACCCTATAATTATTTACTAGTCACAGACTTTTAGAGGTTTAATTTTCATAACCATCAGTGACTATTTAGCCAGTTAATGTGTGCTGGTAATATTATATTTACATTCGCGGGGGTGTATCCTTTTTGACACTGTTACTTTCTTGTATTTTTCGTCTCTTTCGTAATTCTACTTTCAAATTAATTATTTTATTGGTAAAGAGCATTTCCTCCACTTAGCCCATAACACTTAAAACGTTGTTCAACTATAACATAAATTTGTTTCCTTTCCCTGTTTATGAGCGTTTTCAAGATGTGAAACACGACCATAAGCGTCATCATGTCTGTCCAACCCATCGTCCGTCCCCACGGAACAATTCAGCTCTCACTCGACAGATTTTCATAAAAATTTTGTCTATGGGACTTTTATCAAAACTCTGTTGAGAAAATGCTTAGTTGGTTAAAACCAGCAAAAACGTAAGGTACTTTACATGCAGACCTGAGTACTTTATGATAATATCTTACTAAACTTCTCTAAATGAAAATTTTCAGAAAGGTTTGTAGAGAAAATCAAAAGATATTTTAATTGAAATATATCTTTTGCGAAAAAGAGCTAGTAACGAGATAATTGCGAGAAATAAGACAGCGTGAGTATGACACTTCTTAAAAAAAAATTGTTTTTGTGTACCTTCTTTAACTTTGTTTTTGTTAGATTTATCGCTCACAACTAACCTCAAAATTTCAGCGCGTCAAATAATACACATACTACTTCATACATAATTTGTAAGTATACTAATGGTCTATTAGCTGCTAAATTATAAATATTAAATAGTTAATGGTGTTCTAACAGAGGCTTCTTCTGATGAGCTTCCTTAATTTATATGGCGAGAATAAACTGCGGGCAAAATGCAAATTTATTTAATATTAAAATACGTGGTGTACGTAAGTGTATAGTAAACACTGTGCTATGACGATATGCTGCTGCAGTGTAAATGTGAGGAACACTGAGTAGAAAACAATATTCTGCCCTCAAGAAGGAAACCTCTCAGTTATTTAACATTCACAGTGAGGAATGGATGTCGTTATAGTCACAAGATGTACCTCTACAATGTGCCTCGCATCTATGATGATAATGATGATGATAACGATGATAATAACGACGACGACGATGATGAAAGTGTGCATATTGTTATTATTTCATTCATTAATTCATCCATTAATTAATTAATTAATTCATTCATTCATTCATTCATTCATTCTTTCATTCGTAGTCTGCCTTAAGAACGGTCCATCTTCCAAAGCGAGTTCCCCACAGAGAGCAATCTAGCGCTTCCTCTTCAAATTTCCCGGATCCTCTCGTTTCCATAAGGACATTCAGTAGCTGCTTACGTCTTCTTTCTAGTTTCTCCGTCACTTGTATCCATCCTTCTATCTCTCTTTCAATACGTGTTTTACAAGAAAGTTCCTACTCAAGATGTGACTAATCCAGTTAGCCTTCCTTGATGTAGGCCGAACTGAATTGCATTACAATTAATTCAGCATGTTAATATGTAAATAATTGATTAAATTTTGTTGTTGCTGTTGTTGTTGTTGGTGGTGGTGGTGGTGGTGGTGGTGGTGGTGGTGGTGGTGGTGGTGGTCGTCGTCGTCGTCGTGGTGGCGGTGATGTTGCTTTGTTTTGTTTTGTTTTGTTTTGTTTTGTTTTGTCGTCGTCGTCGTCGTCGTCGTTGCTGGTATTTGTTAAGACACTTGGCGCGGGGATCGAAAACCGCTATGTCTGTCCGAATGCAAACGGCAAAATACGGACATAACATCTACACTTCTGTCCGAATTCTACTTCGCGGCCCCAGTGTTCGGACTGTCCAATTATGTACGCTTTCTGTAAAGTGGGGACATTTATTTCCTTACTAATAAGCCTCACGTTTTAGCGGTACAGTAGCTGTTATTAAGCGTTATTGATAACAAAATGTGATGCCCCCGTAAGTCCCATTAAGGCATGTGAGCGAGTGGAAGTACAGTACAAGGCACGTTCAACCCCGACGCTAGACGGAACTATTTATTCATAACAATTACGTCATACACAATTATTGATAGTAGTATGTGTTTGCGTAATAATTCTATACACGCATAATATATGTATATATATATACACACATTAGAAAAAGATTTTTGATCATACGTTAAATACCAAGATTGCAAATGGTTTACTGGGTAGCTTCGTACACAGTTCATTCCAAGGAGTTTTTTACTTCCGCATGTTATGTGATTATACGGTGCAAGCCTCATGCAGTATAACTTACGCCCATTAGAAGTTTTAGGCCATCCCTGCACCAATTTTCATCATAAAACACACAAATCCTCAGCACGTAGCTCCATAATGAATTTCACCCAAATCGGAAAATAAATTTGGGAAGGGAGAAAAGAATTTGATCTACTCCTACGCCACTTCTTAAAATATGGCCTTTACTGAGCCCATTTATCCAAAAATCACATGTAGCCTGGATGTCTCCTGCACCGCAAAGTATCCAGTTTTAAGAAAAAATTTATAGAATATTGGAAAATTCAATTTACTTCCTTAAGTAAAGTTTGACTTTCACTACACATGTTTGCACGCACCTCAGAAATGATTACTTTATTACGTGGCGATTTACCATACCGAGTTACATCAAAATCGATCAGGAAAAGGGAAAGGACGGCTATAAGTTCCTATACATCCTTACGTAAAGTACAATTGCCACACAGTCGATTTTCACAAAACACATGTTCGATTCACAAAGTTTTGTAAAGAACTCCTATGATGAATATCATGAAAATCCGACAGAAGGTATAGTCCCTGACAGTACGTAATAGAGAAAGACAGAGGGGGTATAGTCACTGACAGTACGTAATAGAGAAAGACAGAGGGGGTCCAGTCCCTGACAGTACGTAATAGAGAAAGACAGAGGGGGTATAGTCACTGACAGTATGTAATAGAGAAAGACAGAGGGGGTATAGTCACTGACAGTAGGTAACTGAGAAAGACAGAGGGACTGACTCGGACTTCGTATGCGGCGTGATTTTCTATTGCGTAAAGAACGCCTAAGCCTCACTCATAATTTTTTGCATAGCTGCTAATTTCTGTGACCCGTACTGTGCAGAATAAAATAATGAACATCGCGAGTTGATATTTAACATGAAAAAGCAATAATTATCTCACATAATTAAACATTAATAATTATATCAATGAAATTAACTTGTGAAGAAAAAAGTTAATTTTATGGATATATGGATATATTGACAATTTTATGGATTTCAGCGTGGAATATTATTCATTTTGTGCACCGAAATATCGTTTCGTTTCTTAGTCCTTCACTCTTCTACATAATCACAGTAGGTGTCGAGGTTGTTTATTTTTACTTGATCACACTCAGACACACACACCACAGTCGGTAGGACTCCCCTGGACGAGGGATCGGCCCGTCGCAGAGCCCGCTACCTGACAACACAAACACTGTACAAGAGACAAACATCCATGCCCCCCGTGGGATTCGAACCCACGATCCCAGCAAGCGCTCTTCCGCAGACCTACGCCTTAGACTGCGCGGCCACTGGGATCGGCCCACTGAAATATCCAGTATGCAAATTCACGTGTGTGAGCATTCCCTTCCGCTTTTCCTGTTGCTGCTAGAACGCTAGGGCACTGCGGCAGTCAAACTGCGACTTTTCACCGGTTCCACAACCACACTGCCCATGTAATAAAATCGGTAAATACCGTACAATTCTGATTATTTTTACTTTTAAATTTTTATTTTTGTACCCTCTGTGGCATAAATGGCGCAGGGTTTCTTTTCAGTGTAAAACACCAACCATAAAATTTCCTTTATCATAAAGATGAATAAAAATTTTATTCCTTTATGTAAAAAATTTGTTTTAAAAAATTTTTTAGTTCTTGCGGGCAAAGTACACTTTCATTTTAGAGGATTTCCGCTATAATTCGGATTCAGTCACCAGGGTTCCTCAGGTATTAACAGTTCGAGGACGGCTGCCACAGCAGACTCTATAATACATAAGGCTACATTTGTCCGCCGCTGCCTCAAAGTTTATAATTCAAACATGATCTTAGTGTGGTGTTCAGTGTATTATCTCACCTTTCACTTCTTAGAATCTCAGTTTAAGGCAAAGTAATTTTTTAATTCTTGCAGGCGATTACGACGTCTAACACATGCACTGATTCCTGCCGCTAATACAGTGGAATCGTGGGTTCAAATTCCTCTCTGATCATATGGAAATAAGCGATTTTCCTGTGTTCGCCTTTTCTGAGTGCATAGAGGTCTTATGATGTCCCGATCCCCCGCACAAGACATCGTACCCTGCGCCTCTAAATAACATTTTAATACCCGGAGTTGTCTCTATGCATCACTGAAGAGAGAAGAAGAGTTTGCTTTTGCACACAAATTTCCATGCGTCAGCCACGAGACTAAAATCAGAGTGGTGATATAGGAAGGTAAAATTGTATCTGAGAACGTCATGGAAGCATAAGGGAAAGTGAAAAGTACAGTTCCAAACTTTCTTAACCTCGATACTAGACATGAGGCTGTGAGGTCCCCAGTTTCGGTCTGAATACTTTAGTAAAAAGATATTTTGTCCCTACTGGGAACCGAACCACGAGTCCTCGGACATCCAACCCATAGAGTAATAACTATACGGGCCATGATGTCTCGGCTCCTATAAGTGTTACACAAGAAGGTATCTTTTTCTTCGTCAGCGGGAAAATTTTGGCCACAACTAAGCCATTTTTCTCGGTACGGTCTATTTCAAGAAAATGCTTCAAACGATGCTTTCTCTATAAAAATTTAAACTAACCAAGATTGAGACAGGGGCGATATGTGCTACCATGATGTATCAAAGGTAAAATTTGTATTGCAACTTCAGCTACTGGACAACGTTTCGTGCTTCTGTCAAAAAACTGAATTGGCAGAATCTAAATGTTTGCTCCTATACGTATATGGTCTGTTGGTTTAGACGGTTAAAGATGTTAGTACTCTGGAGAAAGAGGGTTTAAAAAAGGAGAGAATTAAGGCGCGTCTATCTCAAACACAGTTCAAGTTCAGTCACATACCGTGAACCTTATAGTTAGCTTATTATCATGTTTACAGGAAACGCACGGCTTCTGCGCGTTTTGTAAATTATTATGCCGTTTCCGTATCACAGATTCATCCCCTCGCCCATCCACTGTTGAAAATCTTCCTCTCATGTATTATGTATGAAATTTTATACACGAATGAAACTTTATTCTGCATCGAGGGAATTGGAAGATGGCTGACGTCACAGGACACATTTCTGTATACAAGAAAAGACAGAGAAATACTTTGTATGCAAGGGAGTCATGTGTATAGAATGTAAATTACTGCTGTCATACTTCTAAATCGATGAAACATAGTCTGTGAATTTATATATATACGCATTGTAATTTATCTGCAAGGGAGAACATTACAGTTCAGTGACTTAAAAACACAGTTACAGAGCCGTGCACATCAATAGGCACGGCCACGTAAAACAATTCATGTGTGATTTGGTAGGAACAGTGTCGCAGAATTACAGCTAACTAACGGACGCAACATTGCAGATTTTTCTATAGAAAGTTGAGAGTTACTCACTTTGCCAAGGCATTTTCTGCCCTGGGTGATGCAGACATATCTCTCCAAAGGTCTGTAAAAATAACTGGTTTCTTATATTTGACCTCTTCCTTTCTGTGAGATGTATTTTGTAAACATGTGAAGTTACAGGAGTAAACAAACACACACATACAATAAGCATCCTATCCAAGAACTTACAAACAGACTACACAGCCACCAGATTACAGCAACACAGTTAGAAGATCAAACCTGAGAAAAAGGATGAAAGTAGGGTCTCCTTAAGCACCCAAATAGCGTGCACGTACCAAACTACCAGGGTGACCAGAAATGCAGCCAAAAATATTAAAAATGAAAGTACCCTGCAGTACACGTAACGATATTCAGTGACAACTAAACTCACTTTCCAATATGTCATATAGACTGTATCATACGTGGAGGCTATAGAGGAACAGAAAGGGATAACAACGAACTTTTTGGAGAAAAACAGTATACTGGAACGGCAGAGTAACAGTAGCAGTGTCGAGTACTAAATATGAGGAGTAAAACGAGAGAGTTGGCCAATGCAGAAAGGTTTTATCTTATTTCTGGTACCCACGGCCCGTAGAAACCTGGTGTTACACAGGCACGAATTCGTGTAAAGTCTAAAAAACAGCTCAATAAACACACTTCACTATCGCATATGGGCCTACCTCAAATAACTGACAAAATGTAGCCTAATACTAACAGAAGCTGGGACAGAGATAATGTAAAGTAAGTTTTAGCAGAATAAAGTTTCAAGTTTAGCGCAGAACTTAATGATTCTTAAGATCCAGAAAAGGTTTCTTCATGAATGTGATAATGAATCTTCGCGTAAGCAAAACATGGGAATTCTTGACCAAGTTATTAGATGTTAATAGTGGAACAAAGCTTGCATACCGTGTAAGTCGTTAGGTGTGTCCATGTTGTGGTAACTTATGTGACTGACTGACTAATTAACTAACTAACTAACTAACTAACTAACTAACTAACTAACTAACCAACTAACTCCATGGAGCAGAGGCCTTCTTGAGAAGCTAACAGTTTCTCAACTAGTCAAGAAATTCCCCGCATTATATGGAACCCGAAGGTTCATTACTGCATTCACAAGATCCCGCCACCTGTCCCTATCCTGAGCCAGCTCAATCCAGTCCATGCCCCCATCCCACTTCTTGAAGATCTATTTTAATATTATTCTCCCATCTACGCCTGGGTCTCCCAAGTGGTCGCCTTCTCTCAGGTAACAAAAATACAATATATATATATATATCCCTGTCTTTTTAAATCGATATATTGCTCTAATTGCAGATAATATAATCCCGGTATAACACAATATCCTTCCAAATTTAAATCACAGTAATTAACTACGGCCCATCACAAAGACAAATTACAAGAATGAAATCAAACTGCAATTTTCCCTGCAACTAAAATTGGTTTTCGCTGCATTATGTAATTACAATAATGAACACTACACAAGTTAGCCTCTATTAGTTTAGACTAAATTGTATTTCACACTTCGATATTTCTACACTTAGCGCTCTGTAAACTCCAAATCACGTGGGCACAGTATTAACACCAGCACTTTAATTACTGCACTGTGGGCTTGGTGAGAAATGCAGTTCATCTCAGAATGCTGTGGTAAACTTCTCTTCCCCGCCGCCCTTTAGCAAGAGTATCGCCTCATTTGTGAAAGCTGATGCTCCAGGCGCTACTGGGGCCAAGAGTTGGCCCACGCGGCAATTTGAGCACCGTGTATAAAGACAGGGATGGTCCAGCACATCTCGTATATGGAAGGTTAAGCTCAAACCCAGAGGGAGAGAGCTTCAGCATTAAATCTATCATCAAAGGATGCAATCAGCGCTCTCTGCTTACTAATTAGGTAATTACAATGACGATGTTTAATGACCTGGGTCTGGGCTCTGGGACAAGAGATGAGTTCCCTTGATGTTACGAGGCTATAGCGAATGAAGCAGAAATGCACACCACCGTGTTTAATATAAGTGTGCGCGTGTGGGCGTGTGTGTATGTGCGTGTGTGCGTGTGTGTGTGTGTGTGTGTGTGTGTGTGTGTGTGTGTGCGCGCGCGCGCGCCAGTCTTTTTTAAATACCATAGCCTGGCTTTCATAAGACACTTCGAATTTACGAAACTCCAAAGTCTGTCTTCGTATTTCTATATATTTCGCACAATCGACACCATACATTTCCGGTCTAGAAGACTCAAATTAACAGCTAACTTCCTTTGGATCGGGCTATTGTGTAGTATGAAGCAACCGTGAACTTTTGTGTTGCGTTGTCACCTCTGGAATGATGATTTATTAACAGCAATGATATATAATGATTGAAACGCACCCAGTACAGTTCCTGCTACACACATATATTATATATATTATATATATTATATATACAGAGACAGAGAGAGACAGAGAGTGAGCTATTGGTAAGAGGATAGTGGTATTACCCTTTCAGCGGTACATTGTTACAATAAATGTGTTGCCTCTCTTATGTTTTATTTTCATTATTCTGCGAGAATTAGATTTGTGACGTCGTAATACTGACATGATGCTGCCTTTTCAGTTTCGTAAGAATTAAGTGAGATTTTGGCAAACACAGATTAATGGAAACGAAAATAAAGAACATAAGATAACTCCAATGAAAATTTTGAAATATAATAGCCATTGCAATTAGGGATAAATTGTCTGAAATACTGTAGGCACTACAACTTGTGACTCAAAATAAGATATTAAACTATTAATTAACCCTTTGGCGAATGAAAGAAAAGGAGAGAAAGACGACTTGTTATGTGAGTTTGGATCATGTAAGTTATCCCGAGTGTGATCAATGCACAGTAGGCAAAGTGTTCACGGACAGGATTTGTTAATGCACGACTGTTTGCTCGTTTTTTAAAGTTTATTCCACACACATACCGTGCGGCTCTTATAACGTATAACATCGCTCATGAAACAGCAATTTGTCATAACCCACCGACATACAATTTTACGGGAGAGAGAAGAAACTTGACCAGTCAGTCCTCCACACAGCAACTCTTAAGCAATTTTTACGAAATTATAGGGACAGGCAATTTTTTTGTGCATACAAAATTTTCATAGAAGGTGTGTTTGTAACCTATCTGTCTAATAATGCCAGAATCTCATTTTGACGAAATGCGTGCGTTACAAGAAACTTCCTTTTCATAAGCGGTATGCTTCTCGTCCACTGCCTTGTGCTTTTACTAATTTAACACTACAGAACGCGTTTCGACGTTATCTTGCGTCATCTTTGGTGCCCACTAGTGAATGTGTGTGTTGATCTGTTGCCTTTGGGTGGCCGTGCATGTGTGTGAAGTATTCGGATGATGGTGCTTTGTTTCCTGTGTGCGGTGTTGGGCCGCTCTACTGTGTGGGTTGTGTTTTGTTTTGGTGACTGTAGTGCTGGCTGCTTGTTGTATTGTAGATTTGCTGATCTCCTCTTCTATTGTCAGATCGAACAGTGTTTGAAACACGTGATGCCTTCTCTGTTTATATAAGCGGCAATTTTCTTGTATGGCGAAGACTGCATGTGTTAAAAGATCCAAATAGGAGGTTTATTTATCCACCAGCCGACCTCAGTGGCCGCACGGACTAAGAGTTGGGTCTGCGACCGCTCGCTTGCTGGGATTGCGGGTTCGAATCACGCCGGAGACCTGGACGTCTGTCTCTTGTGAGTGTTGTGTGTTGTCAGGCAAAAATCTGTGCGTCGGGCTGGTCACTCTTTCAGGGGAGTCCTACCGACTGTGGTGTGTCTGAGTGTGATCGTGAAGCTTCGACAATAAGGAGGACCTAACTACAAGGAGCTGTCGAGACATTAAAAATATCCACGAAGAACTGTTAAAAATGTGGAAGAAAATGGCTGTTCCAAGTAACAAAAACATAAACAAACAATTAAATACTCAACTCAATACCTTCACTAGAACCCCGTTCACTGTATATACCCACCCACGTATCTACCAAGCTACGTGTCCAGTGCCAGTGTAAGTATTGCTCTAGATAAAGACACCCTGTCCCTTCGCATGAGATGTGAATTACTGACATCGTTCTTGGAAGTTATCTTAAGCCACTCGACACGGTGCCACATCTTCATTCACTTTCTGTCGATGACAGCCACCATTTCATAGTATTTGATTTTATGCATATTTCACGAAATTGTTCCTCGTCAGGTTGAAACATAAGACTAAAATCTGTCTTAATGCAGTTCAAACTGATTGGCATAGACATACTTCTCCAGTATGGTTATGCGATTAAGTTTTTATATTAGCTGAAGTAACACTGTAATAAGTAGTTGTAAATTTAATGTGTTCCATGTCCGTGTACTATATTATATAAAAGCACTAATCACCAACAAATGCACAAAGAGAGTATTATCATCAATCGTTAACACACTCCTATATGCTTCGACCCTGCTGGGTCATCTTCAGGGAGAACTTTTTTTATCGTTACACTAAAGTTGCACTTTATAATTGAGTGAGAATGTGTTGTTGACTGTGTACTGGAGGCGTG
>BLKM01000864.1:705199-953545 GCA_013340265.1 Coptotermes formosanus
ACAGCACATTATCAATCAACTGTAAAGTGTAACCCTAGAGTAACGGTAACGGAAAGTTCTCCCTGAAGATGACCCAGCAGGGTCGAAACATGTAGGAGTGTGTTACAACTGATGATAAAACTCTTTGTGCATTTGTTGGTGATCAGTGCTTAACCTTTTAAAGCCTAGTGGTAACTTTACGTACCGCCAGGTTTAACATTAAAAAATTCTACGTGGTGCCCACATTCCGTTTATGTGTTTTGTACGGATCTCAGAACACACAACAACTTTTGCCTTATAAAACATTAAGAGACTGGTTTTTATAACCGAAGTGGAGAGTGTTTACAGCGCGGTACGCACTGAGTCCTTATATAAAACAGATACGCTTCGTCTTTAAAGGGTTAAGTAGTTGTAAGTTTCTAAACAAAAATATCACACCATTCGCAGCATTACATTTCAGCAAGGCTCTCAAAGATTTACGTTTTCAAGCCTTCTCTGACCTGTATGTATATTACAGTTGCTGTTACCTCAACAGCGATTCTGGGCGCAGGCCAAGAATCGTGGATGCCACATAGGCGTAATAACGGGCTATGCAGTGGGGTAAATAATTACATGAATAGCGAACATATTTTGTGAGTAATAAAAGAGGACAATATGGGGAACATTGTCATGTACATACTCCATTCTACTATATAATGGACACTTGAATATAGCTAACGTCTAAAATTTCGCTAACATAAATGTTTGGTTGTAGGTAGCAAAATATTTTTTCTTTCTGGTAAAGATTCTACTGCGACGTCACTCACCAGCTTTACAGTGACAATACTCAAAAACACAAAGTAGTTTTGGGGGCTGCAGTGGCACAGCTGGTTGAGGCACTGCGCTACAAACCAGAAGGTCGCGGGTTCGATTCCCGATGGTGTCATTGGAATGTTTCATTGGCATACTCCTTTCGGTCGCACTATGGCCCTGCGGTCGACTCAGCCTCTAACAGAAATGAGTACCAGGAATATTTCCTGGGGGGTTAAGACGGTCGGTGCGTAGGGCTGACATCCTTACCACCTTCAAGTGCCGATTGTCTGGAAATCTGGGAGCCTCAACCTCCTGGAACCCTACGGGCCTGTCCAGGCCTGTAATGGGACTGCTTTACCTTTTTACAGAGTTGTTTTAAAACACTTGACTAAATTATCTAATTTCTTAAGTATATCTGGCTGAAATATAGACAAAAAAGACCTTTAGGTATTTGTGAAAAAAGCGGCCTAGACATCAAAATTACCCGCAAGCAGAGGACGCGACCGACAGAAAGGAGCACGTCTGGTCACCCTAGAAAAGTGCTAGACGTCTGGTCATCCTAGACAAGTGCTATCAGATCAACTGCATAATTACAGCTATCTCAGGCCTCAGAGCTACTCATAAATGCAAATTTCTTAGCAACCAGAAGGCTTAATTTAACAATTTACGTACCTAGCTTCACTTTCCACAGGTAAACCTTTCAGCAACCCATATTACAGTTTATGCCCGACGAAGACTGCATATACACGCTATGTAATCTCTCTCGTCTAATGTACCCAGCCTCTAACATCGAGTGGAGCTTGTTTCGTTGTCTTCCGTAACGATTTTTGTATTGATTTTTCGGATAATTTATATTTCTTAAATGCAAATTAAAAAGTTCCCTGTGTAATACAGTTTAACAACAATACTAATAATGGTAAAAATAGCAATAATTGTGTTATCATTTACGGCCGCCGTGTGCAGTGCTCGAATGGCTAAAACATTTTCAGTACAATTTGTCTCCACGTGTTACACGTTGGTCATTCAGCCATCTGCCCTAACAATTGAGCGAGTGTAAAAACACAGCGAATGTTACAATTTACCGTGAAAGCACTGCAGCAGATACATTGCGAGTTAAGGTAGCAATGTGTGTGTACACCAAACATTATGTCTCCTTCCCTGCATTCAATTTGTCTCGAAGGAAAAAAATGTTGAGTTGTAATAAGGTAATGTTAGTAGTAGCATAATGAACTGTAATTTAATTAAACCGACTTGCATAACTGTACTGTCAGGTAGCAGTAAT
This sequence comes from Coptotermes formosanus, assembly GCA_013340265.1. Taxonomy (NCBI): domain Eukaryota; kingdom Metazoa; phylum Arthropoda; class Insecta; order Blattodea; family Rhinotermitidae; genus Coptotermes; species Coptotermes formosanus. The sequence continues at coordinate 707,253 of BLKM01000864.1, forward strand.
ATTCCTCTTATCACAGTCCGATTTAGAATTTCATTTAAATCGTTTCTTTGAAATTATTAAATAATCAATTTTAATTCGGTGATAAATAAGATATTAACCCTTTAAAGAAGAAGCGTATCTGTTTTATATAAGGACTCAGCGCGTACCGCGCTGTAAACACTCTCCACTTCGGTTATAAAAGCCAGTCTCTTACTGTTTTATAAGGCAAAAGTTGCTGTTTGTTCTGAGATCCGTACAAAACACGTAAACGCAATGTAGGCACCACGTAGAATTCTTTAATGTTAAACCTGGCCGTATGTAAAGTTACCGCTAGGCTTTAAAAGGTTAAAGTCATTTAAAAAACTTGTTTGTGTACTTAAATACAGCAGCAGCAAACTTCAACCAGTGGCCGCCCTATATATTGGCTGCAAGTAAGGCTAGAGTCCAAGAACTGCTTTTTATATATTTCAGCAACAGGGTTGCTTACCGAGTATTTAAGGATGTACTGCAATATCTCTGTTTCTCCCCCCCCCCCCAATTGCCGTGCATTTCGTAACATTATTTTTTTATATAATATTCACGTTTCACATAAAGAGTGTGCTAAAATTTAAATGTCCAGCCCCAGTGGTTAAATTTAAATAACACATACTTACAAGAAGCCTCGGGGCTCGGATTCGCTTCCCTGTCCTGTTACGTTGGTGAATGGCTAACTACTGAACGCACGTAATGCGGTGTAGAATAACAGCCGGGGGAGGGAAGCTTACGTAAGAGATTCAACTGAGTTGCTAGTTTTGTACTGCGACATAAACGCACGTATTAGCTGAGGTCGTAGATTTATCTTCTAGTTGTGTACCATTTTTAGGCGCATTCGCAAAATTGCGACAAGCGACTATTAACTGCGTCATGTCTGTCTGTCTGTCCGCCCGTCTGTCCGTCTAACCATCCGCATGGAAAAACTCAGCTCCCAAATGGTCTGATATTTACGAAATTTGATATTTGAGTACTTTTAGAAGAGATCCCAGTGGCCATGCGGTCTAAGGCGTAGGTCTGCGGCCGAGCGCTTGCTGGGATCGTGGGTTCGAATCCCATCGGGGGCGTGGGTGTCTGTCTGTTGTGAGTGTTTGTGTTGTCACGTGAGGTCTCTGCGACGGGCCGATCCCTCGTCCAGAGGAGTCCTACCGACTGTGGTGTGTGTGTGAGTGTGATCAAGTGAAAATAAACAACCTCGACACCTACTGTGAGTAGGTAGAAGAGGTCAGGACTGCGAAACGAAACGAGTACTTTTAGAAAATCTGTCGCGAAAATTCAAGTTGTATTAAAATCTGAGAAGAATAACGGCACTTTACAGGAATACCTGTGTTCATTCATGATAATATCTCGTCCAGAGGAGTCCTACCGAGTGTGGTGTGTCTGAGTGTGATCGCGAAACCTCGACAACAAGGAGGCCCTGACCCACTAGGGGCTGTCGTACCATGGAGAAAAAACAAAAGTGTATGATTTTACTACTTACAACGAAGTAAGAAAATTTATCAGACGGTAAAGCAGTAAGAACGCACTTCTGAAAGGAAGCCCATTGGCCTTTGACTGGTAACGCGTGATGTCACAGCGTTAACTTACGCTAAGTAACAATACCGCAGTGCCCGACTTGGGAATCTGACAGATGCTCAGCTGGAAAAGAAATTCCCCGCCTTCTAAGGAACTCAAAGTTTCATCTCAATATTCGCAAATTTTGGAAACCACTGCGATTCAGATGAATTCAGACCACGTGCTCAAAACACATTTAATTAAAATTCGCATCATCATCATCTACAGTTACGTCTGCGAAGCGATCTTTTTCCTTCAGGATTTAGGCTAAAAGGGAACATGTATAATTTCTTTCAAGTACGGAATGTTCCGTTGTATTTTATACATTTAAATACATTATTATGCATATATATTAACCCGAAGTGCCATAATTTGTCATAACAACGCGGCGAAATTAATACACAGAGACAGTACTGTATATAGCTACAGAATATGATCAGTGTTTCTCTACGTCATATATTTGAAAGTCTGCCACAAGCAATCTTATTAATATTGCTAAACAATATACATTTCCTAGAAAAACACTTCTCCAACATCCACGTGCCCGAATTTGATGATCGTATGGAAAATTTTTGAATAAAGTTTAGATATCACGTAACATTACTACCACCAAGGAATTTTATTACTGGAAGCGTGTCTTCTATGGAATTATTTGTACAAAGCTCTCAAATAAAAATTAGGGTATGTACAAGAAAAAGGAACGCGGTATGGTGTGGTCAGAATGACAGAAAGCTGGAAACGGTTCTTCTTAAGTGACTACCGGTCGATTTGCTGATATCGATACTTCATTCCTTGATTGCAAGCACAATTCTTTGCTTCCGAAATTCTAAACCTTGATAAATTTTTTGAAGCGAAACATCTGTCGTCTTTATTTCTGCTTCACCTTATAAAACAAGAGGAGGCCCTACTCTTCTTTTTCACAACGTGCACATGTAATAACGAATGTTGAAATTTAAAAGAGACACACCACCTGCTCGTCCTTGCAAAATAAAGTTCATGCAAAGTCACAGAAATATGTACACCCAAACCTCACACACGTACACAGTAGCTCTTTGACATATACATGAGAAATCCACTAAAAGGAATTGCAGGTTCTTGTCCAGCAGTTATGTTCAGAAAATCTATTTATGTACTTGATGCAGATAAGAAAAGATGCACCTAAAATAAGTGCCGACGAAGAAATATATTGGTCATAGATCCTAAATTCTAAGAGTTGTAAATTCCAATATTATATACGACTAATTTTTTAGTTTCATATTCCGGCCGCTTTTTTCTTTCCAGATGACAAAATCTCCTTTTCACGCTGGACAAAGGGTAACTTGGTCCCCAGATCCCGATTATCAAAACCCCCACCAGGGAACTAGCAACCGTTTACCCCCCTCAATAACTTTAAAAACTTAGGTAGCTCCATGAAGTTTCTGGAGACGCTAATGGTGGTTCAACTATCTTTATATGGAACTCTGCCCTTTATTACCATATTAACCCTTTAAAGACGAAGCTTATCTATTGTATATAAGGACTCAGTGCGTACCGCGTTGTAAACACTCTCCACTTCGGTTATAAAAACCAGTCTCTTAATGTTTTATAAAGCAAAAGTTGCTGTTTGTTCTGAGATCCGTACAAAACACACAAACGCAATGTGGGCACCACGTAGAATTTTTTAATGTTAAACCTGGTCGTGCGTAAAGTTACCGCTAGGCTTTAAAAGGTTAACAAGACCTCAGTGCTGGTCCTAATGTTGGTCGAGATAAAGTCAACATACGATCACCACATTTTTGTTTTCATTTCCATGAAAGACGGAGAATTTCTTGAACAGCCGAGCGAGGGTTAACTTATGAGATTCTTCGCTCTATATAGTTCATGTAATCGGTTAGTCGGTTTTCATCATTGGCTGGACAATCAGACCTACCAGCTACGAAAGCCTAGCAGCCGATTTGTCGATCTGGTGCAACGAATGCTAGCAAAACGTCGAAATTCGGTAAGTAAAAGTCTGTTAAATAAAATTACAACAACAGAGACTGTGTAGGGTTGTAGTTACGTCTCTTATCTATTCACGCCTTCAGAAACTGAGGTAAAAAAAAACCCTTAAAACATTCTTTCACTGTGTAAATCATTTTTAGTGATCAAATTATCATGTGAAATAGGCCACTATAACAAAGCTTCTTTTCTTATTGTGTCGAATGGCAAGGAATTAAACGTTTCTGTCATATACACAAGCATGGGTAACATTTTTAACGTCGCCGAATCTGTGGCTTCCGCTAAAGCACGTGACACTATAACACTGTCATGTTAGGGCCCATAATCAAAGCCAACAACACTGCTTCAGTTACTGCATTGTGGTATGATGTTTAATGAACATTCATGGTAGTGACTGAATGCATTTAATGCCGAGGTGTTTACATTACGGGTGGATATTACCACAGCAAAGCTGTGTGATAACAAACAGACACGGAATAATTTACAGGAAAACTAAAAAGGGTGTCCGTTCCTCTCACAGCTTAGCCGAGAGCTTATTTCTGTTGCTTTTTACGATTTTGTCAGCATCTCAGACTATCCAGCGCCAAAGGTATGATGACTGATGGGAGACGAATTACAAAGGATTTGGAAGGAAACGTTCTTGGCCTAATCCATGGAAGCCTGTTGTTCCATCTTTTGGCTGGAGAGACTCAAGAAACAAGGAGAAACCTCAATTAGCAGAGATTTCAGGTACAAATCTAGAACACCACTTCTGCCGATGAAAATTTATGTAAATATACGTATGTCATTCCAATGATTAATGTATTCGAGGGATATAACAATTTTTTTAGTATACTGATACTGGCTAAACTAAAACTCTTTTAAAAATTTCTCACTAATATTTTTATATACATTATAAAAAATAACAGGACGCCTTTAAAGCGGTTTATTTTTTAGCATATACAAACCTATAACAACAATTGTTACGATATCCTGTATTTACACGTTTTGCGTACAGATTTCGCCCTGTATAGACGGTTGTAATAGCCACAGAGTGCAACTGCATAATTCACACGCGACAGTTATTTAACTGTAAATCACAAGACATTGTGTTATTCTCTTCGTTCGCTTGTCCTTAAGATATGAGCGTCTTTGAAAGACTAAAACAATATCAAAATACTCTCCTATAAAATGCTCTCCGACGTCAGACAAAGCATTGCTTTGTTTCAAGGTACTCAGACTTAGCCAGATTATTCTCCTTATAAAGGCAATATTACGACAAAGATGAATATAGCGAACTATTGGAATAACACTGCCAAGGAAAGAAGAAAGTGTTTAGTGCAAACCCCGTCCCCAGCCACCTTGCCTATCACGCACGCACGCACGTATTTCACATGAAACAAATTAAACTACCTTATACGCATAAAGATAGATAGGTTACAATTCCCACTTCACAGTGAACACATTGTGCTGACATCAGAAAGGCTAAACCTTGAATATTATATAGGGAAACAATTGCTGGTAAATGCAATGTAAGAGGCAAATACAAAGCTTTGTGTTAAACCCGAGGGAACACAGAGCAACCATCTTTAAATGGTTACAAAAAGCGAAAGAATGTACTGTATATAACACACATCATTTCTTTTATTTACAGTTCCCCTGTCACGATTTCCCTGCATTCTGTAAATCTAAATGTTAAAAACAGCCCGCCATTTTTTCCTATCCTGCGTCAGATTAATCCTTTCCCCATACTTCCAGCTACAATTATTACGTAATTCATTTTCGTAATGAACTTTGTATCTAAAAAAAAACGAAAATCCGTCTGCAAAAACTGAGAAATTTCCGCGTCCAATAGCAACACGAGTCACAAGCTGGTTACACCGAAGTACATAAAACTGCAGGACCTATCTTTCAGGCACCTTCGTTGCACCAGGCAAATAATCACTCTTTTAATAGCCGTTAAAATATACAAAATGTAGGTGCAATTTTTCATTTCTAATTATTCCAACAGTTAATAAGAAGAATACCGTGAGATTCTGAATGATGATTAAGGGTACGTTCTCCTTAACCTTTTAAAGCCTAGCGGTAACTTTACATACGACCAGGTTTAACATTAAAAAATTCTACGTGGTGCCCACATTGCGTTTATGTGTTTTGTACGGATCTCAGAACAAACAGCAACTTTTGCCTTATAGAACATTAAGAGACTGGTTTTTATAACCGAAGTGGAGAGTGTTTACAGAGCGGTACGCACTGAGTCCTTACATAAAACAAATACGCTTCGTCTTTAAAGGGTTAAATACGACTCCTACTGTCTCCACCTTCAGAACATTTTGACTTCTGTGAAAATGAAGGGGTCACGTCCCTCCGAATTGTTTCTATACTAAACTACACGGTGTCTTTCCCCTTAATACACGACTCTTCGACAGGAAAATCTTGTTTGTGTGCGTTGTGATATTCTTCTTTTTAAGGCACAGTGTCTATTGTGGATAGGGAGAACAGGTATCTACAAGAAGTGAAGCAGGTGGCCGTGGTTGCTTGTAGGGGCTCAGTTAAGGAATGAGGTTCAAAAAGTAAAAAGCATAAAAAGCAGAAGCGAGGATGGAATTTTTTATAAGCTTCAAATTATGAACTGCAACTTGTTTTAACGCCCAGGGTTCCGCCTGTGGGTATTCAGAGGAGTAAGGGGAGACGTAACAAGGTAGGTGAGACAGGTGTGGGGCTGACTGGATAACGATGGGCCTGCTGCTGCTGCTGATTATGATGAAGCAGCCTCAAGTTATACAGAGCAGCCAAACATTCTGTATGAAAGTTCATCTGAACCCTTTTTTTTGTAGAGATTTTTCACGTGATTTTCCATGAAGTGTAAAAAACTGAACGCACACAAGGAAGTCATGTCCGTTTATTTGTCTGTCGGCATGCTTCAGGGTATGTGGCACGCACGGGGGAGAATAGAAGTCCATACAGGATTTAGTGGGAAACCTGAGGGAAAGAACCACATGGAGGACCTCGAAGTAGATGGAAGGATAAATTTAACTGGATATTCAAGAAGTTGGATGGGAGGGCATAAAATCGATTGATCTGGATCGGTATAGGGACAGGTGGTGGGTTCCTGTGGATGCCGTAATGAACCCCCAGGTTCCACACAGTGCGGGGTATTTCTTGAATAACTGAGGACCTGTTAGCATCTCAAAAAGGACTCTGCTCCACGGAGTTAGCTAGTCAGTCAGTCAGTCTGCATGCCCCATCTCCCAATCTACTAACTGCATGTAAATAAAATGTAGGTACGAATACCAATATTAAAGCTTAACTTCGATTCACAACTTTCAAATATATATGAAGTGTATACAGAGAATATAATTTTGTCGATTCTTTCGAAACGTCCTATTGTACTAGAACCTGGCAACGTAGCGTAGTATACAAAAAATTTGCGAAAATTTTGAGCATGAAATCGTACATAACAGCAGAAACATTTTAAGGTGTGTTTATGAAGTAATTACATAAAATTTCTAACCGCATTACTTGATGTGACATCTCAGGTTTCCACAGCAGTGCAGCTGAGAATATTTTTCTGATATGCAGTACCCTGGTTTAGCGGTTTCGAAGGAATGTTGTGCTATTGAAACATCTGGAAACACTAACCCAGCGTCACAGCATCACATCCAAGAAGACCCGGTTATTTCGTCATTCTTCGGTGCTAAGAGGGATTCCTAACATCATATTTTTCAAATTCTGTCTTTACTATCCTGTATGTCTGCCTAATTCTTGCCCGTGTCACGCATCAAATTTCACGCTTAAAGAATTTTTAATTTATTTCACGTTTCTAGCTGAATACCTTATGGAAAGTACATCCTACTGCCTCTAATTTCTATGTGAAGAAAGGTTTACATTTAAGCTGCTTGACCAAGTGATCATCAAACCATCTGAAAGATGATGAATCTGTCTAAAGAAGCAGTTATCGCATTCTGCGAGGAAATCGGTAAACAAACAGCGTTTCACGTTATATTGGAGGGCGGTACCTGGGACTGACATGAACCATATAAACACCAGCTTCAAGCTCCAGAAGAAGGTTTAGAAGGCTTATATTAAAGGCAAGCTAGTACGCATAATCTGCTTTCTTGAAATAAATTTATGGATCTGTTAAAACTTAATGGCAAGGTAATCATAGATGGCAGTCTGGTCGTGACGGATTTAAATTCGAGACTATCTCATTTCTTAACACAAACAACGGTTAAAATATGTACGCACACCAAAATCAACTATTTTAAATTTTACATATCTCACTGGTCCCAGCATACATTAATTGGTGATAAGAGTACTGCAGATGGAAAATGACACACACTATCCTAATAGTGCGCATACTGTGAGCCACACAAAAATGACACGAACTGTCCTCATATCATTCATAGTTCGGGGGCACATAAAAATTACACGCATTTCCCTAACTCTGTGGGAACTAGTGGTCACATAAACCAGACACGCTCTCTCCCAATATTATTTGTACTAAGGGGCAAAATGTACGTAGACTTAAATATTCAAGTAAAAAATTGTATTTTAATTATCATAAAAAATAAGATATTTCGGAAAACTTCTTGTGTTTTAGCGGACCTAACCTAACCCAGGTCGATTGTTGAAATTCCTAAATGTACGTCAGGCTACATTTTCTTTAATTACCTTGAAGATTTTAACATTTATGAAAAAATATTAACATAATACATGTTAAACATAAAGCGTGTTGGACATAAATTTTGTTGGACACAAAGGTCGTGTTTCATTCTTCTCTACGTCTCTTCTTCAAAGCTCCTTTTTCTGCCAATTATATGTTGAGTATCGCTTGATAAGCCGCCCGCAAAACATGCGGAATTTCATGTAATGTATTCTCTCTTTGCCCAATTTAGACAAAGTTGTATATGTGGATAAATTTGATTAAATTTTCGAACAATAAATTCGGTATCCATTATTTATTAAATATTAGATCTCCCATGAAAATAACATAGTTTTTACCCATTACAAAGACCAGTTGGCTAACACTGTACAGATACATAGTTCCTATTCATTGCAAGAATCATGCAGAACACACAACGATTTTACCTGGACAAAGTGCTGAGTTCTTAATGTTAAAAAAAACCCAGAATTTAATTCCGAGAAGATACATTCAGCGAATCTCAACTTTTTTATGCGTATAGAGAGATGGAAGATGGCGCGAAAATAATCGCCGTTCCGTACTGTGGCAAACACGTCTCAGAGAGGTGGATAATTATAAGAAAACTGCCCATATTATTGTTTATAATCTCCATAAGAGAAAATTACTGATTACTGAATTCATTCGATGACAGTGAATCAGCACAGTGCCAACAGCTGATAGTAATCAACTGCCCACAAAGTTTCAAATTTCTTTCAAATAACTTCGATATTTATGCTACAAAATACGTTAATTTTTGCGTTGGTATATGAACATGAAGCAATCAACAAACAAGCCTAGGGCATTTTGAGTGTTCTTTACAACACGAATCAAAAATTCAAACGAGCTAATTTGATGACCGAAAAAAACCTGTTCCACAGAAAATAATAGACATGATTATATTTCAAATTTCTCAAAATAAGTTACAGTAGGTTGGGTTGTTCATATGTTGTTGCTTTGTGTATAAACGTTAAACAGTCTCTTTGTATAGAAGCAATCGGATGGAAAAAAGTAATTTTGATAAACTTTGTCCTCGAGCCTCGAATTACTCTTTAGTTTCGTCGAAATGAAACCACAGTATAACAAGTTTCCTAGTTAGTTCCTACTACGTCTAAACCACATCAGTTCCAAGTGCCAACTCTCAAGCACGGCTTGAACCCATTTTATTTCAAACCGGATGGCTAACGCTGAACGCATGCACGCAATTTCTGTACTTCAACGATATAAAAAAAAAATGATAAATTAAAAACTTGAAACATCAATGGCATTTCTCCACTCCGCTTTCCCAGTTCAGAACCATATTTGAATAGTTTTCATCTTCCATTATGTTTTGCACAGGAACAGCGATGTGTATTTATTTTTTATGTCCCAGGGCGGTAGGCTCAACGTGCGACAAATATTCGATCCGTTTCCACATTTTCTCATTCACGTTCATTGTGTTTAAACACGCTCACCAACAGACAAACTGAAAAATGAGTATTGGATTGTGTCCTGGAGCAACAGCATGCAAGCTTGAAAACTGTTCATTGATACCAAATGAACGCCCTCTGGGGAAATAGCGTGCTTTTATTTTCTCGCTTCCTAAAGTGTACTAAACTGTATGAATATAGGGTGTGCGGGCGAATTTTGTTATTGAGTTTTAATGAGATTGCGCAGGAAATAGGAACAATGTGTCTGCAGTGTGCATACTATCCAGTCTTACATTTCAAATGAAAGAGGGCTTCTTGTGCTGTTGTATCTGGGTTTCGGACTTCGGAAAAATAAGAAAACGCCTGGTTATGATGATGATGATGATGATAATGATGACGACGACGATGACGATGATAAAATTTCAGAGCGAGGATTGAGAAAGTGTGTTTTACTGTCATGCACACTCCACGTCTTCATGGTCTAGGGAGGTGAACGCGGAAAACTACTTAGGTTTTCCTTAAAAAATGATAATTACTATTGTTACTATTGTCATTATTATTATTATTATTATTATTATTATTATTATTATTATGTCCTATTATAATAATAACAGCAAGAATAGCACCATATTTGTGACTGCGTTATTTATACCCACGTATAAAAACACCCCGACTTTAAAAGCAATGCTGAAAGGCAGCATTTGAAACACACTCAAGAAAAGTCTGGTTCACTACCGCAGTTCCTTCCTATCCACGTGATGTAATTCTGGTTGCGTGTTTTCGAGCATACGTTTTGTCATCACCATACACCGCTTCACACAAATGATGAAGTAAGTATATCTTATTTTATAGCATACGTATCTTTTTTTTTTAGTGGTGAAGGGCCCCGCAGCAAACGCTACGGACGCACCGCAGTCTTGAGGCTTATTGTGCAAACCCTGTGATGAAGGTGACGATGATGATTATTATTTTTTGTCTTATTTTATGGCATACGTGTCTTATTTTGGGCCGATACCAGTGGTTCCGATTGTAGGTTCGAATCCTGTTGGTGGCATGGATGTCTGTCTTTTGTGAGTATTATGTGTTGTCAAGAAAAGGTTTCTGTGTCGGGCTGATCACTTGTCCAGAGGAGTCCTACCGAATGTGGTGTGTCTGAGCGTGATGGCACAGCCTCGAAAATGAGCAGGCCCTGGCCCACAAGGGGCTGTCGTGCCATGGAAAAAGTCTTATTTTGGATGTACACTTAGCATGCATCTACCCTAAGTTATCTAAGCCCATATATATACAAAATCCACACAAGTACTTAACTAACTGCTCAGGAAAATCTTATGTTACCTTTTTATTAGCTAATTACAAGTCTTCTGTTTAATTCTCATATTAATGAATGATAATCGCCACTCGAATACATGTTAAGAATTCTACCGCAGATATTTTGAATGAAACCTGTTATGTTTTTCGGGTTTTGTTACTATTGAATGGATACGATAAGTTAAATAACTAGTGCGAACATTTTTCGAAATATGCTGCGAATTCTAAAGAATCAGAATCTAAAGTACAAGAAATGTTTATAATTGAAAACAGGAGATTAACTTCATTTTGTAGGGAAGCCTAATTTTGAAACATAGAAAATAATCACAGAAAATTAAAAACTTGGTACGGTTGAAACCCATTATGTCTAACATTTCAGAACCATATAAAACACTACCTCAACCGTGACTTGTTGCTAGCCGTGTGCGACCTCTGCTCATGTTAAAATCGATACCTCGAAAATCGTGACTTTTGCCGTTTAAGGAATGAAGAAAATACGAACGTTTTACCACTAAAATTAGAGTAGTTGACATAAATCACGATCTGACGCAAGTCATGAGGCAGTAAATTCAGTACCAAGAGCCCAAGTTAACTCTATTATTAGAATTCACATCAGCGTTCTCTTGTTGTGGGATTCATGATTTCACTCTGTAGAATTTAAACGGCACCGGAGTTCATTCCGAAAGAAAATTCGTACGCAGAATGCAATTCCCTTTCAGATACCAGCAATTAAAATTTTAATTACTTTCTTAATCCTTCCCTCTTCTACCTACTTGTTCACAGTAGGTGTCGAGGGTTTTGTAATTTCACTTGATCACATTCAAACACATACCACAGTCAGTAGGACTCCTCTGGACGAGGGATCGGCCCGTCTCAGAGACCTCTACCTGACAACACAAACACTCACAAGAGACAAATATCCATGCCCCCGGTTGGATTCGAACCCACGATCCTAGCCAGCGCTCGGCCGCAGACCCACGCCTTAGACCGCGCGGCCACTGGGATCGGCAGAATTTTTAATTACGGAGATTAATTCGGTAATGTGTTTCAGAAGAACTGGTGGAATGCAATTTTATAAACCTGTTTCTGTTTCTATTCAACATCATGCTGTTGCCTCCTTTAAATAAGGTCTCAGCCAGTTTGGTCTATGAATATATTACTGATCTGCTTGTGCCTGTCAGTTTTTCCGTCTGTCTGACTCTCTGTTCATTCCACAATTCCGTTAGGAACAAAAATATTCCAGATATTATTGCGTAGAATTTGGTGGAATTAAATTTTAACAACATATTCCTAAAGAGCACAAGGCCTTGTTATTATTTTAACTCGGTACATTAAACATACGGGGACCGCGGTGCCGCAGTTGGTTGAGGCACTGCGCTACAAACCGGCAGGTCGCGGGTTCGATTCCCGATAATGTCAGTGGATTTTTTTATTGGCATAATCCTGTCAGTCGCACCCTGGGGTCGACTCCGCCTCTAACAGAAATGAGTACCAGGAATATTTCGTGAGCGGTAAACGCGGCCGGTGCGTATGGCTGGCAACCTTACCACCTTCGTGTGCCGACTGTCTAGAAATCTGGGAGCCTCGACCTCCTGGAACCCTGTGGGCCTAAATCAGAAACAAAATCAAAGCAGTGTGCTATTACCAAAGATTACGCCTATATGTGCAACAGACAAGTGTATATACAGCGCAAGCATAAATGTAATAGATAGCAGTGGCACCCTTACAGCACAATATGACTTTTAAATACAGCAGTCAGACATGTAGTGCCTTACCACATCATGCAAGAAAACTGTCAGAAACACAAATTTTGAAGGAGACACTGATGATGACGGAAAGGTAAGCGCCGAAACGCTTTTATTATAAGAAAAGTAACAAGTGTGATCAAGGCTGATGTATCATAATTTACTAGGCAAGTCACCGGTAATGTACAACCTAAAATTCATCACACTATGACACGTGGAATTACCAAATGGTTAAAAGAGAATGGCCAGGGTAAAACAAAGAGGGGCCGGCATCAACTGAAGCTCATGGCACAGGAAGGTATGGGTAAAGGCCAGTGCACAGGGCTGGTCAGTGGTGTATCTCCGCCTGGACCACTAGGTAACAAAAACTCATTTAATAAATTCATTCACTGCAGAGAATTGCTCATTTGAATGATCCCAGCGGGGTTTTCCCCTTTGAAATTCAGTGACTCGAGTAATTTAATTATTGATGACTTGAGTCATTCACTCAGGTAAATGGAGCGATTATCTCACATATATTTGAATTTTATGTAATTTCAGGTTATTTACATTTACAATTTCATCACGAATTTCGCCTATTTTTAGATTCCATATGCATGAAATTGTGCTTTAAAATATTTCCTTCTTTTTAGCTTTTTCTCCTTTAATAACCTTCAGTTTTCCTACTTGCCTTCTCGCTTCTGCCTCTCCTTCTTCTGGCAGCATTATCACTTCTTATACTCGTACTTCTAGCCTGTAGTAATACATAGATCCATATATATTTCTGAACTGAATAATTATATACCTCCATCATTATTGTAATTATTATTTTAAACATTACTGAAGCCTTTGGTTTGTAGAAAATATCAGAACTAATTCTGAATCCAAAACGAACTGACAGCCGACTCCGAAGAAACTAAATAAGAATTTGTATTTTTTCACCTTGCAAAGTGTGTTGAATTTTGAGGGAAAAATCTGACAAAGCGTTTCCACGGACCAAAGCTTGTAAATTATACAGCTCATGAAACAGCAATTTGTCGTAATCCATCCATATGAAATTTTACAAGAGAGAGAAGAAACTTGACCGATTCTCAATAGACCATCACTTAAGCTTATGTTTTTACGAAAATATAAGGACAATAAAATTTTTTGTGGACATAGAATTTTCACAGAAGGTGTGTTTATAAACCAGCTGCCTAGTAACGTGGGAATCTCAGTTTGACGAATTATGTGGGTTACGGCAAATTTATATTTTGCGAGTGGTATCCTTTCAGTGGCACTATAACGTCAATGTTTCACTAAATATATACGCCATGAATCTGAAATATCCTTGAATGACGGCTCGGTAGAATAAGCGATATTAATAGATACAATTAGAATAAATTACGTCGGCGAAGAACAATGCTACAATACCGACAGAAACGTAGATGCCTCCTGATTACTTCATTATGACAGATTTCTTTGCGAATTCTATGCTACATTGCGTACGTTTCTGTAACCAGATATGACTTACTACAGGGGGAAAATATTTCAGTGCTTAGCCCTTAATGTTTACGTAGGTGTTGGCTGCTTGTAGAAATTACCATTTAAAACAAAAGTTACTCCTGTGAGTATACAGACTGTAGGTGTAGCTTTACACATTCGTCACCTCGACACCGCGCGGAACTTGTGATCAGCTTCAGTTACCACTTGTGCTGCCGCAGGTACCCTTTCTATAAAATAATGTATAGTCCAAAAGTCCTAGGCTGTACACGGTTTTCTTGCTCAGGATTCCAGCCACTGGCTTCCAGGCCATAACCAATAACTTTACCGAATGATGTACCTTAGCGTATTTACCATATCAGCGCAAATTAGTTTCGTTTCAAGCTCTACATGCACAGTACCTTTATATCCTGAGACTAGAAGCTGGAGTTCCTGTTAGGCAACTCATTAAAACAGAAGTTTCAACTGTAAACGTCTAAGAAGAATCCCTAGATTCTTCTTTATTTCTTTATGTAATTGTTAAAGACACCCTGTGGGCATTTTTGCCCTGTAATATCATCCTATAAGGGGTCCCATGCTTCGCTGAGAATTTCTGTGATGTTTTCTGCCAAAGTTTTCTGTCTGGGAACTCATTTTTTCTTTCTCCCAGAGAATAAAAAATAGACTACCTTTAAAACTTCCTTGAGGGTGTGTCGCCATCATATAGGAAAGTAGACGCTTACTTCATCAAGAGGGAGTTACAGATTCTGTTTCCAACATGTGATGTGTGGTTATTAACCTTTCAAAGCCTAGCGGTAACTTTACGTACCACCAGGTTTAACATTAAAAAATTCTACGTGGTGCCCACATTGCGTTTATGTGTTTTGTACGGATCTCACAACAAACAGCAACTTTTCCTTATAAAACATTAAGAGACTGGTTTTTGTAACCGAAGTGGAGAGTGTTTACAGCGCAGTACGCACTGAGTCCTTATATCAAACAGATACCCTTCGTCTTTAAAGGGTTAAATAACGACATTTGGGACGCAGCATCTGAATTTGATCACTGATCACCAAAGCGAGTATCTCTGAACACATGAGACGTACCCTCTATAAGACTGCCTACTGACGGTTTGAAGTAACTACAAAGAACTTACATATTTACAATGCACACAATATTCTTGCAATGACAAGTCAATTTTAAGAGAATTATATTTCCACTTTATTCCAACACCTTATGCAATGATATTTAAAAAAAAACATTTCACACACGAGTGAACATACAGACTTTGTACTAACGGTAAAGACGCAGTATTACAAAAGCTTTCCACAGCAGCCACTATCTTAACTCTGACATCGTTACCAACAAACCCTCTGGCTTCTTTTTTTCTATTCTGGTGCCATTATTGTTAGCAATCGCAAGTTAACAGGGTTGCTATAGCTACAAATCCGTGCCGCCTATCCTCCAGCATTTGTATCTTTGCAGTTCCCTCTCCCATTCGCTGCACGCTTAAACCCGCACCAGAACTTGCCTACAGCCGTGTGCCTGTTCGTTTATTCATTCCTTCAGCTGAGACTTTCCTACGCATCATTTGCAAGTGATTATGCTGTGTTTCGTAGTAATAAGAACAGACAGCTCCTATCGTCCTCCGACCCCAGGTTAAGGCAGATCCAATCATGCGCTCTACGAACACGCATTTTAAAAATGCAAGATATTAACCTTTTAAAACCTAGCGGTAACTTTACATACCACCAGGTTTAATATTAAAAAATTCTACGTGGTGCTCACATTGCGTTTATGTGTTTTGTACGGATCTCAGAACAAACAGCAACTTTTGCCTTATAAAACATTAAGAGATTGGTTTTTATAATCGAAGTGGAGAGTGTGTACAGCGCGGTACGCACTGAGTCCTTATATAAAACAGATACGCTTCGTCTTTAAAGGGTTAATGCGCGGTATTATTTTTCCTCATTCTCCCACTCTTTCATCCCCAATCAATATCATCATTCCCTTCTTTTCCGCATTCTCCTCCACCTGTTTGACTCTGTTCTTCATCATGTATTCTTCCTTATCCCTTCTCATACGTACTTTCCGTTAGAGCCTTGTCCTTCTTCACGTCTTCAAATACCTTCCCGCCATTTCGTCCGATTTTCTGTTTTCTCTTTCATCGATGCTACAGCTAGAATCAAGCCCGGGCCCCGAAAATTCATAAATATTATTTAAATGTTATTATATTAAACATAGAGTGCTGGTGTGTTCATCTCAATGTCGCTGCCTCCAAACGACAGGGAGCGTCAAAACACCGACCGCAGTCCACAGTATAAAATTTCAAATTTCATTTCATTTCTTTAAGATACGTACATCGCGATATTATTCTGGCATTTACGCCTATGAATTACAACTGATCGCTTTCTTTCAGATTATCCACACAGAACTATTTATTACACTCTGATACAAACACCCATCCACCCATACACACACATACATACACGCATGCACGCACACACGCGAGCACATACACACGCAATACACACACAGATTAATACACGCTATTAGGCCTATAGTATATTATGAGGAAATACCAAGTATATTTGGCTCTTATAACTGCATTTCCTTGGGTGTACAATGTCCGAAGAAGGGAGAATTAATTCTGCCTTTTGAATAACATCCTAGAAAGCACAAAAAATATATTTAAAGTAAGCGGATTTAATTTTAGTCTGACTGCTGTTCGGAAGTCCCACAATCATTCTCATTATGTCTAATATTGCATGATTAAGAAAGTTTAGACCTTGATTTCAGGTTTCCGCCGCGATGTGGATAAGATCTGCGCTCTTCTGGGCTATTATGCGGCGATGTGTGCTAATTGTTTACAATTTTACAATTACCACACGGCGCCGCTTAATATACCAGATGAGCGCAGATCTCAAAAATGTTTAGATTTCCAAAGATTAAACTCGTTTTGACCCCCGACTTCTGCAGACGACGAATGCAACTGAGTGCGTCATATTTGCAAAGTCTGGCAAGAAATTTATAAGCAATTGTGTGTATTATACATTTTGAAATTATTTCAAAATTCAAATGTTCGGGGAAAACAACAAACAAACTCAAAGCCACAAAAATTTAAATAAAAATAAATTTATAGAATACTCACTATTCAGTTCTAACACATATCTCCCTGTGCCGCTATAATACGTTAAAGAGTAAGACGGTGTACGAAACATGCTTCTCATTACCTTCTGAGTTAATCACAGCTGGTCTCCTGTTCCGAAGAAATACCGTAAATTTCGTATCCAGTCAAACCCGGTTATAACGACATCGGTTTAAGCGACCCCTCGTCCATAGCGACAGATATTCTGTGGTACCAATTAATTCCCCGCTGTTAACCATAAAATTATACTCCTCGGCTAGAACGACTCACGTTTATAACGACATAAAATATTCAGTCCCTGTCATGACGTTATAACCGAGTCCGACACAATTTGGCAACACCTATCTGTATGTAACAGCGACGAAGTTATTGACCGATCCGCAGTTCTACATACGGAGGAATCTAAGCGCCGAGACAGGGAACCGACAAAAAAAAACGGTATACGGGCAGGACACCAGAGACATCGCGGTTTAATTCCCCGCCAGAGATTTTTCTCTTCTCAGCAACTTGGCCCTGGAATCCACCCAGCCTACTATTCAGTGGGTACCGGGGGCCCTATTCCTTGGTTCAGTGGCCGAGGAGTGAAGCCGAAAACTCATCTCCATTAGCCGAACTCAAGAATCCGTACAGCTACAATTTCACTTCCTTCACAGGGGCAAATTTACTTTCATTTTACCACAGGATAAATCTGGGACCCGGGACAACGTAGTCGGTATAGGGACTAGCTACGTGTCGAAAGGTCGGTGATTCGAATCCCTACAGGGAAAAGACATTTTCTCTTCTCCAAAACCATTTCGACCAGCATCTGGACCAAACCACCCTCCTATTCAATGGGTACCTGGTTCCTTCCCGGAAGGAAGGTAGGAAAGAAAGTCGACCACTCATCTCTGTCTAGTGTTAAGGTTAAGAACGAGTGCAGCTGTACTTCTGCTCCTCCTGTGTGACTTCATGGCATGGTACGGGGAAGAAAAGGCTTACATTTGTACCAAACACGCGGAGAAGTAGATTGTGACAGGCATGGTAGAGACATAGGTTGTAAACAGAATGGGCTGATGATCTGTCCAAATATGCACTTGATAGTCCCGATCCTTTGACTTTGAGTTGTATCATTGCAGAACTGTTCATTCTTCATGTAGTTTAATATATCTGAGAGAGATCTGAGGTAGCTGACAAAAGACGGCCTGCTGTGTAAGTACTACGAACATTTCTAAAGGGGTTTTAATAGCGGGTGTTGTTAAAGTCACAAGTCTTCATACTTCTGTTAAAGAAATCGAGAGTAATCACGAGAATTTGCATGCCATCCAATGTGTAACTTTGTTTACGAATAAATCAAGCAAGCAAATCTGGTTGCACAGTGCTTAGAAAATTACTTTAAAAAGTTCATGAAGCTATACATCAGCTAATGAACTAACTCCAT
Organism: Coptotermes formosanus; assembly: GCA_013340265.1. NCBI lineage: Eukaryota > Metazoa > Arthropoda > Insecta > Blattodea > Rhinotermitidae > Coptotermes > Coptotermes formosanus. The sequence goes on from BLKM01000864.1 coordinate 725,920, forward strand.
GTAGCAGAATCCTTCTTGAGAAGCTACTAGGTCTTCACGTAATCAAAAAATTTCCCGAATTTTATGGAATCTGGAGGTTCATTATGTAATCAAAAGAAGCCGCCATCTGTCACTACATCGAGGCATATCAATCCAGTCCATGCCCCCAAACCACGTCTTGAAGATTCCTTTTAATATTATTCTCTTACATATGGCTATGCTTTCCAAGCGGTCTCTTTCCGCCAGGTTTCACCACCAAAACCCTTTACGTACCGCTGTTGATCTTTCATACGTGTCATGTGCTTCACTCACCTCATTTTTTTATTTGATCTCCCAAACAATATTTAGTGAGGAGTACAGATCATAAAGTTCCTCATCATGTAGGCTCCTTCCCTCCCATGTTACCTCGTCCTCCTCAGGCCCAAATACCTTCCTCAGCCACCCTATTCTCGGACACCCTCATCATATGATTCTCCCTCAATGTGACAGACGAAGTTTCAATCCCATACACAACGGGAAAAATTAGATTTTTATATATTTCAATCCTTATAATTTTGGATACAAAAACGGAAGACAAAATATTTTGCACGGAATGATGGCAAGAATTTCCTGAGTTCAATGTGCCCTTAATTTCTGTAAGAAGGCAATTTTTATTTATTAGTATTTTTCCCAAGAATTTGTTCTCGTTCATCCACACTTTCAAAGGATTTAATACCTGCCTTTTAAGTTGCGATATTTTCTTGCGTTCTGTTCACGAGGCATGAACATAAGCCTAATTTTCTTAGTATAGGTGTACAAATCATACAATAATGTCCCCTTGTATCACTTTCCAGTTACCTAATTTTGATTTCTAAATTTTTCAGACCCTGAAGAAAATTAGTTCATTATTGACACAGTATTTTTAGTGATACCCTTGTCTTAAAAATATATAAGAAAACCACATCTGACGTAACTGCAAACTATTCAAGAAATAGCATGATATTTCTGGTCATCTAATACTTATAATTAGGTACCTTTCAAAACATGATTCACAAAAGTCTTCAGCAAGTTTTATTAACCTAAGCCATTTAGTATACGTGATTACTGATACCTACAACGGAATCATGGGATGGGCACAGAACTAGTTCATGAAACTCGTTAATAGGGTTCAAACAATTGATTCCCCTCGGAACCCAAAAACGAGTAGAAATCTTAACAACAGTGCCATGCATATTAGGGTTGCCTCATAGAGGACAGATTACGTATAACAGCGTACGAGTGGTTTCTCCCTTGTAACATGTCATGTTCTATCCATTGACGTCAGACGAAAATACGGCGCACTCGAGGGATGAGCATCATACAGCTGGTCCTAATTCTCAGTATGTGCCAGTGTCTCATTAACTCTTCATGGACGACTGGGAATTGTGTTGGGGTGCACATATGGCGCTGGGTTGACGGAGTACATTAAACATGTAAAATGATCCTTCTACTAACAAGAAAGGCACTCATTTGGACCAGACAAAAGAGGGTAAAGCGGTTAAAATTAAAATTAGAACCTGGACGATATATTTCTCAGACACGACAAGTGCAGCAAGTGTCAGCAGATCTGTATTCGTGTTCTTACTGTGTCCTGCGGTTTTGTGAATCTGTGATAAATCTAGAGAAGAAGGTACACTTGCGACCAACAGGAAGCTGAATTAGCCCTTTAAAGACGAAGCGTATCTGTTTTATATAAGGACTCAGTGCGTACCGCACTGTAAACACTCTCCACTTCGGTTATAAAAACCAGTCTCTTAATGTTTTATAAGGCAAAAGTTGCTGTTTGTTCTGAGATCCGTACAAAACACATAAACGCAATGTGGTCACCACGTAGAATTTTTTAATGTTAAACCTGGTGGTATATAAAGTTACCGCTACGCTTTAAAAGGTTAATGGCTAACTATGCGAGATCTAAGGTTCTGACAGCGGTTTTGTTGAAGATTTGAGCTGTGTGGGATGTTACTGCACTGCTGATTGGTGGTTACCAGTCTGTAAGGGGTAATATCACACATGATTTCAATATTATTTAACAAACTATAGCGTCAATATTTTATCTGGCAATCGGCGGTTGCCAGTCTCTGTCAGCTAGATGGGAAGGGGTGGTCAAAGCCTCGCGCCGGCTGCTTTACTCCCGGAAAAAAACCCACTAAATGTCCAGCACCTCCACCGAATAAGTAACCTATATGTTCCATAAAAGGGCAAAAATTAACAGATGTCCGTTATATTCCACCATCACTGAAGCAGACTAGTAGCGCATTCTGCATATGAGAAACGGTGAACACCTCAGCGGAGGAGAGTAGTAGGACACTAACGACTTAAAATTGTATCACAAAAAGCTATGGGCTAAAAGGGGGAAAGAATAGAGGGAAATAAATATTTAACCGAAAGCAAGACCAAGTGGTGAATTCAGTGGGACCAGGGAGCCCACATTCTGATGAGAAAGAAGAGTAATGTTACAATACAAGAATTATTGCTGAGTGTTATGCCTATTCTAGTACGCCCACTTATTATGCCGCCTGCATTATGCCGACTGTATTATGCCGATTTACAATACCGAATATATCATGCCAACTCTATTTTGCCGGCTCCATTAACCTTTTAAAGCCTAGCGGTAACTTCCCACACAACCAGGTTTAACATTAAAAAATTTTACGTGGTGCCCACATTTCGTTTATGTGTTTTGTACGGATCTCAGAACAAACAGCAACTTTTGCCTTATAAAACATTAAGAGACTGGTTTTTATAACCGAAGTGGACAGTTTTTACAGCGCGGTGCGCACTGAGCCTTTATATAAAAGAGACACGCTTCGTCTTTGAAGGGTTAATTTACACGTTATGAATACACAGCCGATCCCAGTGGCCGCGCGCTCTAAGGCGTGGGTCTGCGGCCGAGCGCTTGCTGTTATCGTGGGTTCGAATCCCACCGGGGGCATGGATGTTTGTCTCTTGTGAGTGTTTGTGTTGTAAGGTAGAGGTCCCTGCAACGGGCCGATCCCTTATCCAGAGCAGTCCTGCCGACTGTGGTATGTGTCTGAGTGTGATCAAGTGAAAATAAACAACCTCGACACTTACTGTGAGTAGGTAGAAGGGGGAAGGACTACAGAACGAAACGAATGAATACACATTGATTAATTGCCTTTCATTAAATTTCAGAGTACAAATTAGGCTACTCTATGAGCTTAATCTGACGTGTAGTGTCGCCGCTCTCCTTTCTTTATTTACAACTAATTAGGATGCTGATTATGTGATTCTTGGGTAATTTAACGACAATTTTTATTGTGTAGTTTACCTAGGTACCAACGTGCGTTTATGTCATTGTGAATGGACAGAAGAAATAGATTAGTTGAAAACTGTCTTTATTGCACGTTAATGACCAATTAATGACTGCGTAGGGTATAGGCCTCTGGGTTTCAATGCTTAAAGAATTCTTCTACGTCATTATACGCAACGGCTGAGAACCTGGTCCATTGCAACTGGTTATTTACAGCTGCCAAATGTGAAAACTGTTTTTCGTGTCTGAATATTCATTACGTTTGTAGCATACTACAACAGTTTATGTGACATTACAACACGCACATTAGCCAGCAGAGGTACTGTTTATATCAGGGCTGTGGAGTCGGTACACAAAAGCTCCGACTCCGACTCCTCGATTTTTAAAACTTCCGACTCCGACTCCTTCATAAAAGCTCAACATGCATTAATAATGGTAAACCCATAAGACATTTCATCACCACCACGTGAATCATCAGGTTACTTTTTTGACTTATAACCTATATTTAAGTATAAGACTAATGGTTACTGTAGCTATCAGGGTTCTGGAGTTGGAGTATCTAGTTAAGATTTTAGACTGAGGTCGGAGTCGGAGTCGGTACATTTTTACCGACTCCACCTAAAAATTCCTTCCGACTCCGACTCCGAGTCGGACTCCACAGCCCTGGTTTATATGCCATCTTCCTCCTGCAGTTCAGCATGCTTTGTTCTAACTGTTATAAACCCGCAGCCACACAAGTGTTAAGCAGGGTGCAGAAGGCGACTAGAAGACACCAGTCTTTGCTCAGTCTGAGTGAGGTACGGGTTGTCCGGTTTATGGTGACCCTAAGCACGGCAGCTGTCACAAGGAGTCCCGGCGGATGCAGGCTTTACATATGATAAGTCTGACATGCTCAGTGACAAGATAAAAGGTACGTCCTGTACTATGTCAGCATTTCACGACTGACAGAGGTAAGCCAAACAGAGGGTCAATAAGAATAGCCGTCCCCAGCACGTCCCCGAATATGGGGCAGTGTCATCTGATACACTGTATGACGTCAGCCTCAGGTTGTGTGTATTAGGCGGATAACGACGGTGCGAAGGCCTCGTTATGTTGCAACGCGGCAGGGTCTGTCTCCCAGGAGAGTCCCACATCCCAAACCCCCTTATTTTATCTCTCCCTTTTTGAACTCCCTCGTTCATTTCCGCTAGTTGCTGTGGCTTTGCCAATGGTCAGCCAGCTCTGTGGCAATTGCTGGCCTGTGCATTAGCTCCCCTTTTTTCCCCGTTAACTCTATTGTTTGTCTATTTACTCTCATGAGACCCCAGTAAGCCAAATAAACAAGGGGGACAAGATAACGTACGTCCACAATTATTGGCTGTTGATATTGCTTCTGATTGCCACACAAACTTACCAAACGCTGGTATGGCGAACAGATTCCTTCCTGAAAGGCTGACAGTTTTTTAGTTAAATTCATCAAGAAGTCTTGTTTCTATGGAATCTAGTTTCCTTACGCCTGCCAATTAAGACACACAGAATCAACTCGAAGCCTGCGAATCATATTTCTCGATGACCTAATTCCTGAAACGAATAATGCCATACCAAAGCAATTTCATGTAACAGTGCTCTTCTTGAAAAGCTAACATATTCTCAGCTAGCCAGCACATTGCGCCACAAATCACGAAACTCGGAGGTTTATTACAGCGTTTACACCAGCTTGCCACTTGCCCCTGTCACAAGCCCGATAAATAGGGCCCCAATTCCAATTTCGTGTATTTGAGATCCATTTTAATATCATATTCCTATCTGCGTCTAGCTCTTTCAAGTGGTCTCTTTACTTAAGATTTCCTCATCAAAACCTCCATCCGTGCCATACGCACCGCCTATCTTTTTCTCCCTGATTTGCTCACCTGAAAGACAACTAGCATTACAAATCATGCAGATCCTCGTAACGCAGTTTTCTCCAATCTTTAGTTACTTCATCCCTCTTAGGCCCCAGCACCTTTTTTAGCACCTTGTTTTCGAGAAAGATTAGTCACTTTATAAGAGACCGAGCTTTAAACCCATATAAAACTACAAGAAAAAATCACATTTCTGTATATTTTACTGTTTAGGGTTTTAGATAACAAACGGGAAGACAAAACATTTTGAACGTAATGCTAGCAATTATTTCTTGTCTTCAATCTGCCTTTAATTTGGTTGGTTAGTGTTTTCTCAAAATATTTGAATTTTGCCCCCTTTTAAAAGATTTATTAACTGCCTTTTTATGGTAATTTTGTCCTACAGTTTTGACCAGCAATGATCAGATAATCCTACTTAGTTTTCTCAGTATTTACTTCTAGACCAACCTGTTATACTCGAGGGTATTAAAGTTTTTGTGTTTTTCTTTATGGTAATGTATTTTTCACAGAGAAGCTACTCGTTTTTTATTATTCGGTTTATAATACACAGTCTCATACTTGGGTCGAAATATTCCGAAGGACTGTATCGCCTTAGCTCCAGGGTGGGCCTATATGTACACAGTACGTGCTTTCGAAGCACACACAAACTTACCACAGTATAAGCGGTCATATTCTGAAGGAGAAAATGTAAAATCTCAAGAAGTCCCCTCTTTTATCACCAAGCCGAGAACATGTCTTACAGAGGAAGTGAAGGTAAAGCTCCACCTTCTGAATATACCTTTGATATAAAGGCGGTTCCTATCATGGAAATTTTGGTACCTCTCTACTAAAATACACGGCGTCACGTTCTGAGAAAGCGTAACCCTTTTCACCCCAACAGACTTAGTTCTAACCCAAGCCTATATTAGGACACTGAAGAATCTGATGGAAAGATCAGTTGGTGCAGTGTTCTCACATTTTCGTATGTAAAGCACAAACATGTAGGACATCTATTAGACATAGATGGGTGTTCCCTAAAACAGTATACACCGCACTTCCTTTCACCATTTAGAGTGACGATGTACAGTACATGTTAGATATGCAACTCTGCAAAAATTATATTTAAAATATACTCTTATATGAGAAGAGAAACCATACAGCCTGGTATAAATTTACTAGCACTTCGCAGCAACCTGCTGCCTTTATCTTAGAGTGTAATATTCTTCTAGCTTGCACGTGGAGGTGGCTGGTAAAGAAATAATCCGATGTGGTCTGAAGAAGACATAAAATGAAATAAAAGGATCACACGTTTGCCACACGAGTAAGACAGCGAATGTTCAGGTCATTACATCCCTTATTTTTCAGTAAATGCATTTAAAAGTACAGTACGCAAGAATTTCACTTCTACATGAAGTTCCATACAGTTTCAGCGCTCATATGTTACGTTCGATGACGATACTCAATTCCACAATTTCATTGGGCAATACAGCCTTAAATAAAATATATCCACAGGAATACCAGGATGGTCCAAATTCAAAGTCCATTACCGCAGTAAATGAACGGGTATTGTTAAAGGAGAATCCTGTAAAAACGTAACGTAAGCACAGTCAATTTGAAGTCATATTTGACCCCAAGTGACTACTTCTAATAATATCTGCAACAATTTTGAACTTCTTGTTTTTTACTACACTATTTAAAAATACTTGATATATAGAAAAATTCGTTACTTTCCTCTGGAAGAACATATAGTTTCGAAATTGTCACTTCATTTCCCAACAGGTGTGGGTAATTTGAGATTCTAACATAGCATTTACATGATGCAGCTGGATAAAACTGCGCAAAACCTAATTTAGTACAGGCGGACGCTTTAAATCTGTAGCTACCTCCCGAGTACCATAAGGACTTGACCGTCAAGATAAGTGCAAACACGGGTGAGAGGGGACCTTAACAACTAATGCGTTTAGTCTACATAACTATTAAATTTACAAAACTTTTAGCAAAATTTAACTGCAGCACATGCATAAAACACATCCGTATTAGAAATTAAAATTAAAGAAATAACATTTGGAATCAGATATCGAAGACAGCAAGTGCCACAGCGCGAAAAGCAAACTCTTGAAACAAACTGCCAACTTATGTATGATTCGACTTCTTCGTAAAGGCATACTTATTTAAGTAATCAGTGCCACCTGGCGTACGTATCGATAAACCTAAAGATGCCGTCCTCTAAGGTAAATAAACGGCCGAATTTCCGATCTTAGATTTCAGACTGTGGGCCTTTATAGACGACACTTTCGCCTGTATGATAGTACAATGCCATGTTTCTCAATATTTTATTTACATAAACCATTTGCAGTTCAGCTTTTAAAACCTGATGCGTATTTGTGCACAATGCATACTATGCAGAATGGCACATAAAATTCTACACTACGAACGCTTCTGAAATCTAAATAGGCAGTAGAACTGTAACGGTATTAACCTTCTAAAGACTGAAAGTAATCTATGCTTTATAGCACAGAAGTTGAGTGCTGTCTCACAGAAAACGCAATTCCATTACAAAAGCAATTCTGTGATGTTTCAGGAAATAAACCTAAGCTGACGAGTTGACTTCCAGTCAGCTCGTTAAAGGTAAAAGCTTACCTGAATATCATATGAGAGGTTACTTATTATTTCCAAGAAAACACATCAATACATTTTGGACGAAGCACTGATTCCGTGAACGTTAAACGAGATGGTACGTATGGTTACCGTAAACCATTAAGGTGTAGTACCTACTGAAGAATCAGTCATTGCAGCTCACACAGAAACCAGTTACAAAAACGGATGTAATATCCTTCTCATATAGATTTCAGTACATTTTCCCAACGTGCCTATGACACGTTATGCTATTGTGTGCTGCAAAACAAATACATCCACGGTAACATCCATACAATATTTGTAAAAATATAGATACTTAAACGACAAATTTGTCCCTATTCACAACATTAAAGCATGTGGGGACATGGAAGTATAGTTCACCTCATTCTTCACAAGGGCAACAGACGTAAATGGGTGGTTAACATCAAGTCTATGCTGCTTTGTCCTCTTTATAGAAACCCTGGTAACTTTTGAATACGAGTCTAGTTATAATCCAGATCCAGTCTGGACGCTTTAGAAGACAGAAGAATGATCTCTGCGCTGACTTAGCACCTGTACACAATTTATGTGCACACAAAGGCAAGAAGAACCTCAAAATTTCATTAGGCAAGCGACAAATAAAGCTGGTATTCTCAAAAATATATTCAAACCAAGGCGATGGTCACGAAGCAAGACACGTAATGTTAATTCAAAATAACATACTTCAGGCTTTCTTTAAACACTTTACTAAGCAGCGTCCTCAGCTCCCTCATAAAATAGAAAACCACAATTTTAGTTTTTTCTTTTTATCTGAATGTTTAGCAATGTTAGAAGCTATACACTGCGACTAACTTACACACGTAAGACCAGACCAGCTACGTCCATCCCATTATATTACGTTCTGCCTGACATAATTAACATAATAACGTAAGTGAAGAGTGGATACGAATTATAACCCTCCTCACTGTGTAACTGTTTTCATACTGTTACTTCCTCTTCCTTAGTTTCAAAGATGCTGCTTAGCACTATGTTCTCAGACACCCCCCAAATGTTTTACAATTAGACTAACTGCAACACATTTTCAACTCAGAAAATTTCGTGCAGTGTTACACCCAGGAAGTGGAAAATGTAGATTTCTCATCCCAGATGTCTAGAGTTTCAAAATGAGCTGCAAGGGACAACGAGAAATGAAGATGTTGAAGACAGCAGCTGAAGCGAGAAAATGAGAACCAGAAAACGGACGGAGTATCTGGTGGTGGAGACCGTACTTGAATTTCCTCGTGGGATCAACAACAACTGAACAAAGTTTAGTTACCCTCTACGGTCTAACTCCTTCCTCTACTTTCCGCTGTGTCATTGTACACAGAAAGGGCAGTCCTTGGACCGGAGTCCAACTCCTAAAATGAGAATGGCGAATCCAAGATAAACAAAGAACTCACTCGTTCTTCTTTATTTTTACAATGGAATAATATTTCTGCTCCTCTAATACTTGCGCCTTTGCTGTACTGGAGAATAACAAATAACAAAACACGTTCATGTGCTCTTAAAAGTAAACACAAGATGAAGTCAATATTATTTTACGCAATAAATAAAACATTTAAAGTTGTGGTAGAGTAAAACCCATCCTGAAAAATACTAACAAATAAAAACAAAATATGACGAGGTATAAGAATTTTATGGCAGCGCTCGTCTTTCCATGTCTTTTTGCAAATCTGAAGTTTAACGTACAAAAATTACAGAGTCAATTCTTGCTCCATTGCGTCTAAAATCTCTCATATTAAGGGAATGTCGTATATCGAAGGGTTTTGAGAAGGAAGGATAAAAGACGAAACGTTTGGGCGTAAGACAGGCGAAGTAACAGGAGGTGTAAAAACTGTGTAGTGAGGAACTCCATACATTTTATTCTTCATCTATTCAAATTAAGATGAGCAAATTAACCCTTCAAAGAGGAAGCGTATCTGTTTTATATAGGCTTTAAAAAGTTAAAGGGTCAACGTAGAGGAGACTGGCAGTCGGTTGCCGACGTTTCGGAACAACTTATGGGTTCCCATATTCAAGGGCCAATTATTAGACCCACAGATGTTCCCGAAACGATGACAATTAATACCAATATATTCTGCGCAACATTCCTTAAGAGCGAAGATGTCATAGCGCGGCGGAAGCCTGACATTTCGCACCTTTCTCTTATGTGGCAATGAATACTACAAAGTTCTTGCCCGTTCTCTTGTCACAGTTACCTTCCCAGCACATGTACTACAATGCAAACGCTATATTAAAAATCGCTCAATCTACAATTTTTATCACGTAATAAAGAAAGAGTTCAAAGGGATAAGTCTATCTGTAGAGTGTCTAACGGCCCCGATCGTCAACAGAGATGGCCAGATTTCTCTTCATTACCATTTCCCAAAATAGCTTTTGGGTACACCCAGTTTTCGATCGAATTGCTACGCAGGGTCCTTGCTCTGAAAATAAGACGTTCCGATCGTGGAGCTGACCATGCACTTCTGTTCAGAATCGGACTGTAGAATGCACCTACCGCTTCTCTGGCTCCGACAGGCCGTTGTTATGCGCAAGAGAACGACTTGCCATCTCCTTCTTTTACGTTAAAACTGTTTCTTTTTCAATTGCCGGGAACAGAGAGAAAAAAACTCTGAACTTAATCAATATTGAGATCTGCGCTCTTCTGGGATTTTACGTAAAGTAGAATGGTAGGTTGTCCCGAAACGTCGGTAACGAATTGCCATTCTACGTTGCGTAAAATCCCAGAAGAAAGCAGATTTCACTTAAACCGCGGCGAAAATTTGAGATCACCCTTGATCAATACTGTTGCATCAACACTTAAATGTAGTTAGTTGCTCAGCCAATCAACACATTCTCCTATTTTATGGATACAGATTATTCGATTTTCAGTAAGACGAAGTCTCTGCCCGTTGGTTAGCACTTGTGTTAGCCTTTGTATATATGAAGTACCATATTCAAATCCCGGAAAGGAGACCTGTTATGACTGGGGTGTGATTGTGATTTTCCTCGGTCTCTCTATAAAAATGGTGGTACAATACGTCAGATTAAGTCACAATCATTTCGTTTCCTAATATTTCTCAGTCACTGAGGTCCTATACGTGCCGGCATATTCAGAACTACCGACATATTTCTCATACATTACATAAATAAAATAAAATAAAACAAAATAAAATGTGCAGTATTTACAGAACTCTTTCATTAACCTTTTAAAGCCTAGCGGTAACTTTACGTACCACCCGGTTTAACATTAAAAAACTCTACGTGGTGCCCACATTGCGTTTATGTGTTTTGTACGGATCTCAGAACAAACAGCAACTTTTGCCTTATAAAACATTAAGAGACTGGTTTTTATAACCGAAGTGGAGAGTGTTTACAGCGCGGTACGCACTGAGCCCTTATATAAAACAGATACGCTTCGTCTTTGAAAGGTTAATTATATGACTCTTCTGCACCATGCCAAATGTGATGAAAGTGGATAATTTGCTTTTATGCGGTATGACGTTGGTTTGGTTCCCTGAAAATCGAAACATGCCCCCTTGTGGATCGAAACATGTAGGAATATTCAGTGTGATATTGTAATATAAATATCTAAAGAAGAACAATGTTCATTTTGCCGGTTGAATTTTGCAGATTGCTTATCGACAATGCACGGAATGAAAAATATAAGGTTTAGAAGATTTGTTCAGTTTTCTAAATGGCGCATGAGTAACGCCTGCTGTACAGAACTACTAGCACACGAGTAACGTCTCATTTCTGGCCTAGGGACATGCAGCATTAGCACGAACGGAAACCAAGAAGGCTAAGTAGCCTGCAGAAGCCTGTACTTAAGGCAGACACATCTGACACCATCAGCGCCTGCTGTAGAGGCAGCGGCAGCAGTAAACAACATAATGTGCCTTGCAGACATAGACTAATTTCAATATATTCAGGGTGTACAGTTTCGCCTGATAATCACGCTCGGTAGTCTGTAAATGCGTGTAATAGGTTTTGTGTTTGGGTACGCCTTCTGAGTAAGAACACTGCTTTCATGTGAAGTACAATTTTGGATAGCCCATACGACTTGGTGTGAAGTTCTTTCAAATACAACGTTGTGGACTTGCCATTTCGTGTCTTAAATTAGCTGGGATACTACCTCAAGAGCAATTATATACGATTCTGACCATGGCATTTCACAGTTTGGATCACCTGCTTCATATGCTGTGTCCACCATCTCGTCTTACAATAAATAAAAACAAAAATTTATTACTACCCTTTTTCTTTTCATACGAGGCGACGGCCAAAGTCCATGAAATGAATGAATGCAACATATTATTATTATTATTATTATTATTATTATGTTGCATTATTTTCATTAATATAATCGGTTTTTAATTTATTACTTACATATACTTTTGTTTGTTTCTTTCTTTCTTTTGCGTCTGTTTTATTTGTGTCCTGTTCATTATCCGTCTTTTTTTTGTTGTTGCGCTGTTTCTGTAATTGGCCTTCTGGCTGTAGAATTGGCACATTAATAGACTAGAATTAAATTTAATTAAATTCAACTGACCTGAGTTATTGTTACGTGTTATCACCTTCATGCAGCTCATTTACAATTATATACCTGAAGCAAACCATGTTTCTATGGTAGATAGTGTTGCAGCTATGCTGCAGTTACAATTTAAGTGACGCGCAATGTCATGTCCCACGACAAACATCTTGTACTTTTACATTAGCAGCTTCCGCAGTAAGTGCGCAGTGCCCAGTGTGGCGCTTTACTGTGGTTCTTTGATACCGTTTTCCAAGTATGACGAACAGATTACACTGGATGATTTTGAGATGGATCTATTTGCCCCTATTGCTGTTACTGTTTGTATTAATGTTATTGTCTTCATATTATCATATTATTATTGCCATTATTATTAATGCCTGTGCATGCCTGTAATATTCAAGCCTATTAATATTAAGAGAATCAACGTGGCCTTTTAGTAGAACTTGTTACTTGGACTACAGGATCATAGAAACAACAACAACAACAACAACAACAACAACAACAACAACAACAACAACGATGACAACGACAATGACGACGACGACGACGACGACAACGACAATGACGACGACGACGACGACGACAACAACAACGACAACAACAACGACAACAACAACGACAACAACAACGACAACAACGACAACAACAACAACAACAAGGGTTTTCAAAAGTACAAAGCTGTCTGCAATGCACTGCATAATTAGGCACTGTATAATTACATCGCGTCATGCTAGTTTGAGGGCTGCCGCACAAACATTAAGTCTATAGATATTACACTAGCATAATGCAATTCAAATTCTAACCCTCTCAGCACCTCTTGGTTTAGTTAAGCATTAAATGTACTTCGGCCAAGGGTACTCACGGTAACACTGTACATTTGTAATCTCATGAATGATATAACCTCGCAAATGTAATCCTGTCGGGCTGGAGTACTACTAGTTTCATTCCGCAGTCCTTCCCTCTTCTACCTACTTGTTTACAGCAGGTGCAGATGGTTTTTATATTCACTTGATCACACTCAGACACACACCACAGTCGGTAGGACTCCTCTGGAAGAGGGATTGGCCCGTCGCAGAGCCCTCTACCTGACAACACACATACATTCATAAGAGACAAACATCCATGCCCCCGGTGGGATTCGAACCCACGATCCCAGCAAGCGCACGGCAGCAGACCTACGCCTTAGACTGCGCGGCCACTGGCATCGGCGAGTACTACTTGTTACGTGCTTATGTTGTCTGACTTTCATTTTCCTCTTGACAGACAGAGAGAGCAGTTTTTTCATGTCGCTTCTCTTTTTCCGAGTTTTGGAATATTAGTGCCTGTGGCCATGAACGTAAGACTCTTGCGCAATGTAATGCCGTGTAATCTGGTATAAATTAACTGACCTTCAGAGCGGCGTACTACGTCCCACTTCACGGTAAAGAAATGCGCCGTAAATTTCTGCCAGACCTTAAGGCAAAGCATACCAGAAGGAGACGAACTTCCTGTTCTAAGTAGAGTAAAATTCTGTAGTAAAAACGGGTTTGAAGTATTCGACGTCTTTCGTTTCTTAAGAAAACAAAAAAGGTTTAAGATATCAGCAAGCTGTATATTTGTTTGTGTATCTCCTTTCAATCTGAAGCTACTACTTGACCTAGTTTGCAGAAACATGAAACCAACAATTTTGAATTTCCTGCACCACTAATAACAACAGGATGGATGCCAGAAAGTATGAGGTGGAAGTGCCACTAGCGTAAATAAGAATTTTCCGGTGTGATTATGGTAACAGTCCTTAGAAGAATACACAGATTCTTAAATTAACTCTTTTTAGGACGTAAGGTAATAACATGGCGGCCGTGGGTGTAAGAATCTTTTTATCTTTTTATGATGATGATAACGAATGGAAAAACAGTAATGGATTCGATGTGTTCAGAGAAGTAATATCTGTTCATTTTGTTACTCACACGCAATTTTATGTTGTGCTGGCAATGGTTAGAATTTCTGCATAACAAAATTAAGTTGTATTTTTTTACAATTTAAATATACATAAACAGTGTAAAAAGGATTTTTCAAACAAACTTTGAAAACCTGAGTCACATATATCACTATACGTGTTCAGGACTAAGACATATTGATTTTAACTTCATTTAAGTTATGAAAAGAGTCTGCTTACAAATTCCAAACGCCACATTTTACAGAAATCTTTTCGGCAGTTTCGGTGATCAAACATGTGAACTGTGAGGCACATAGACGGACCGACACGATGCACTCCACGTTTTATGTGGAAGAATTGTATAACGAAGGAGTAGGTTTGAAGTACAAAGGCAAAAACTGATGAAAATGAAGTAAAATACAAGAAAAAGCCCCTCAACCACGTTCTTCTGTTATTCATCTCCTGATACGTACAGTCTGTGTGCATGTCACAAAGCGGGAGTGACACTTGGAAAAAGAAGGACAAAGAATAAAATTTGTCAAAGCAATTAACCTTTTAAAGACGAAGCTTATCTGTTTTATATAAGGACTCAGTGCCTACCGCGCTGTAAACACTCTCCACTTCGGTTATAAAAACCAGTCTCTTAATGTTTTATAAGGCAAAAGTTGCTGTTTGTTCTGAGATCCGTACAAAACACATAAACGCAATGTGGGCACCACGTAGAATTTTTTAATGTTAAACCTGGTGGTACGTAAAGTTACCGATAGGCTTTAAAAGGCTAATTAAAGTTAGAACACTGAAACTCAAAACCCGATGCGTTTTTACTGTAGAAGAATCCTTATCGTACATTAATAAACTACATGAAAAATTTGCTGATAATTATGACATCTTCGAACACTACTCGCGCAGTGACCTCAGAAACCGCGTCGCACAGCAAAGCGCAGCAAATCTGTCGTGCGCTCGGTAATAACACAAGAAGTGGATGATGGATGGATTATCACTGACAGCTCGGCTCTGGGCTTTTTATTTTGGTCGCCGACTTATCACAATCCTAAGACGTTCATTATAAGAAACGAATCGATGAGACTCTATGCCATGATCAATCACCTCTCAGATGACGTAAGCAAGGACGCCCGGCGTTATTTTACTTCCAGTTCAAGTATGTTCCAAGCATCAGCCCACCGAACTCCTGCACATTCTGAACGTTCTCCCTACATTCAAACCAATATATCCAACAGTCAAGTTCGCCTCTAGAGTTAAGTACTCTGAAAATATATTGGTTATCCTTACGTATCTTAACGGGCATAACACGGTTCACTACTTACTAGGATTTCGGTACGTGTCTTTATTAAACTACTTCAAAATACTACCGTAATAACAACGTTGTCGTCTTATAGTATATGTTACGAAAATATAAGGGGAGAGGCACATGCAGATAGGTAGACAGAATGACTGCCGTCTGAATGATTGCTTGACTCACTCACTCACTCACTCGCTCACTCTCTCGCTCACTCATTCACTCATCCATTGACTGAATGACTGAACCACTGACTGCCTGAGGTAACAGGATCCAGTGTAGGTTCACGTATTTGCTTCAGAAGACCATATTTAGACACACTTGAAATTATTCAGCGTTAAATTCTTTAGGATTCGGAGGATTCACTTAAACAAAATATTTTAGTTATAGCATGTTTGTGTACAGATAAGTTATAAAGCTTTCTAATATTCCGGATCAAAATTTACAATACACTTTTGACACAGTTTTTTACGTATTTCCTTTCATCTCCCACCAACATTTAAAATCTTATTTAACCCTTTAAATACGAAGCGTATCCGTTTTATATAAGGACTCAGTGCGTACCGCGCTGTAAACACTCTCCACTTCGGTTATAAAAACCAGTCTCTTAGTGTTTTATAAGGCAAAAGTTGCTGTTTGTTCTGAGATCCGTACAAAACACACAAACGCAGTGTGGGCCCCACGTAGAATTTTTTAATGTAAACCTGGTCGTATGTAAAGTTACCGCTAGGTTTTAAAAGGTTAAGGTCCTATATATTGGTGTGAAACACCCCACCCTCTCTCCAGAAAAGAGTAGGTGGAAACTTACCTTAAGTTTTAATGAAATGCTGTCAAAAGGCTGAAAGGCAAAATGACATGAAACCAAATTTTTTACGTTCTGTTTTCATTTATTAATTCGCATAAAAATGATAACAACACCAACAAAATGCACAGTATGTTTTTATATTCACTGTTGAGATCACACGCTCCTAAATGTTTCGATCCCACTGGGTCATCATCAGGGAGACAATTGGTTATACATGAAACAGCTACAAACCAGTTAAAATGAACGTGTGCAGTTGACTTTCATGGCTCGGCATTCAGGTGTAAGTGTGCACTCACCGACGGCACGAATCCTGCCCTCGGTGAGTGCACACCCATTGTCTCTCTGATGATGACCCAGCGGGGTCGAAACATGCAGGAGTGTGTGATCTCAACAGTGAATATACAAACATTGTGCATTTGGTTGGTGTTATCAATTTTTTAATATGAAGCCACTTACACAATACAACAAAACACTCTAAGTTACTTAAAGATAGCAGATATTATCTCCTTTACGCACCCTGCATATGTTACAGTGATTCGCCTCAGCGTATATCAGTCCACCTTGTTTACCGCCTTTGTGTTGCGCCACTGCAGGTCACTGAGAGGGCTCCGGGCGTGACAGGAATTTACACCACATCCTTCACGCAAATCAAGGTCTCAGACCCGAGGATCGCTAGGGCCATGCAACAAATCCTGCATTTCCAATATATTTGCCAGGAAACACTGCGTCCAGACAGTGTGGAATGTGGCCATGCGCCATTTTGTTGAACAATCGTCGTGCTACTTTAGATGCAGCGACATATAACTCTGCAGAATCACAGAGGCGATACACAAGGTCGAATGAGGTACGCTGGACAAAATGTGGGAAAGATCAGCCCATCATCATGGCTTCTGCAGGGCAAAGGGATAACGTATCGAATATCTGCAGATAAACTTGAAATGTTTATTCGTATTTTACAGGTGGTTTCGTTTCATTATAGTTTTCTATATTTTCACAGTATTTCATTAAATGTCTCTAGTTTTGTTTTGCCATACTCTTTACATTCTTCGATTAATAAGCCGCTATTTTACCAAAAGATTTCCATAAATCTTCGATTTGTAACCCAGGCCATATCAAAAGTTTCGATTACGGCACAAGATGGCCGCGGAATAAGAAATAACTTTATGGCAGAATTAATATTTCGGATAGTTAATCTCACAGCAAAAACGAGAGCCACTGAACTCGGCGATCCTTTACAATTAAAGACTAAAGCGGGCAAGAGGCAGGAATTCAGCGTTCTCGTAATTATTCTCACCTTTAAGGAAGAAACGTATCTGTTGTATATAAGAACTCAGTGCGTACCTCACAGTAAACACTCTCCACTTCGGTTATAAAAATATAAGTCTCTTAATTTTGCTTAAGGCAAAAGTCGCTGTTTATTCCGAGATCCATATACAGCGCTTAAAAGCAATGCAAGCGCCATGTAGAATTTTTGAATGTTAAACGTGGTGGTGCGTAAAGTAACCGCTAGAATTTAAAGCATTAATAAAATACGGCTTGAAAGTTTCAGCAGAAAAATCACTGACGTGTATCAACACAGTGTGACACAATTCAGCACCCATGAAATTTACACGCATTTGACTGAAGTCTGATTGATTCCTGACAGTGAAATCTTTACTCCTTAGCTGTGTACGTCATACAAAACGCCATTCCGCTCGCTATCACTCTCCTTAACTGTCCAGTAAACTCCTCAGTAAAATATTAGGGTGATAATTCTTCGTAAATTTAAGATGTCGTTTTAAGTTGTCACTCATGAAGGTCTCTAAGGTTTGAATAAATGCAGAGTGACAGTCCACTTTAAGTTATCTTCAACGAGTGAAATTAGTTTACCGTGGGAACGGGAAAGAAAGAAAATTTAATGGAAAGCAGTCTACTAAGTGCGTAAATGAAATGTTATTCTTCCCGAAAAAGGACTAAAAGAGACGAAGCGAGAAAAAAACAAGGGCATTATCAAAAAATGGGTTAAAATGAAATTGAAAATATGTCGCGATTCGAAACACACTGTGAAAGAACCAACTGACTCTGATGCTCTAATGTGAGAACATGAGAGGCAATGTGCATGTAATGTAATATTGAGGCGCGTTCGCGTAGCTATTGTTCCTGTTGAAAAGCAATAAGTTTACATATTATGAGTATGTGCCTGTACCCTTATTTATCCAGCATGCAAAGCGCATGCGCCGTATTAGATCGTCAGCTGTGGCCTGTCTGTCTCTGCTATATTTTTCCACATTATCTCATAACCGCTATGATTTTCGAAAAAAAAAAGAGTTATTGAAGATAAAATGTGCACTTTGATTTTCTCTACAACTTTGTCTGAAACATTTCTCGTTATAAGAATAATTGAGCGAGATATTATTACAAACGTGCATACGTCTTCACGTAAAGTACCCGTTTTCCTTGTCAGGTTTTAATGAAAGTTGAATTTTCTAGACCGACTTTCTAAAAATAGGTACTCAGATATAAATTTCATGAAAATCCGTTCAGTGGAAGCCGAGTTTTTCATGCAGACGGACGGACAGACAGACACGACAAAGCTAATAATCGCTTTCGCAATTTTGCGAACGCGCCTAAAAGCGTGGCAGCAGACGTAATTCCAGGTACACAGGATTACGTTAACTTCCTGCCGCTGATAGTGTCAGATGAACGGCGGTTTCAAAGTCTCAGATGGAAGCGATATTAACACTACTTAATTCATCTCTGTGATCATAGGCATTCAACATCGGTAATACATACCACACTATTCTCACGTCATACCTTTCTGAAGTGACAGCAATCAATTTCGTGAAGTCTGTCAAATACCAGCTCTAGGGTTATCCCCTGTATGCTGTTTAAAAAACTTTATTATCATTATTATTAGTAGTAGTAGTAGTAGTGGTAGTAGTAGTAGCAGCAGCAGCAGCAGCAGCGGCGGCAGCAGCAGCAGCAGTAGTAGTAGTAGTAGTAGTAGCAGCAGTAGTAGTAGTAGTATTTCTTGTAACCTTTATACAGGCTATTTAAAGTTATATACCTGAAACAGACCGTGTTTCTAAGGTTCATGATGCTGCAGCTATTCTATGGTTACAACACATGGTACTGTAACGTTATTATTATTATTATTATTTCAATTTTACTTCACTGTGTGTTGCACCAGCAATATCACGCTGGCCTATATTTTCTTTGGTAGATATAAATGACGGGAAACTGTAGAGCCAAACGTCGCAAAGTTTGCACTACAGAAGTAACGACACAGTTCCCTGCGGACGACGAATACGGAAGTCTGAGTTTTAAATGTTCCACAACCGTGCACTGAACAGTTAGATATGTTAACTAAAACCAAAAAATGCACACAAGTTTGTGAAAATGTACTGTAAACGTAGTAATACCTCGACATGAGTGGCCGAAACATGTAGGACGTATTATTACCTTTATCATACATTTTCATAAATTTGGGTACATTTGTTGGCTTAATTACCGTATCTAACGGAAGTATGAACTTGTCCAGGTAGTTTTAAAGAA
The DNA here is from genome assembly GCA_013340265.1 of Coptotermes formosanus. Classification (NCBI taxonomy): domain Eukaryota; kingdom Metazoa; phylum Arthropoda; class Insecta; order Blattodea; family Rhinotermitidae; genus Coptotermes; species Coptotermes formosanus. Next base: position 745,763 of record BLKM01000864.1, read on the forward strand.
TGTAAACTACATAGCAATTTCATGAAATATACATATATACAGATATAACATGTGTATTGGTGTGGTGTGGTGTGGTGTGGTGTTGTGTGTGTATGTGTGTGTGTTTATTAAAATTGCGACGACGAAGCTCTGTGAGGAAAGATATGGAGTATTTGTATGCACGCAGATCCCTAGAGTATTCGTTTAAATTATCAGCTACAAATACGCAAATCTGCGTAACTTTGTTGTTATAACCGACCAATTTAACGTGGTTGGAATATGTATGATTGAAAATTTAAGCACAGGTATATATATATAAAAGTTTTTGTTTTTGTAGTCCGTACCTCTTATACCTACTTTTTCACAGTACGTGTCGAGTTTTTCGTTTTTCACTTGATCACACTCAGACACACACCACAGTCGGTAAGACTCCTCTGGACGAGGGATCGGCCAGTTGCAGAGACCTCTACCTGACAACACAAACACTGTACAAGACAAACATCCATGCCCCCTGTGGGATTCGAACCCACGATCCCAGCAAGCGCTCGGCCGTAGACCTAAGCCTTAGACCGCGCGGCCACTGAGATCGGCTATAGATAAACGTACAGGCATAAATTAAATGATACTCTAGTAGATTCGTCAACAGAAGGAAGCACTTGCATGGAAGGACAGGCTGTAAGTTCTTCTCATATTTTGTTGTTATTGCATTAATGTTAAGACATGCCGAACACTTTGTAGTCGGGGCTACTGACAGGTGCGTCTAATGAGGTTCAGAACAGAGCTGACAAATTGCATTACAATACCGTGGTGATGTCGCATGGGAGGAAAGGTCGCACAAGTATTGGTGTTGAGGGAGGAATCCGAGGGAAGATTTAATTAGTGATTCATCAGTACTATATCGCACACGTTAATGGAATCACTCACAGCTGATCGCGTCTCCAAGCGGGTAGTTACCGCTTCGGAGAGCGCGTCAACAGTCATAATGTAGGCAAGATGGAAGGAGGACCCGGGGGCTGCAATGGCATGAAATTCCTGATATCAGGCGGAGATGCCAAGCCTCGTGATATTGCCAAGCGACGGCGCTTTGGGCGTTTTTAAATTAAGTTTATGGATGACGAATTACAAATAATCAGGATTAAGCCGCAAGAAATATGTTACACATTTGTTATCACCCCTTTAAACCCCAGTAGTCACTATATCTACCACCGCATTCAACATTACAAAAAGTCTGCACTTTTTCATAAAGTGTACTGACGTGTTTCAAACGATTCTCTGAATAAATATCAGTCTTCTGTACACGGTCAACTCTTCGGTTTTCATAATGATAACACAATTTGGACAGGATTGAAACGTAGTGCTGTGCCATTTTTTAGTTGTTTGCAACGTTTCAGAGGATCCTAGTGCCTTCCAATTTTGGGTAACCACTCACAACACAAAGTAACATTCCAGAAAATTTGATTCCTTTGCAATACCGCCGTGGAAACTCCCAAATCGGGCATGAGACACAATTTATTTATTGTGAGTCGGGAACTTAATTAGTAAAAAAAAATGTAGACCAATATTATTCTTCAAAGAGTTAAATTTAGTGGCTGCATTAATCTACATCTTGATAGACAGGAAAAGGCACTGAAGTATACTAGATGCTCGACAAGTCATGGGACCTGACTGTAATACTAATGACTGTCTGATGGTTACAAGGTTAGGGACAGACTGTCCTTAAGTAAACGAGATACCACAAGTTTGGCATGGAGAGATTCAATCTGAAGAAGCTAAACAACGTGGAAGTTAGGGAAGAGTAGCAGCTTAAATCTCAAATAGGTTTGCAGCTCAGCGAACTTAGATGACAATGGGAATATTTCGCTCTTAGAGAAATTTACTGGTGTCTGTAAGGGACTAGCATCGACAATGACCGTCATCAACAGAAAGGCTAACAACATTTGAAAGAAAACTACTACGAATAATCTGGAGACCGGCCCATCAAAATCACTTAGGAAGGAGACTAAGATATAATGACAAGCCTTATGAACTGTTGGACGGAAATGAAGTAGTTAAATACGTTAAGTTCGAAAGATTAAAATGGGCCGCTCATATGTTCTGAATAGGTAATTCTAGAATACAAAAAGAAATTATTTGATGGAAATTTCCATGGAAGAAACCAGCTGGAAGACCATGAATGGGATGGGAAGGGAAGACAACATCAGGAAGCATTCCTCTTTGATGCTGAATATAAGAGGACGAAAGACACTAGCAAGGAATAGGAATATGTGGAAGCGAAATATTGAAGAGGCTAGGGTCCGATGCGGGTTTTTGCGTGACTGAAGAAGAAGAAGAAGAAGAACAAGAACAAGAACAAGAAGGAGGAGGAGGAGGAGGACGAAACGAAGAAGAATAAGAAGTATGTAAGGGACTAAGCAATGAGAAGCTTGAAGCCTTGCAGGCCTAACCTCCATCGAACGCTGTTACATGCATGAAATTAAGAAGACAGCGCTGACAGGCGTATATATGTAAGAACCATGGAGATATGAGAAGTACGTACATAGAAAAATTTAGTCTGAAAACCTAAATGAAGTAAGACTGGATTTATCTCATTCAGAATATGGTCTGGTAGCAGGCTGTTGTGAACATGGCAATGAATCTTGTATTATAAAATGCGAGGAATTTTATCACAAGTCGAATGACTAACAGCGTCATGAGACAGAATCTGTTGCATGGAGCGAGTTAACAAATATAGCTGTGGCAAAACAGTCGGAAGCATTTTCGGCAGATCAAAGAGGCTTACAGAAAACACTATGATATTAGTTGTAGCGAAACAATTGCCTGTAAAATGGCGTCGGGTTTATATAGCTTTTTGGTGCCCCCTACAGACAAACTAAATTATCATGGAATTTTAATGATCAACATCCCCGCTGGCGTGTATTTCAATCTTACAAAAAAACGGTCACAGCCAAATCTGTTATATCTCTTTATTTAGAGAATACTGAGCTACTAGTTTCCACCTAATATGGTCATCATCAGGCTTCTCTAATAAAACATGAACATAGAACCTCTACCCTTAAAAAGGGAAGGCCTTCCCTTTCTAAGGGTATAGATGTTCTATGCTCATGTTTTTTAGAGCAGCCTGATGATGACCATATTAGGTCGAAACTAGTAGCTCAAAACTCTCTCAATAAAGAGGTATAACAGATTTGGCTGTGACTGATTGGGAGATTATCATGGAATATTATTCCTTAGAAATTTCTCGCCTCTTCTGCCTTCTGAGGTAAAGGCAATATGGGTGAATGTTTCACTACTAACGATACGGAATTACTCTGTATATGAACACTTCTTCTCCCGAGGTAAGCTTTTTACTCTAAAACTCAGAGAAGTGAGCTCCAGCGGTAATTATGTCGTCGGAAGAATATAATGAAAGACTTAATTAAAACGAATTGTTCTTATTAGCTTCCTCTTCGGAGCAGCCTACTTTGGCAACTCATTGTACTATTGTAGCGCAATTAATTACCAAGCCAACGCCCCTAGTTTTGAACGGCCCAGCGAACACTTCCCCTCATTCTTATGGTGTTTTATAACAACGTGTGTATTTTCATCAGCAGCCGTTTCAGCTTCACTCCGTTGAACCGGATGCACATTTCAAACCTTCCTATTTCTTATTATGGTACAGAAACAAAAACCTAACAAATTTAATATAGAGAAATACGAAGAGCATGCAGCTTTTACAAATTACTATCCAAGTGTAAAGGCTGCACGTAACCACAAAATACACAAAGGCAACATCTGTTACGGGTCCGGGATATCTTTGTCTTTGTGGAGATTTGCTACGATCTGGAAGGTCCGTGGCTCGAACCCCATTGGGGGCAGCAGATGTCTTTTCTCCATACTCATTCAATTAGCCTTGGGCCCACCTAACCTCCTCTAAAACTTATACTGGGCCTGTTCGCGGTGTTACACGGCCAGGGCGTTGCGTTGATCACCCACTCCCATCTGGGGCAAAGGTTAAAATTGATTAGGGCTACTCTTTCACTCCTCTGTGCCACCATGGCACTTTACGAGGTAACCTTTACCTTTCTACATTTGTGCTCACTCCAATAGTGTTTCGCGTTCAATTATCACTGGACACGGACACTATAATGACGATTGGCAACATACACTGATGTTTAGATACAAAATCAAATATTACCTTCGAGATATTTCTAAATATCATACGACAACTGACCGCACAAAGCAAGCTTACTTTTGTCAAAACGCTTTTAAAAATACCTTCTATACTTTAATTTTTAATATTTTTATTAATGTTGGACTAACCTGCATTTTAACCTTTTAAAGCCTAGCGGTAACTTTACGTACGACCAGGCTTAACATTAAAACATTCTGCGTGGTGCCCACATTGCGTTTATGTGTTCTGTACGGATCTCAGAACAAACAGGGACTTATACAGCATTAAATGATTAGTTTTTATAACCGAGGTGGAGAGTGTTTACAGCGCGGTACGCACTGAGTCCTTATATAAAACAGATACGCTTCGTCTTCAAAGGGTTAATGTCGCTATACTATGTGTATAAAGGAAAGTATAAGTAGCGATACTTAATACGATTTTACAATTAGCTTATATATTCCTTTATATGTGCCCCTGACGATATTTCTAAACGACCCGATCGTTATGAGAAATGGTACAATATAAACAATTGAATCTGCAATATCAAAAATGTGTATTCTGGGGGATTTCTAACAAATAGCATTGTTTTGTTCAAATATTCACAGTCATCGTCCTTTCGTCCTTGTGAAAAGAGAAGCATAAAAATAAAAGTCAGTACTGAACACAGGTAGGATGCTACTGGCACGGAAAAGCCAAAACTTTCGGAGAAGAGTCTGGGATCGACGTCCTATCCCCATTGTCAAAAACTGGCAAACAGTCATTGCCATTACATGGTTTTTAAATAATAAAATTCACCTAAATAATATACAACATACAGTTCGAACCTCACACTGAACACAATTTTTCACCAATACAAAAACTAAACATTTTAGGGAAATGAAATCTGTTCATGTAGCGTACTGTACAGAACATAGTAAATATACTCTGCGGGCAAAGCACAGTTTTTTACGTTAGTGTATTTGGTATATGTACTACCCACTACGACTTACAGATTTAACAATGAAGGAAGAAAGATACTCTCATGTACACAAATACTGACAGTCGATGTGTTTATACTCTCGGGGGGTCGGCAGTAACCGTGTTTGTTCGGTGGTACGGAACTGCATCGTTTTAGTTTGTTCCTCAAGGCAATAATGTTGAATGTTTTTAAAAATGAAACAGAACTCAGTTCCGCCTCACAGATTAGCGCTCTTTGTTGAAGTGATGGCCAACGTATACTGAAAAAATAGATTGTTGGTGCGTGAAGACAGGGTTCTTCCGCCCGCCGCATGTCATAACAGACTAACAGCAGCAACCAAGAACAGTCACAATCAACAAGTTTCATTTCCATATAAAATGACATATACACGTATCTTCTTCGTAAACTGAACTAGCGTCTCTGGGAATCTGTGTCACGCAAGGAATATCTATTACATTTCCAAACTAGGCCCATCTTTTGCCATGTATCTGTAATAATTTACATAAAACTAATGCGATTATGGCCATATCTTAATTATTTAACATTTTAAAAGTGTTTAAGCAAAAATTAGTAGCGCTCGTGTACGACAAGGATGTTCACTCTGAACAGAGTAATCAAATCCGTGACTGTGAGCACAACTTAAGCTGTGGCTGAGCGTACCCTTAACTTTTAAAGCCTAGCGGTAACTTTACGTACCACCAGGCTTAACTTTAGTCAATTCTCCATGGTGCTCATATTGCGTTTATGTGTATTTTACTTATCTGGGAACAATCTGCAATTTTACCTGACTAACTAACTAACTCACTAACTAACTAACTAACTAACTAACTAACTAACTAACTAACTAACTAACTAACTAACTAACTAACTCCATGGAGCAGAGGCCTTCTTGAGAAGCTAACAGTTTCTCAGCTAGTCAAGAAATTCCCCGCATTTTATGGAACCCGAAGGTTCATTACCGCATTCACAAGAGCCCGCCACCTGTCCCTATCCTGAGCCAGATCAATCCAGTTCATGTCCTCCCATCCCACTTCCCGAATATCCATCTTAATATTATCCTCCCATCTACGCCTGGGTCTCCCAAGTGGTCGCCTTCCTTCGGGTCTCCCCACCACGTCGTCAAATGACCTGACACGTCATCAAATGATTGTTGTTTTAAACTGAGGTGGAGAGTGTTTATTGCGCGGTAGGCCCTGAGTCTTTATATTAGACAGAATGCATTTCGTCTTTAAAGAATTAAAGTTGAGCGGTCGCAAAGTCCAGGTGTGCTCACGAGCAGGGCGGTATTTTTTTACCCCCATTTAGATGCATTTCTTCATGAACGTACTGTACCTTGAATGTGATCGTTAGTGTGGACACTTCTAAAAACTCACTGTAAAAAATACAATTCTACAAGTTTCTAACGATGGCACATCACATCTAAAAGTCATTAAATTCATGGACTTAGATGGAAAAAGTCCATCAACTTAATGACTTTACACAGTGAAGAATATCTGGTTGGTTATCGACCGCCATGTGACTGTCCCTATTGTGTGTGTGAATCGGGCCTAAGAGATTTTAGGCAACTCCAGCTTTGGCTGAACTCAAATACGACTCGCTACGGGCTGGAAGTTCAGAAATTTAAAGCCCAGTAGCAGTAAGAAACTTTCTGTTCTCCATATCCTTCCTTACCGGCCCTGGAATCCACAAAACCTCCCCTAAAATGGGTACCATGGCTCTCTGCCGGGAGTAAAGCAGCCGAGGCGTGGCGTTGACCACGCATTCCCATCCAGTGCCCATGTTAAGAATGCACACAGATAAGCTTTTACTATCCCTCTGTGCCTTCGTGGCATGTTACATGGTAAAATTACCTTCAAATTCAAATAAACATTTCTACAACTGCACACTGATATCTATTCTTTGTGATCCTCCAGATTATAAAACATTTGTTCATTATCAAGTAGTACAAACATTGGTCTAAATTTGATAAGAATGCCAACTTTCAAAAGAAATCACACCAAAGAATCACAGATAATAAACAATGTATTTTTTGAAGGAAGAGGAATGAGTGGAGTGAACTGCAATGGGCAGAGTAATCACTAAGAAAGAACTAGAGGCGATCCTACTAAATATATCTCCATATTTTATGGTACTGGAGGGTTCATTACCTTCTTAACAAGAGTCTGTAGTACGACTAGGCTACAGGATGAAGGACCGAAGAACTGAATTCAATTTCTGGGAAAGGCAAAAACCTTTGGGTGCCCCCCGGGGCTCATATAACCTCTTTCGCAAAAGATACTGGGGGCTCTTTACCCAGCAGTAAATCGGCCGGAACGCAATGCTGATCACTCTCCTGCATCCAGTGCAGAGGTTATAAAAGCACTCCCCAATATGCCTTCACGGTGTGATGCTTAATTAACCCTTTAAGGACGAAACGTATCTGTTTTATATAAGGACTCAGTGCGTACCGCGCTGTAAACACTCTCCACTTCGGTTATAAAAACCAGTCTCTTTATGTTCTATAAGGCAGAAGTTGCTGTTTGTTCTGAGATCCATACAAAACACATAAACGCAATGTGGGCACCACGTAGAATTTTTTAATGTTAAACCTGGCGGTGCGTAAAGTTACAGCTAGGCTTTAAAAGTTTAAGCACAGAAAATTAGCATTGCGGTGACCCCACGCCCAATACGAGGGTTAGGACAGGTGATCAAGGCGCGTTGCTCAAAACAGCGTTGCGCAAATTTCCTATGGGAGAAATAGGGTAACGTGAACGCAGATGATTACGGCGCCCCATCGCTTAAAATACACACATTTTTTGTCGTTAACCGTTTATGCAGTGCTTTGATAGCTGATGCTTTCAGCTTCGGCAGCGGTTGAGTGATTACCCTTCCGCGTTTATTTGCGTACATTTCAATTTTTTTCGCATTCGGCAATTTTTTTTTTTCGTTTACTTATTTATTTTCAGCCGCGTATAGTCAAAATCGCGCAAGGCACAGCCGCATTGGTCAAGGTTTATTGTGCTTTATTACAGAAATAATTTAAATGTAACGGTAAAGTTGTCCCTGTTACGTCACGAAGAGTACAACTGGATCACAGGTACAGACCCACTTACTCTTAACCTCGGAAGGAGACGGAGTGAGGCATTAGCTTCATGCACCGGCTGCTTTACCGCGGGGGAAAGAACGCCCAGGAGCTCTGTAGCTGCCTTTTCATTCTCAAGCTGGACACGAACATTCAAAACGAAAAGTTCAGTATTTTATCTGACAACTATCGGTTGTCCATTTCCGCTCGTGAAGTAACAAATGATGGTTGTCAGATAAAGTAAGGATCCTGTAAAATATAGCACAAAGGGTAACTTGATGACAGAAATTAACTGCCCAATCTTACTAACATACGTCTTGTAAACTATTGCGATCCCAATGGGGCTGCAATTCGAGTTCCTGACACTGCATCTGTCTTCTCTTTCCTGTCTGAATACCCAGTGTAACCATAAGCACCTGTATCCAGACTCTAGTGCGTCTTTATCGCATCTGTTATACGCACTAAGCCGCAAGTCGTTATGCATCTACACTACAAATGATAAAACCGCCTCGTTTTAGTATTAACGTCACAACCGCTTCATTCTTAGTATTATAGCCTATGTGACTCTTCTCACACTTATGTTACAACATTTGTTGTAACTTACGTTAGTACAAGAAATGTTTTTGAATTCATACACAGGGACCCGCTGAGTATACTCATTGTCTATGGTAGGTGCACAGTGACTTTCTGCCTACCCTGTAACAAGATGCTCGAATAGACTAAGGGAGTTTTCAGATCAAGAAAGCAAAATTAGTGGAAGCTCCTCACTCTTCTAATTACGACGTAATAATACGATACGCCATCTTTCTTTGAAAGGCCGTATTAACATAGCTGGTCACGTTATTATCAGCTGGTATGAAACTCCATTCATTACCATGTTCATAAACGTGATGCACAGGACGTTTCCCAGACCTGTTCCACTGAAACTTCTCTTTTTCTCTTTTGAAACTTGCACATCTCCGCCCACCTACTCTGTCTGCTTTAAATAATCGGTTTCGTTGAGGTATTCGAGTTCAGATTCTTATATATTTTTCATTTGTATGAAGTGTGTCAACAACCATCTCCAGTCTAAATGTTCCTTGCTTGAGTTCCTACATATATGTATGTATATATATTATATACTATATACATATATATACATAATGCGGGCCATGAAAATTGTGCAATTATTGTGGGGGACGCACATGACAATACTGGTAGTTATATTTCCTTATAACACCGGCAAAAAGGCGGAAAGAAATTTGCACAAATTTTACTGGATCAGGCACAATTTATGGATGACAAATTATCAGTACTGAAATGATATTTTTATCAGAAAAAAGACTAATTTTACATTAACACGTCAACGTGTCTTGCTTTTCCTAATAACTTATGAAGTAAACAGCGTCATGTCAAGCAGGCTGCTGGAACGATAACACTCTAGCACATGTAGATCCAACCCGCGACCCGCGAGGTTGTGTTGAGCAGCCCGCGGTCACATTTTTTATTACATATACATCATAAAAATTGCTCAAAAATTTATGAGACTAGGTATACCACTTACTGTTATTTTTACACGTGCGGCCCACAGTCCAGTCAAAGGGACGGTCGTGACTTTTTCCGGAAAATGTTGGACACCCATTTTGTATACTTTATTTTGGATGCACCCGCATTGGACATCTACCGGGACAGCTTTACTTTTTTAGGTTTTTCTTAGTTTTTTTCAGTCCATCTAGGAAAATGTCGGGATATTGACTGGATTACACTACAATCGCTTCCTTAATTCCTTTAAACACTCCTGAAACATCCAAACCTACGATGTCAACAGACACAGTCATTAACATAAACCACAAAAACGTCATCAAAGAGGTAACAGCTTCAATGGAGTGAAAGCCATACCACAATTGTTGCTTTTTTTAATTTCCTACTGTTAATACTATTAATATGGGGGCCGTGCAAACTACTGAAGTGGGAGCGACTCTAGCTACGAGTACAATTACTGCTGGCTTCCGAAACGTTGTCTGCAGATAAAAATTACGCAAATCTTTTCAATATAACTGTTCCGCAGAATAAAGTATTACATAGCTGCCATGCAACATTTATCGTCAGATTTTCATTTGGTGGCTATCATCGCTGTAGTTAGGTCATGTAAATCATAAGCATGATTACAGACTTTTTAAGGAAGTATTTTTCGTGTTAAAAACAAAGACAGTAGAAAACTTTGGATTAGGAGTATATAAAAGAAAATTTAGCACAATTGCGTGTACGCATAGGTGTAACTTCGGGGGTGCAATTGGGGAGGGCAAATGCCCCGCTAATATTTTTTCTCACTAAGAATAGTTATTTTTGGCTAGTGAATTGAAGTGGGGCTAATAAAAACACAGAAATATTTTCCAAACGTTTATTCGGATGGTGTAAAGACAAAAAAAAAGAGAAACCTGTGCTTTACGGGACGAAGAATACAGACATCTGAGTCACCCGTTTACAAAGCAAAAGAGGCACTCTAAATTCTCTCTGTTCTTTGCCTAGCGTCACTGTACGTTAAGGACTGGCTCAAACCAATCTTCCCCCTCTTTCTAACTTCACTCCTTCCTAAATTAAAGTTCCTAATGCCCACGGTCGATCTCTCGGGGGGCCCCCCCCCCCCCGCAGTGTTACTCGCCATGTTACGGCTATGAATGTGCTAGTATAATCATGCAAATTATGCACTCAGTTATCCTACTTACCGTTGTTACGTTGTCCTTTTTAAACTACCCTAAATTCATAATAAATAAATACAACAATATTTAGCAAAATATTTCGTACTTTACCTTCCTAATTACGATGCACTTTGTACACCGTGACATGCGGTCCCTTGATATTAACGTATATTTTCACGGTGTGGTACCTGTTGCAGGCTTTGTATGGCCCAGAGTCTTCTGCGGGGACGAGGGTGGGCAAGCAAGTAGGTTGGTCATTCTGCGATAAGGCAGAAATATTGCATCTGCTATCAGTTTAGAAAACATCTTCCATGGGTGTCGTCAATTTGAGGTGAACCCTATTTTATTACAAGTGAGACAGCAAATGTGTTTTATATTCACAGTAATACAGCTGGCAGCAAACAGAAGTCCATCCGCAGCCTTCATCTTGCTTTTCCACTGCTAACCTAACCACGGTTACAGCTGTGTGTTTCATATTAGGGCCCTTATCCACGAGCGTTGGTGGCGCTACAAAACGTGGCGCGTCTGCAGCGATCCACACTCTACAAGCGTGTTCGCGCCGCTTCAAGGCGTCTGAGTAGCGAAACAACGTTTTCTCGGCCAACTCCTCTTTGAAATGGGTTTTTAGGGCTGTTGTCCTTATGTTATTGCGTAAGACATTAAAGAAGCAGAAAGGTAAAAAAAATCCCATTACAGGCCTGGACAGGCCCTGACGGCTCCAGGAGTCTGAGGCTCCCAGATTTCTAGACAATCGGCAGGTGGTAAGGTTGTAAGCCCTATGCACCGGCCGCCTTTACCCCCCAGGAAATATTCCCGATACTCATTTCAAAGAAGAAGAAAAGGAAGCATAAATTCCATATAGATCCTCTGCTGAATTCGAGGTTGGAAACTGGCATATTTTACACTGTATTTAATGACATTTGTGTTTTCCACCTTACTATTTTACGACACAGACTTCGAATCCAATATAGCTGGACGGGCTTCAGCGTCGGTGAAAAAGAGTTCAGTGTCAAAGTTATGATTCACTTTTCAGAAAGAAACCCCTAATAAATTAACAGCAGACCACTCAGTTGTCAACTCAGTGGCGCGACTGAACACGTTCCTGGGAACGGCTGCATAAGAGAATGTATTCCTAGCTGTGGCGCGTAACAGTTGTGGAGCTATTAGTAGGGAAGATAACCGTCGAGTGCGTTTGTGGCGCTTCAGTTTCTGCAGCTCTACTGCTTGGAAACACTCATGTTCACAGTGGCTCTCTGAGTCGCGCTGTTACTTGTGGCGCTACCACCACGCTCACGGAAAAAAGCCCATTGCTTGCATTACCACTGTAACAGAAGTAGGTGTGTTTTAAAAATACGTTCCGCCCAGAATTAACTATTATCATTTATTTTCTCATCAAAGCAATGTTGCAGTCTATGAATGTTGCTCGGAAATTCATTTCTGCTTGAGAAACATGTATTCAGTTTACCAGTTTTTTTTTAATTTAGCATGCGTGTTCTTCATCATTGTGTGTCCTCGCATATGGAGATCACAGCTGCATGCCTTGCTGTGTATTGCGCCATTCTCTCCATGACATCCATGAAAATACATAAAAACAAAAGCTAGACCGCAGTTCTAATGTCAGACTAAACATTTCCCTATGTTGTTAAGCCTTCAAGTTAAGCTCACCCACGTCTCTGCCTCGGTTGTATAGAACACTGAAAATCCGCTTCACACAATGTAACTCAACACAGGCATAACGTGCACATTGTGGATATAAATTATGGAGGGTATATAGAAAAGTTAAAACCACCTATCTTTCTTGCACTTAATTTTCCTGTCATCTCATAAGGAATGGTCTCTGAAGTTCATGCAGCAAACGCCGGGCCGTACACCAAACTTTATATCTAAAAAAATGACGTCAACGGGAAAAGGTAATTTAAAACTAAAGTACAGGACCTTTACTTCATACCAACACGTTAAAAGTAAAATTTATTAGACTCTTTGTGTAACTATTTTCTATATTCCTTACTAATTCAATTGGTAACAATTCTGACTTGCAATTGAGAGATCCACGGTTGAACTCTCGCCTGGCGCATCTGCTATTTTAAGGTTTTTTCTTTCTCAGTCCCGCCATGTAATGAAGTGATAGCATCACAAATCAGGCACCGACCGTTTCTTACCAATTACTTTCCAATTGTACAGTTGTTTAGCCCTTTAAAGACGAAGCGTATCTGTTTTATATAAGGACACAGTGCGTACCGCGTTGTAAACACTCTCCACTTCGGTTATAAAAACCCGTCTCTTAATGTTTTATAAGGCAGAAGTTGCTGTTTGTTCTGAGACCCGTACAAAACACATAAACGCAATGTGGGCACCACGTAGAATTTTGTAATGTTAAACCTGGTGGTACGTAAAGTTACCGCTAGGCTTTAAAGGGTTAATGTCAAATATGCAATATGTTTCGACGTTTAAAAGGCTATTATCAGGTACCAATAATTATAAAACTACCTACAGAAAACCATATGGAGGCATATGTTTACACAGATTTACATACAATTTTCTTTAAGCGTTTTTACATGTATTGATATCCGAAGATGGCCTTTTGAAGATCCAAACCTGATGTATATTTGGCATCAAAAGCTATAAAACAGAGCTACAATGGACGGTTCCTGTATTTCCTTCTTCGGGTCACAATGGGATGTGTAAACTAAAGTTTCCTTTCCAGTTCACCACTCACTAATCATAACACAGTTTGACGCTATATAATCTGAAGTACTGTGAAACTCAAGAAAAGAACCATAAATAAACACAGGACACTTTAACGGGTGGTTCGTCCATACATAAGCTATAACGTTACGACACAGCAAAGATTCTAAAGCAAGACAGTCCGTTGATATGCACCTAAGAGTTGTTACAAAGTGCCCATTTTTACAGTAGGACTATATCGGATTTTTCAGACCCAGAACGAGCCTTAATGATACGTGTTGGGTCAATTCACATTATACGGCACGGTACGGCACAACACGACAAAATATTATTTTATGGTTTTCACATGCTGAAATTCACATCGGTCCGTCACCGGCAGCTAACGACAAAAAGTGTCGTTGGGGTTGAGCGATTATTTTGCCTGTCCTTTAACTGACGGTAGATGTGAATGCACGCTTACTTTTATTGTGTCATGTTGTTGTCGTGTCGTGCCGTATAATGTGAATCGACCCTTATACGTATATTGATTATCTTGTTACGTTCTTCATGGAACTGAACGCAGGCGACAACGAGTTTTTTGTTGGTTCATGTGAAGCACACGTACAGTCCGCAGGACTATAGATCGCTGTTTTCGACAATAATCGCATTGAATGGAAATCACGGATTTCAAATGATTTGCGTTATATTTACATGTTTATAGGAAAATATCACACCATTAACCTTTGTTGGGAATTTAAATACATGATTAGAAAATGGCCTGTATCTACGTGTGTATTTCTTATTCGCTGTCAAGAAGACTGCGAAATTTTACAGCCATTATTATCTAAAGATAAGAATTTAACAGGATGACTTCGTGGCTTATGTGAAGGTATTATCGTGCTATTTGCCTGAAGAGACTTAGGAAAACAGTTGAAATGGTCAGTAGGTTGGGCAGTCAGCGGTTGACTATATCAGTCGTCGTTTATAACACCGACACTATGTGACGGTGTCACAAGGTGTTGTAACTTAACTTTATGACGACATGATGTTATTCTAAAATATGGAAATCAATGAAGAGTTGCATTGCGCTGGATACAATACTTTGAAATTCAGAAGAGCACAATACTATAGAAAATTTTAAAAAACTGTTTTTTTTAGGAAATACATATCCAAATGCAAACTAAGATTTTTTATAAAATAATGTCATATGTGTTTGACATGCATAACACGGGAAGTTACTTGTAGGCTTATAGGTAGGTTAGGTGAAATACTCTCTTACTTTCGTAAATTGTTTCTGAAAGCTTTTCAACGTTTTCTTCTGAGTTTCTCTCTATATGTCTGACTCCTTTGAGAATTCGGCGAATCACCTCCTCTGTTTCATTGCAAACAACTCAATACCTCGCACAGGCCTATCCATTTCTTTGCAAATATAGTGCTTGGAAACTTACTGTAAGTCTGCCTAATTGCGTACCTGTAAAAAATGCAGCGAACTTTTTAAAACTCATAATAAGATTAAAAGAAAGTTGGCCTCCAACCTACGAAAGGAAAGGACTGAGTGTTGGAGAACTAAGTGCTGAGAATAAACTCTATAACTAATCCAAGAAACCAGAGGAGAGAGAATAGATTTATTTATCCAGGGAATAATTTAATAGTTACTACCGTTCAACGAATATACGCTATAAGGTGATTAAACCAGGAAAGATTAAATAGGTGAATTTATAGCAAGCAAAAATATAGTGAGCAATGAATACAAAATTTTTTCCGGTAAATATCAAGTAATAAATTATTTGAGATATTTAAGGAGATTCCAAAGTAACCTTAAGGAGGTAGGCACTAGAAGAGTAGACGAATGGAAATTGCGTGGCTTATTCTAACACCACATATTGCACATAGCGGTTAAACAAGGTAAAGAAATTCCTGTACAGGCCCTGAGGGTTCCAGGAGTTTGAGGGTCCCAAAATTTCTAGAAACTCGGCACATGAAGATGGTAAAGTTGTTAGCCCTATGCAACGGCCGCCTTTACCCCCAGGAAATATTCCTGGTACTCATTTCTGTTGAAGACTGAGTCCATCCCAGGGTCATAGTGCGGCCGGAAAGATTATGTCAATCAAAAATTCCAAATTCCAAAATTGAACCCGCGACCTTCCGGCTTGTAGCGCAGTGCCTCAACCAAGTGCGCCACTGCGTGCCCCCATAAAAATCGGTTGGTTTCATAAAAGTAAGGAATTCTTTTACTGAATGAATGTTTACCATCATTCCAAGGAATACATTTCATAGCGTGTTTGGTTGTTACTAACAAATAGATCAGAAAATCAAATAATTTCACGTTGCCTGACGTTCCTTGGATAAGTGAAACTCCCAGCTGACAAAGAGCTCGCCTGTTTAAAAAAAACCTAATATTACATTACAATCTTCAGAAGGCCACCATTTGACGCCGATGCAGTACAACACATATCTCAACGTTACACAGCATTCCTCCACAACAAATTACAGTAGATTTACATTCTGTCATCAGTGTCTTGTTATTGCTTCAGGTGTCTTCCCATGCGTCTACCAAATGGAACTCTACGTTTAAAATTGTCCATTCCCGGTACGAACGTGGGAAACCAAAAACAGGCCTAATTAGAACAACTTGATGTTTGAAATCCGCAGCACTACTTTCATCACTGAACAACTTTCAAAGCACCAACAACTTGCACGACATTTTACCATCATCTGTCAGTAAGTGGTGTTAAACATTTCAAAGCCTGGCGGTAACTTTAAGGAGCAGGCTGTTTAACATTCAGCAATTCTACACGGTGCTCATATTGCGTTTATGTGTTTTGTACGGATCTCCCCACAAACAGCGACTTCTACCTTATACAACATTAACTGAATGGTTTATATAACCGAGATGGAGAGTGTTTACAGCGCGGTACGAACTGAGTCCTTATATAACACAGACACCTTTCGTCCTTAAAGAGTTAAACGATTTCTATTAGCTGACGTTGTATACTCCGTAGCGCTACTGTTATCAGTGACCAACTTTCAACGCATCAAAAACTGACATAATATCTCAATGCACTGCGTCAAAGAGTGGTGTTTTAACAATTGTAATAAATTGACACGTGTACTTTTAAGTGTTCAGCGTTTGGTGTGTTCCCCTGAAGATGGTGTGTTTAGTACACCGAAACATGCCGGGACTCTTGTGAAGATCTTCTATGCATTTGTTTCAATGTTGTGTACGAGACTGTGAAATTACATGTTGCTGGAAATTTACATGTTACTTCTTCCACCACGCCTACAACAGTTTTCACCTAACCCACAAATCCCAACACCAGTGTATGTTACGTCACATATTCGTGTTAAAGGCACCTGTGTAAGCCTACTTTATTAATCTTTTAAAGACGAAGCATATCTGTTTTATATAAGGAATCAGTGCGTACCGCGCTGTAAACACTCTCCACTTCGGTTATAAAAACCAATCTCTTAATGTTTTA
This sequence comes from Coptotermes formosanus, assembly GCA_013340265.1. Classification (NCBI taxonomy): domain Eukaryota; kingdom Metazoa; phylum Arthropoda; class Insecta; order Blattodea; family Rhinotermitidae; genus Coptotermes; species Coptotermes formosanus. Next base: position 762,732 of record BLKM01000864.1, read on the forward strand.
TAAGGCAAAAGTTGCTGTTTGTTCTGAGATCCGTACAAAACAGATAAACGCAATGTGGGCACCACGTAGAATTTTTTAATGTTAAACCTGATGGTACGTAAAGTTACCGCTAGTCTTTAAAAGGTTAATATAACCTTAGAGAAGACTACGCAACGATGTTTTAATTTTGCTTTACTCATCGTTAGATGTTTTGTTTTTACATACATGAAATCTCCGCTATTCAAAGGCAATGTCTAAGTAATCCATGAGTATTAAGAGTATACTCCTTGACAAAAAGACATTTTTGTCTAATAATACCGTAAGTATTTGTATTTTTGCTCTGGTTTAATGACATACGTTGACATGCGTCAATGTTTAATCACGGGTACCCTAACTTCCATCTTCTCCACTATGATTTATTCGTGTCTGAAGCATAAATTACTCGTTTAAAGCCAAGTGGTAAATATATGTACCACTTTAACACAAAAAGCCCCTGTGTTTTTTTTCCCACGCAATATTTTTTTGTTCTTTTTTGTTTTGTTTTTTTTTTTTTTTTTTTTGTTTTGTACGGTTCTCTGACTAAACAGCTACTATTTCCCTACAGAGCACGTCCCTGCAATAAGGGCTTGCAATGTTCCGAATTTTTAACTACAGTCAACCTCGGTTATAAAGGATCCCAAGGGGAGAAAAAAACTATCCGTTATAACCGAGGTTGACTGTATATCTTGCATGAAATTCGTGCCTTAATGATTAATTTCGCAATGGTAATCCGACACGGCAAGGGCTCTAATGTAGAATTCAAAGTGTCACGTGTTCATGTCCGAAGGCCGTCATGTACCTCTAGGCCTAAGATGTAGCCAATATAACACCGTGCACCAGACTGACAGCCAGTTATCGGCGGACGCAAGTAAAGGCAAGTTACGGCACGTCATTGAATACAGCATGAATCAAACATATCTGAGGCACTGTACAATGAGGAATACTGAAATAGCCACTGCCGTCAGCATTTAAATAAGCAAGTAGCTAAAGCTTACGTCTTCAACATCTGAAGAATGGGTCTTTATGTGAAGTTTCACAGACAAAAATGCCTACTTGGTCGTATAGTATTAATCCTCTTCCACTGCTTCAGCTATGAGCTTTTCTTTTGTGGACGGTTTCACGACACTGACAAAGTCAGAATATGCACTTTCGAAAGGTAGAATGATCTATGACGATGAGTTAGAGAGATTTTGGTGGGACGATGTCGTAGTGTAATCGAGCGTTTTCGCGACTGCCATAATCAACCACCACCACCACCACCACCACCACCACCACCACCACCACCACCACGACGCGGTGTCCTTTGCGACAAATTCACAGCCTCTTCCAAAGCGAGTTCTCCACAGATTACGACCCCGTTCTTCCACTTTCAAATTCCGGTACCTTCTCTTTTCCTTAAGTTCATCCAGTAGCTGCTTATGTCTTCTTTCTCATCTTCTCGTCCCTCTTATCTTTCCTTCAATAACGCGTTTCAGAAGGCAGTTCCCACGCGAGATGTGACCAATCCAGTTAGCCTTCCTTCGTTTTATTGTATGTATGATATTCCTTTCTACCTTGACCTTTAGCAATACTTTTTCCATTTTTCACACGATCGGTTCATGGTGGTACTGAGAAAAAAATGAAACCCCCATTCAGGCCAATGAACGGCCGAGTTTCGAACCTAGAATCTCCCGAATAAAGTTTACAGCTCTACCGCTACACCATCCACCTCAGTGGTTCAGTTTGTGAAAATTCATCAGCAAAGTAACCTTTTATTTCATGGTGCAATGTTGTTATAGTTAGGGGTACAGCGTGTTTGTGTATTTCCATATGTAGCAAGTAACAAAGAACTTGTGAAGCCATTGTGACCCCCGAGTCCATTGGCAGCATAAAGCAGAACGTTCTTGCCATTCTTCACAATAAATCTATTGACACAGTCCCCTCAAATTACGCTGCCACACACAGAGATTCCCTCTTCCTTCAGAAATCACACCAAAGCTTTTCGTTCATTCTTTTGCAAGATTACCCTCATTGCTTAGATCTCCCCTTACTTACATCTATGACGTAGACCATCATCATAATCATCAACCATCCCTGCACAGTCGAACACCGCCCCAGCCCATCTATTACTACCACTTCATCATTCAAGGTTTAAACGCGTAAGTATGCTATCTCCATACTTCCTTCCTGACTTCGCAAAGATATGCCACGCACCACGATCCTTATACGTAACTTCTAGTTCATAAAGCAGTGGAAATCGCGTCACGTATGGTTTACTCAGCACATGTTCATGTAGTCCATCATAGAATCAACTCAAATAAGTTTTCGTGAATTATGCTTTACCTGATTTTCATATTATTCACACCGCGCTTTGCTGTTCCGCGCTAGATCAAAATAATTGTAGGTTAGTCCTAGGTTAGGACTAACACACAATTATTGTGTCTGTGATATTTAATAAAAATAGTGAATTTTTTTGGTTTGATATTGTATGTTTATATAAGCTTTACATGCTTATCAAATATACAGACGTTACTTTACTTTAATATTAGCAACTCAGTTACGAAATATAAGGCCAAAATAGAGAACATTACAGGTTTTATGAAGTGAGGCATTAAATTTACAGATTTCTTCAAAAGTGGAGGTATTTTTACATGGCAATTCTTTTCTGACAAAAACAGTATTTAAAACACTTAATAACTTAAATTGTTCACATGAGTCCTTTCAAGATAGTTGATAATAGATGAGATATGTATGGCTTACCTTGGAACACATTTAACTAACTAACTAACTCCACGGAGCAGAGGCCTTCTTGAGAAGCTAACAGTTTCTCAGCTAGTCAAGAAATTCCCCGCATTTTATGGAACCCGAAGGTTCATTACCGCATTTACAAGAGCCCGCCAACTGTCCCTATCCTGAGCCAGCTCAATCCAGTTCATGCCCCCACATCCCACTTCCCGAATATCCATCTTAATATTATCCTCCCATCTACGCCTGGGTCTCCCAAGTGGTCGCCTTCCCTCGGGTCTCCCCACCAAAATCCGGTATGCACCTCTCTCCTCCCCCATACGTACTACATGCCCCGCCCATCTCATTCTTCTCGATTTGATTACCCGAATAATATTTGGTGATGAGTACAAGTCATTAAGTTCCTCGTTATGTAGTCTTCTCCACTCCCTTGTCACCTCGTCCCTCTTAGGCCCAAATATTCTCCTCAGCACCCTATTCTCGAACACCCTCAGTCTTTGTTCCTCCCTCAGTGTGAGAGACCAAGTTTCGCATCCATACAGAACAACAGGTAAAATTATAGTTCTGTATACCCTAATCTTTGTGTTTTTGGATAGCAACCTGGAAGACAAAAGATTCTGCACCGAATGATAGCAAGCATTCCCCGACTTCAATCTGCTCTTAATTTCTTCATGAATGGAGTTTCGATTCGTTAGGGTTGCTCCCAAATATTTGAATTCTTCCACCCTTTCAAAGGATTTATTATCTAGATTTATGTTGTGATTGTGTCGTGCATTCTGATTTCGAGACATGACCATGTACTTAGTTTTCTCAGCATTTACTTCTAGACCAATCTCCTTACTAGCAACAATTAAATCTTCTGCATGTTTCTTTATGCTATGTACGCTTCCGCCCAATATATTAACATCATCAGCATAAACCAGAAGCTGATGTGTACCATTCAATTTCAAGCCCTCCTGGTTTGCCTGAACCCTCCTAATGGCATATTCTAAAGCAAAGTTGAAAAGCAATGGTGACAGAGCATCTCCTTGTTTCAAGCCATTCTTAATAGGAAACGTGTCAGACAGATGTTTGCCTACCCGAACTCTGCTATATGTTTCACTTAGGCACATTTTTATTAACTTTACTAGTTTCCTGGGGATACCGAACTCAATGAGAATATTATACAAGACCTCCCTCCTAACTGAATCATAGGCTTTCTTGAAGTCTATAAATAGCTGATGCACTGCCTCATTGTATTCCCATTTTTCTCAAGTATTTGACGAATGCTGAATATATGATCAGTCGTTGACCACATTTATATGTTCATATGTGATGGTGTTAAGTCTGCATCGACGGTAGTAATTAAGACACACTGAACTTAACATCACCAGACCCTCCCAAATTTAGCCTGTTCTTGCTGCCAGCAGAAATATCAAATAACATCGGTCAGCTGAGTTAATGTCACCTTTCTCCGGTCTGATCTCATGCTTTGTTACTAAATGTAACTTATTTTGTTACTTCTGTTACTACGCGTTTCAAACTCTTTTACAGACTCCAGGCTTTCCATCTTCCAGAAATCACGTTAAATTTTCATTCCCATTATCAAGCCAAAATACTCTGCCCAGCACCGAGATTCGTCGTGCCTTTTCGTAACATGCTATGTTTTATTGTAAGAACCAAATCCCATGCTGGAAGACCACTTCTTGTCAGTTTCGGAACTGCTTTCTCTGTATACTCGAATCAACTTCGATAATGTAAAATATAAACATTCCACGAACACTTCCTCCAAATACTTACATTTCCACAATTCTTTATCATCTTTGTATGTCACTCGAAGCTACAATATATCCAGAAGAAGGCAGCGTCATTCACTAATCCAAGATCCGTTCAAGAAATATAGATTTAGAAAAATAAATCAGCGCCAGAAAAATAGCAGATAAAAGGACGTGTAGTATGACAACAGAATGGTGTCTATTTTTACTCTTGGCGTATTTAAGGGCAGTTTCTAGAGCCTGCATCGGAATTTACGGCCCCGAATGTTAAAACAACGGGTGAACACGGAGTTCAGGAGTGTGTGAAAGGAAACAGCTGTAGTCTAATTCTAGGCACTAACCCGGCAGTTACATAAAAGTCTTGAATTAAGCCATGAAACTGATCAATCAGAAGAGCCAGTATACAAACGGGGAATTGAACCCTAGATGCACCGAGTAAGAGGCAGGAGTGTTGACCAGGCTACAACGACGCTCACTGGGTATGGCAGTAATGCATACGCCCGACATGTAGTCTAGGCACATGACAGGGCGTCTGTGACTTTCCTCCCAGCTTCCCGGAACAGATTTTGAATAATTCCGAGAATTCAATAGCATTTCAAACAGAGGATTTAATCGCTTCAGGTGACTTTAATACAACTTTATATCTTTCACAAATATCCCACAGTACCGACGCGTTCGTCGCTTCATGGACTGTTTCTAAAATGGTTTGGCGGAAATCTCAGATGATCAAGTCAGAAGATGAATCGGTGTCGTCCGCCGACCCTGAGGCCACCCAAGCTGCACTGAGAAGCATTGATGAATTCATTAGACACCCTCCACCACCCTCCAGTGCACGCCGTTAACCCTCACAGGATATGACCGACGGCTCCAGTAAACTTCCACTCGTCAGTTTCGGTCGAATGTTGCCCAAACCAGGAGTCTGGGGTGTGGGTGGGAAGGATGCAAATGTCATCAGTGGAAAAGATATCACGTTTAACAGTAAATCTTTAGTTTGGCGAACAAAAGAGACAAACATACAGAATTAGTAGAATAACTACGGCTAGTGGCAGGACATAGACGAATAAAGACGCAGTTGGTGACAATGTAATTACATATCAGCCCTTATTTTGATTCTCACTAGACCTATCGAATGAAGATTCATGGCTTCTGGGTTAAGAATCCGTCTGAAATAGATGTTATGACCACAGTTTCGATGCAGCTTTCTGCATTATTCTTCAGAGTATCCCTCAAAAATTTAGTCACTTTCTTCTCGGATTACTATGCTGCAGATATAGGCAGAAAGATCCTTCGAAACGTCGATAAAAGGATGGAAATCTAGATGGCGTCTCCGTCAGAATAACTGAATCTTCATCAGCATTGTTGTGATAACACAATTCCTTTAAATTCCTTAATGGTAGCACCAAAATACAATACAGATAATATTGGTGGCAAGCTTCCTTATGTTCGTACCTCAGCTAGCACTGTCATTTGGATATCATAAATGGATACAACACTATTTTCTTCTATATTATTGACATTTTAATTTCAGTACATAGTATTTTTGAACAGCATTTGTTCCAAAGCAAATACGTAATTTCTCTCATTTAACGGCGTTGTCCTGATCTGAACTCTAGAGGAGTCGGTATACGAATTAAAGTGAATATGAAGTATTGGTGAAATGATAAATGACGAGGGGAAACCGCTGTCCCAGTGTCATTTGTGTCCACCACAAATCCCACTTGGACTACTCTGGGATTGTAGCCTGACCTCGGCTTTTCATCTCCGCTGCCAGTGTTAAGTACCGCCCAACAAGAAATATGAGGAACACGTGGAGGATAATAAGCATATTATTGTGGATTTTGGTGTAGCAGGGTACCAGCGTTTGAACTGGATTAAAGGTACTTTGGTCTCAGAGTAATGACCAGCTTTCATATTGCTGGTGCTTAAAATTCCGTTTCAGTCTAACTAGAGAAAACTGGGTAACTTATTTCTGATTCTTTCACGATAAACATCCAAATTCCTTTAGATTATATCCCTCCACGCCCAAACATCATCAGGCTGGATGGCAAAAAAAACAACAAAGGTATTCTATTTGATGGTTAGGCGCCTAAATGCAGATTTAAGTAGAAATTTGTACAGATTAATTACTTAATCACGCAATTTCAGAAGTGTAATGTTTCCTTCTGTGTTTAACACTTTTGTTATTTAGCGGTGTCAGTGAATAAAGCTTCTATCATAATTCGTAATTTTAGAGGAAACGTAAATGGAACTATTGAGATATTACTGAAAGGGTGACGGATAATTAACATAAGCAAAAATCCAAATTTTGACAACGAAACTTTCTTACCCGTTTCGTATGATTTTAAGAGTAAGCAGTCCTTTTATCTGTCAACAGCATCAGCCGACTAGCAAGTGTAATGCAGACATGATACTTTTAATGCATAAATTGAAATTTTCACTATATAAATGAGTCTCAGGTTTAAAATATTTGAATACGAAACACACATGATAATCTGAGAAAGAATTTTCAGAATTATAAAACTTGAAATTATATTCGCGACTTATGTTTCCACAGATGCGGTTGTAAAATACAAGCATAAATGATACAGCCTACATGTGACTTAATATTGCATATCAATCAACTAAAACATGGGAGAATTTAAACAAAATATTCTTCTTTCTATGGTAAAATAATCCAAATTACGTCATATTTCACCTCACTGGCCCTAGTAATTTTAAGTAGCAGCAGAACTCCAATATTGAGTTCACCTCATCATTAATAGCAGGCTGGACACAAAGAGACATTCTCCGTTTTTTTGAAGCTCACAAATTTTATAACACGACAACGCAATAGAAATTGGCCATAGACAGTAATTACAATAGCAGTCAGTTTTGTCACCCCCAGCATAGTTTTCTTTACCCCACCCATCAAAAAAGTCAGACGATGTCACCCTACACTTTTCTACCCCCCCCCCCCCCATCCCATGATTTCCTTCCCCTTTTCGCCACTCTGTAGTGAAATGAAGCATCACTTATTCGCTTTACCTCCTTTTGTGAGGAGGAGGAAGCTGACTCGCTCCAGGGGCGGTTCGTTTGACATGTCGCGGAAGCAGAACACGTGACACTACGCCATCCTATCTCAGACGTCACCAGCAATCACCCCCATTGGATTAGATTCATCATCGTATATAAAAGTACAGTTGCACACATAAAAATCACGTCCCTATTATTGGGACAAGGTGCAGTAAAACCTGCCTGAAAGGGAACGTGGTAAAATTGAAACCTATCATTACCGAGAAATGTTCGTTGTTCAGAGATTTCAGTGAAAACCAATGTAAATTTATATATAAAAGCAGACCTATCGGTTCTTGGCCTGGAACGCTGCCGCTTCCTCTCCAATACTAACACGCAAGCAAAAAAATTGCAAAAAAAAAAAAAAAAGAAAAGACTAGAGGTATATATTTACACGTATAAACACCCAATCACAACCAGCACTTCACTTTACTGAAAACAAATACAGGCAACCAGGTTTCGGACCGAAGGGCGACCATCAGGCCACACAGAAGCCAGAAATTAAAAACTCTATGGTTTAGAAACGGGAGGATCTTTCTCTTTTTACAATAGTGAAGGTAAAGCCATCCATTACAGGCCTGGACAGGCCCTTAGGTTCCCAGGAGGTTGAGGCTCCCAGATTTTTAGACAATCGGCACATGAAGGTGGTAAGGTTGTCAGCCCTACGCACCGGCCGTCTTTACCCTCCAGGAGACACTCCTGGTACCCATTTCTGTTAGAGGCTGAGTCGACCCCAGGGCCATAGTGCGGCCGGAAGGATTATGTCAATGAAAAATTCAAATGACACCATCGGGAATCGAACCCGCGCCCTTTACAATAGTGAAGGTAATTTTAAATAAGAATGTATGTCATGTATAAGTATGTTGTAACATACTTATACATATGTTGTAACATACTTATACATGACACACATTCACGGATACCTACACAGGTGGCGATTACTGTCCGAAAGTAGTGTCGCTATAAAGCAGGCTAGACGTCAGGGTTCAGACTTTCGCTGCAACGAAGACTTGAATCAGATGCTTCTGGTCTGTTGCGATGCATCGAAGGGTTAAAATTCACAGGCGCTTCGGGACGTATTATCGGTTCCTTCATCTGGTTTCAAGAAGAATGTCTGGTACAAATGTGTCTGGGAGGTGCTAATAGATCGGAGACGTAGTGCGCCCGAATCTTCAAACAAGTAGATCGGAGATGTGGTGCGCCCGAATCTTTCAAACTACTGACTCCTCCCACGCATCGACCCACAGAAATTCTTCGAATCACTTCTATCAGGCATTTTTCTTCAACCCAGATGATGGAACCGAAAATAAGTCCCTAAACGTCCGTGAATTTTAACCAACTAACACCGAGCGACAGCCTAGCAGCACCAGGTTCATTTATACATGCGCATGGTTCGGTCGGTATTACAGCTTTTCCTTTCGCCAATAAATTACTATACCCCCGTAATGTCTCAGACTGCATTTCAAGCACTTCAGGTGTCACAGCGTGCATAGTTAGTTAATTTGTGGCGTCATAGAGTCCGTCAGGGGCTCATAATCACGTCGTCTTACGATAGGTCCGTAGCCCTTTCCAAAGCGAGTTCTCCATACACTGCGATCTAGTGTTTCCTCTTTCAAACTTTATGCCTAGCGTCTCAGTTACTAATAATTTTACCTTTTACGTTTTGTATATGAAAGGCCTGATGATGACTGTAAAAAGCAGTCGAAACATGTAGCCTGTATTATAATAAAAAGACATTATACAGCTGTATAGGTGAAGCAATCCCATTACAGGCCTGCACAGGCCCTTAAGGTTCCAGGAGGCTGAGGTTCCCAGATTTCTAGACAGTCGATACATGAAGGTGGTAAGGCTGTCAGCCCTACGCACCGGTCGCCTTTACCCCCCAGGAAATATTCCTGGTACTCATTTCTGTTAGAGGCTGAGTTGACCTCAGGGCCATAATGCGACCTGAAGGATTATGCTAATGAAAAATTCCAATGACACTATCGGGAATCGAAACCGCGACCTTCCAGTTTGTAGCGCAGTGCCTTGACCAACTGTGCCACCGCGGCCCCATTATACAGCTGTGGTGACGGTAATTCATTCAATGAAGACTTCCTCTTTCAATTTCCAGTACCTTCGCTTTTCCTCAAGGTCATCCAGCAGCTGCTTAGGTCTCTTCATGTTCTTCCCGCCACTCCCTATCTTTCCTTCAATAACGTCATCAGGGGATATAACGTATAAATGGATCAATGGAAACGTTATCTGTGGAAATCACAGCTAGAGGTCGGAAAATCTAGTTTTCACTTACAAATTTCTACGGGCTCTATACTAACGGATTATAAGCAGTTCCCCTGCGCCTTCTGTTTACAACTGTGGATATAATATGGAACATCTACCAGTGTTGCGAAGTTTACTCCATACTTCTATCAATATGCAAGTAATTCGATAAAGTCTTTGGTTGCGTTTTCAATCTTTAGTCGCAATCCTTTCATCTGATTACATGAATAAGGTTTAAATTTCTAATTTTAATTTCATTTCTTCCTCAAAATTTTAGCTACTGTGTAGCAAAATATGATATAATTAAAAAACACATCCCACAGTAAAAACGTAAGTATTGTTCGTAAACTTTTATAGCAAATTACGATATTCTGCCCTTGACATGTATGGCTATGTTAATTTATCCGGTTATCAAATAAGCAAAATCAGGCAAATTTGTGCTTAAAAATGTAGGTCAAAAATTATAATAAAGAGACGTTACATTGATAAATTTATATCACATTTCACTTCCATCTAAATGATAGATCTTAATATCACAGCTTATACAGCGTTTTGCATGGTAGAGCTAACTCAATTATCTTGTAATTTAAAGTCAAAAAGGGTGTAAGATATCGTCGTTCCTAATTGAAGTGTCACTTAATTCTCCACTGCCTGTTGAGAGTTCATCTAGAAGGCCCATATAGTCAGTCTTTATTGTAAGAGCTTTCATGAATCCGACTAAATATAATTAATTATAGGGAAACCTAATGTCGAAATGAAAGTTCGGAGCAAATAGAAGTCAGCTGGGTAATTTTACGCAGGAAATGAAGGGGCCTTTTGCAATTTCAATAGAGCGTAATAAGAGATGGCTTGATGTTCAAGAAGTGCATTTATAAGGGAAAAATTTGTAGGAAAATATTGTTAAACATTTGTTTTAAAGCTATACGTCCAAGATGTTGAGTCATATTTTAGAAACTACGAGTTGCTTATTCATCAATATATGTTCCACGTTTTACTGAAAGTCCCTTGCTCTCTTAATAAGGTTCTGCAACGCGTCCCTGTTCTCGGCGAGATGAATGTAACCCATATCTCGCTACTTATTTTTATGTAACATCAATTCTAATATTATCCACTTTTCTAAACCTAGGTTTTTAAGTGGTCTTTATGTCTTCCAACAAAAAATTTTCTACATTTTTATCTACCCCTGAGTTCTACATACCTCAACTCCCTCGATATGTGTACCTTGAAAATATTTGTGAATAAGTAAAAATTATGAAGCCCTCAATTACTTAGTTTTCTTCAGTTCCTTTTAGCTTCTTCTCTCCTAAGAACAAATATTCTCCTCACTTGCAGGTTCTGTTTGCCCTTCCATTCTCATGCACCCATTATTTTCCTTGTCATTGTGTTGCTACCTTTTGCACTTCAAAGAACAGAATGCAAATTTTCAACGAAATGTGTGATCCTCTAATTCATTCCGCCGTAGTCTCACACAAAAACAGACATTTTTCTCCTGGGTACAGTTAATAGGCCTAAAACCTTGCATCATTTCTAATTCCTAGGAGAAAGAAACAAAAATACGATAGTTTGACGACATTTGTGTTTGGATCTGAGTCGTTAGTGAATTCATAAAGTCAGACTTAAAAAAAGAGATCTTCGTTAAAACTATTAACCAATAAGGTTATGTGACTCATCCTGCTTTGATTATGTTAAGTTATTTCCATCAGCTATATATTTCATGTACAGAACAAGTGGAAGCAAAGTTACGTTATTCATCATTCAAACATGGCATAATAATTTAACAACGCAATAATCTGCAGTGTACATAAAGAAATTACGCAGTACAGTGGTTATATTCTTCCCTCGGGTATTCATGCACCACGTACAATAAATATTTAAACTTCTATGGCAGCAGAGGTACCAGCTATTTCCAGATCCTAGTCTCATGTCTGAGCTTGCATATTAATAACTAACTTATATTCTGCTTCTAAATTATTCCGTATTCCCACTTAGCCCAATCCTTCCTAAATCATTTAATTACGGCCTTTCAGTTTGCTCCAGTATCTCAATATTTGACAGCAGAAAACAGGGTCCACCATGAGGAGCTACAGTTTTATTATATTATTATCATCATCATCATCATTATCATCGTCAAATTAATAACGAAGAGTCTGAGGAGGAATGACCCATATGGGATACATAAGACGTACACACTGGTCGGAAAATCTAAGGCAGAAGTATTCACTTTGAACATGTAAGCATAACTGAGAAATGATATGAGGACGGTTCTCAAAGAAATAAGAGTATGAATACACAGTATTGATTCAGCTGGCTAAGGATCAGTACCAGTGACGGACCTTTATGAAACAGTAATAAAACTTCGGGTTCTATAAAAGGAGGATAATTTCTTGAGTACCTCAAATATTATCTACTCCTTAAGACTGAATTGCCCAGTATAATTATTTACTGACCCTAATCATATCACCCTTTAGAAGGCGAAGCATATCAAACGTCCTTTTAATACTTTATATTACTACACTATAGACAGAATAATACGTGTGGGTTACATAAGACCAACAGGTTAACAATATTTAGGGAAATAAGAGCGAAAGAGTGTTACCACATTTGTATCATACGTCCGAACTACAACTATCCTGAAAGGGATGCACTAGTTTCATCCGAAACATTTGTCCCTATCTACCGAAGTATATGGTGTCATATCCTAGAAGGCCGTAACTCTAAAATCATTTGCCATTAAACGTGTTAAGATTTTATCAAAATTTTTTCGACTTCATGCTAGCCCGTAATGAGATCAAAATACCTTCTCTATAGTTTAAGAATTCAGACACTGATTATACAAAGTAGAAATATTACCACGCCTTTGACATTTGCGTACTTGAACTTTAAACTGGAAGTTCAATTCTATTGGCTGTGAAAGATGAGAAAGGAAGTATTCTGTATACATTCCAATGCTACATCTTCCGTACTGAACAAAAGCAACACTCTGACATATTTCCCAGCACATTTCTTCCTCTTGCTTTTGTGTGGCACATACACCCCACTGGCCGTGCAGAACCTTACAGTTGTCTTTTAAGGCTGAAGGCTACCGAGAATGGAATATTTTCTCTACAGGCGGGTTTGGTATTAATTCTTCACATACAACTAGGAAACTTGCAAACATTAAATTTCAGTGGTAGCTATAGCTGAAAGTAACACAAAGCCTTCTGGAACTGACTGTATCGTTGGGTAACTGTAAGACGTTCAGCGCATAAGCCCGCAGGTATAAAAGTTGTGCGTGCGTGTGGTGTGTGTGTGTGTGTGTGTGTGTGTGTGTGTGTGTGTGACGACATGCAGCAGCAGTTGCCCCAGTGTTAAACAAGATCGCGCAGTCCAACGGGAGGGTCGAATTGGGCAGGTGCTATACACATTCCGAACTGACCATGTTCCGATCGGCTTCACACGTGACTTTTTCATAACGATACTTAATGACTGCAAAGAGGCGTGACGTCATACGAGATGAAATGACGGTTATGAATGTGAATGAGTAGATATAGAGGCAGGTGGTCGTGACATATTTGAAGGTACTTTCTCGATATTGGCGTCGAGACACCGACGAAAACTGCAGAAAACTTGACGGTAGTCGGAGTAAGTGTTGCGTTCGTGACTCAATCCGAGTACCTCGCCGTTACAAATCTGGGGCTTTACCGCTGTGTAAGTTTAACATTGTTAATAATGACTGTCATCAGTAATCCAAGTCGCACACTCACTCACTCACTCACTCACTCACTCACTCACAACTTCTAATAAAATTTTACTGACGGAGCTGAAGCAGAACTGAACAGTACTATTGAACCTGTCCAATATGAATCACAAAAATCAAATTTTCCAGAGCAGAGTCAATTTATTGGCTATTTCCCTTACGCAGGGTAGTTACCGAGTAATTATGGACGGTAAGGCGACCGGATATGGATCACGCAAAAGGGAAACAAGAAATGCGTTTGAAATTGGGTTGGAAATCCCCAAGTAAAGCGACCACTTTGAGAGACACGATGACAGCTATGTTTACATAGGAGATTAACACAAAACCAGTCTTAAATCAATTGCGTGAGGCTACGGATTGGATTCATCTGGCTTAGTGCGTTGCCAACACGATGATTAACCTTCAGATTCCATTAAGGCGGTGACTATTACACTCACTTGCGCGACTACCAACCCCTCAACGACGAATCCGCCCAGTCTGCTGTAATTATCATCATCATCACCATCATCACTTCATACTCTTGTTTAACCGATATATTGCTACGCATGTAAATAAGAATTTGCGTCGAGGACCCGTGGCGGGTAAAATGGGATTTCGAATGGGCCTGTTACCGACGACTCTAAAACAAATTGTTGTTAAGATTCCGTGTCTACTATTCACTTCGTTACAGGCCTACATTTATGGAGACTTATTTTTCTACAATTGTGTACGTTACAGCCGAAGTGATCGATCATATACGAACGTCATCCTGCGGCCATATTTGTTTCACTTTTCATGCTAGAGACGTATTGCTGTTTGTTTAACGTTGCTGTTATTGTAATCATTATTTGTTAATACAGCTGGCTTATATTTATAATGTGGTATTAACTTCCACCGCACTATCGTCAAGACATCAAGACGTAAACGAAATCTATCTGTCGTACAATGTTTAAGAACAAACTATCTGTAATAAACCTGTACTCACCAATCTGCCATTAATACATTGCGCCGTTGCATGTACTACTAAACACACACTGCAAGATATCACTAAATAACACAACACTAAGCACAAGCAAAGTTAGTAACACTTTTAACCTTTGTCACAAGTGAAACCACCTTTGTTACACACACACATATACATCACCACAACACCCCACACCACTCCACAGCGATAAGACTTGCCACACGCGATTGCTGTCTCAGCACTCAGACTAAACCTGTTTTTTTTTGTTCTTCATTCGGCGCTGTCATAAGCAAATGTTACTGCTCCTTTGATTGGTTTCCTAAATCCGGCCCGCTACAGTGCTGACAACCGTCAATACAGACAATAAAATTACCCGCAGATTCAGCTGTATTATTGAGAGGCTGAGTTTTATGTCAGAGTTCATTATCAGAACGCTTTTAAGGCTTGTGTAGGATAGAATATTGATATAAGAAATATGTAAAATATTTAAATCTTACTTTTGTGAGGCACATACACCCCATTGGCTGTGCAGAACTTTACAGTTTTCTTTTAAGGCAGAAGGCTACCGAGAATGAGATATTTTCTCTAAAGGCGGGGTTGGGATTTAGTTGTGTTTTCATCAGGCCTGCTTCTAGTTCACTTGTCCAAGTCACCAGTATTACTTTTGAAATAATTCCTTAAACCCTCTTTTAAGTTTTAAGTCCGAAGATGACAGCAACGTCAATGCTTAGTATTTTTATTGGGCCCATCGACCATATCCACAACTTTTCGCAGAACTAGAAACAAAGCTAAATTCCCACATTTCTTCAGCACAATGTACTCGCTGTCTAATTTCGAAATAAAATTACTACAATAATTGGACAGAATAAACTTCTTGCACGCAAAAAAATATAGAAAAAAATAATTTTTATTCAAAAAAGTAATTGATGCCATTTATTAAGAAAAACATATCACTGTGCGTTGCTGTACTTGTATGCGAATTGATTAACCCCCGGTGAATCAAATCTATTCTCCATCGTCGGTCCTTGCGAAGTCACTCCACCCCTCGTGGTCTATCTTTTTCTGTCACTGCCCTGTGATACACCCTCATCTGCATCCAGTGATTCATCGCACGGTTTGGTTTTATCTCCCTTTCGTACATTTGTCTTTCAAATGAAATGAAACGTCAATCTTACATCTCACACTCGCGAACCGAGCAATTATATGATATGTTGAGCGTTACATCCCTCTTTCACTACTCCAACATGGACGTTGTTATCTGCAGTGACAATTCTGATGCTACCAAATCTCTTGTGAAGTGCAAAGGCAATTCCGTGCAGCATTCTAAAGTTTCGGGATCATGCTGTCTGAAACATAAGACAATTATGCATTACATGATAATGGAGACACAGATCTCCGAAACGTAAATGTGCTTTTCGGAATTGACGCAGCCAAGTTGTGATAATTAACTCCAGTAGTCGTAGAATCTTCAACTTTATGCACTATATTTTTAACTTGATGTTTAATATCTAAATTTATAATGCCCGAATTACTAAGTAACAGGATTTTGGATTCCAAGGTGCTTTGTTGTTCTGGTGTAGAAACTATCTCTCTGTGGTTTATCGCTCTTTCTGTGTTACAGGTGATTACTTCAAGGGAGAATATTAAATTGCTGAATACATGTCTCACTGACTTTTTGTAAAAAATGATACCTAACTCGGCGCGGCACTTCACAGTGCATTCATACGTGTATTTTCCGCATTGCCGTTGACACCAGTTTTTTTTACAGCACATTTAGTTCCGTGTAGGAAACATACTGCAATAATATTGTAAGACATGTAATCGAATTCTACAATGTTGGCAAATTAACAGCTTATCCTCCCATCATAAGGATCTTCAGTAATTCCCACTTCGATGATTCGACAGTTCTCGCAGTTTTAACCTTTTAAAGCCTAGTGGTAACTTTACATACCACCAGGATTAACATTAAAAAATTCTACGTGGTGCCCACATTGCGTTTATGTGTTTTGTACGGATCTCAGAACAAACAGCAACTTTTGCCTTATAAAACATTAAGAGACTGGTTTTTATAACCGAAGTGGAGAGTGTTTACAGCGCGGTACGCACTGAGTCCTTATATAAAACAGATACTCTTCGTCTTTAAAGGGTTAATATGTGTGTTTTAAGTCTCTTCATGCGTCACTTGTCTACGAGTTGTTTGAAAACGACTGGTTATGAAGTGTTTCAATTTGGAAAAAATGTACGTAACAGGAGGATTAGATCATATTCTGAACTGCACGTAGAGGGTGTTACATAGCAACTGAGAAAAAAGTAAATATATTTTTTGAAATTATAGGCTTATACAGCAAATTGTTATGATTACATGGTCCCATTTGGAAGGCAGGTCTGAGTACACAATTAGAATAATACTAGGAATTGCACTGCTATATCGTGAAATGCTACGACTGTCTAGCATAAATTTCCATGACGGCCATAAGTATCAGATGTACCGAGCCATCAGAGTCTACTGCCTCAACAAAATATGACAACCTAACTTTCATCTCGTACCACAAAGTGCTCATGCATTATGGTCCCTGACATTTAGTTAACAAAAACGCCACGAATATCGCCACTAAAACTTATGTCAATTACTTTAAAGGGTAATTGAAGTACGTTGCATACTGACTTAATTCAAATAACTACCCCGGAAATTTTTATGTTTTTCAGAATAAAACAACGAATATCTTTAAGGTTACCGATGTTTCGATTAAATTTGGAAGAAGGCCCCTTACAAATACACGTCACAATGTGGACGCAAATCTCCAGTTTCTTCACATATAACTAGGAAACTTGCAAACATTAAATTTCAGTGGCAGCTATAGGTACCATCGAAATAGGTACCCCCGAAATTTATAGCGACCCATGAAATTTAACACTCAACACCTCTGCACTCTGCTACTGCATGTATTCAGATGTGTTATATGAATCTCAGAACGAAAAACGATTATACCTCCCCCCCCCCCCACAGCATTATGGCACTATGGCTCTGGGGTCGACTCAGTCTCTAACAGAAACGAGTACTAGGAATATTTTGTGGGGGTAAAGGCGGCCGGTGCGTAGGGCTGACAATCTTAGCACTTTCACGTGCCCAGTGTCTAAAAATCTGGGAGCCTCAACCTCCTAGAACCCTAAGGGCCTGTCCACGCCTGTAATGGGACTGCTTTACCGTTTCCTTTACCACACAGCAATAACAGTCTGATTGTTCCAGTGGGGACTGGAAATGTTTACTGCGAGGTAGGAACTGAATTTTTATACCTATACATGACTAAGATGAGTTTTAGTACAAACTTTTTAAAGTCAAGTGGTAAATATATGTACTAATTCATTTAACATTAAAGTTCGTTGGCCGAAAGGTTGCACAAGTCGCGTTAAATGCACCTACTCACGGCCGAAAGGGACTATGAGTGTTCCGCCCAGGTGCAGACATGGACATTTAACACGAAAATAATTCCGGCCATCAGCGTCTACAATGGAATTTCAAGGCCGAACGACAAAAGTTGAGAATCTTCGAATTTTGTCCACGCACTGCATGTGTTTCGTGTGGTTATGAAGATAAATTCCGTTCACTTACCGGTATTAAATTATTTTTGTCTTTATACTGTACACTGACTACTTCCCCTGTCGTTCATAAACGTACTTCATCTAGTTTCATGCCTGTCTTCAAATCGGCCGATGAACCTTCTAGAGCAAATTTTGAGTTGGCATCGAAATTCCACATTGCACTACATTCTTTTCATGCAGACGTCCCAACATTAATTTCAATGTTTCCGACCAAACGAAGCCGTACCAAAATTATCAAAATTTCTTTATAATGCGGCCCCCCAAGCACAAAATTCAAACCAAATCTTCAGCCTCCTTTCTCTGCGGTATACCCAAACCGTCCCATTTTTATGACTTTACCTCCTTGCTTCTCAACGCTGTACCTTACCTCAAGCATACCTTTGGCAGAAGGACGAGCGGGTACTGACTCGAAGCATTTACAATCGTAAAATTTTATTCTCCTCAACCAGCTTTTTAATAAACTTAGTGTCTATCACTACCCCTTTCTTCTTCATCTTCTTTTTATTCTTGTTCTTTATCTCGTTTTTCTTAATCAGCCAATCATCAAGCGGATAAGTGGCTTGTGAATTAGTTATTGCTTCTGTCATTCCAACGAAATGTTTCATTTAGTCTCCAAAATTACTGCCCCACGCTTCTTCTGCATCTTGTGAACTACTCAAAAGTCGTACCTCATTTTTCGTGACCACGTCACATCCAGCACGCACCAGGAAGAAGCAGAGCTATGTCCTTTGCAGAACAAACCTACACAAGTTTATTTACAAAAATAGGCGCCGGAAATTTTCCATCCTTTCTGTACGCAGACTAAAGCTTTTCTTCCTGATTAATTGAGTGCAGCCTGCGAAATTAGAAATATTTTAATACGGTACCAAAATAAAGTTGCTCTCACCCTTATAAAATTTCACGCTGTGATGTTATTTTGAAAGAAGAACGTGACTGTTCCTTTCCAGTCAACTATAAAATGCAAAACTCTTCAAACCAGCATCTAATTACTTCCAATCGAAGAGGTCGTTCGTCACAAAGACCCTTTGTTAGGCAACTAAGCCCTCTTCTTCATTTCTTTTCATTCCTTTAATAAATCTACTTCCACTTGAATTCATGTTCCCCAATTTTGAAGGAATTTAATTACGCAGGCCTAGATTTTTAAAAGGCGCATCCAAATTCAAGGCCCATTGCGCTGGCATTGTGTTAACAACACACGAATTTCTTAAAGTCATATTCCTTGGCACCCAAGTAATTACATCGCTTTTCAGATTTAACGTTTCTTTTCAATGTTTCTCCAAATTACAGAGATCATTTTGGCTAAGTGCACCATTGATCAGGCCATGAAAGAAGTTAAGACGGAACAATTAAAACTTGAACAGTTTTTGTAGAAAAACTGTAATTACTTTGAAATTGATTACTTGTATGCCTATTTTCCCCCTTAATACGGGAATAAGTAGGTTAATATAATCGCTGGCAGGGGAAAGATATTTTTTCACGATGGTCCTGGGGTATAAGCAGCAGCCTATTCAGCGGTACTGGGTTCTTTCCTGGGAGAAAAGACGCCGGGGAATAATGCTGATCACTTGTCACCATCTAGCGACGAATGTAGGAGTGAGTGGATCTATGTTTCTACCCACAGCATATGCCTTCATGGCGTGAACTATGACAAATTTAACACTTTTATCCTTTTATGTGTGGCGCGTCTAAGTGTCCCGTCATTTTAGTTTTAAACCATTTGATCTAATTTTAAGAAATTTTGTATGAAAGTTATGACATAGATGGGAGCCCCAAAACCATTTAATTTAATTTCCTACAAGCAGTAACAACAGCAAGAACGACGTGCTAATTTGTGACGTAGGATAGACAGTAGTGCCACTTACCTTGAAGTCCTGAAATGATGTATAGAAGTAGATACGAAATTGGGAAAAATTGCAACAACTTTTCTGGCAACATTTTTGTAGAATATATGAGAACAAAATGGTGGCGTTGCAAAAATTATCATTAGATTTCGGTTTGATATGGATAAACGTGGACGAAAGAAGCCACAAAAGGTAAATTCATACACTAAACTAAGTTCTGCTGAGGGTGTTCCTTGTATAATAAAATTACTCTGAAGAAATTCGTGTTGTTTCTTAGGCGATCATGAACCCATTTGTGGGGAAACATGACAAATGTAACTAAAATTAAGGAATACGAAAAACATTCTATTAAACAATCACATAACGTACAAAATCGCAGAGAATCTTTTGAAGAATAAGTGTACGCCACATACAACAATGTCCTTCGTGTCCTGTTTAACCTTTTAAAGCCTAGCGGTAACTTTACATACCACCAGGTTTAACATTAAAAAATTCTACGTGGTGCCCACATTGTGTTTATGTGTTTTGTACGGATCTCAGAACAAACAGCAACTTTTGCCTTATAAAACATTAAGAGACTGGTTTTTATAACCGAAGCGGAGAGTGTTTACAGCGCGGTACGCACTGAGTCCTTATATAAAACAGATACGCTCCGTCTTTAAAGGGTTAATTGGTACTGCGCTGAACGTTTGACTGCAGAAGAAACCAATTTGAAGGAGATGATTACTTGCATGCCAGTTACAGCCAACAAAAAATTATGGGAATGAATGAGTCTACCACGTCACTGTCACGTGATATCATACAGACATGGTCAGCGTCATTTTATTTTCTCCCTGTTTCTTGGAAGGAATGGCTGGCATTTCCCCTTGAAACCTGTCTGGTTTTATCCAAGGAGCTGAAAAGTAGAGCGTCATATATTCTACGAGTACCAGATATTGAAATCCCTACCATTCCTCAGAAGGAAATGTGACTCGCATATCACAAGAATGTTGTATGCTCCAAAGAGTGTAAGAAAAGGGTGAGAAACTTTTCACGAAAGGCAGAACATATTACTGATTATTTCCATTACACCTGGCAAGTAGCAGATTCCGTACATAGCCAATTCTAAGACTATTTTGCCTTTTCCAGCTTCCATCTTACTATTATCACATCTGTGGTAAATTTATATATCTCTGAATTCCAAGCACACCTACATGCTAAAATTTATGTATTTTATACTTTCGCTTAACATTATTTTACTGATAAAGGGAGATATAACAACGCCATGTTGCAACGTACACGAAGATATTTTCGATAAACTAGGTTTCATTATTACAGAAAAATATTTGTGTATTGTTATTGAATTGTCCTAGTATGAATCCCTGTCAAATAAAAATAAAAAATTATGTTTTCGGAATATGGTCTATTAGCCATAATAATGTCGTGATAGAATAGTTTTCTGCTTCATGTCAGGCAATATTTTCAAAGAAAACTTCCTCACATTTTCGGTCATGGAGTTTGCCTTGTTAGATGTAATATCCATTTGAGCAATTCTGATTTCTCAAAGGAAATTGTTAAATAATGCATAAAACTTTTCAGGTTTCTTGATTCGTATAGGGAACGTCTAACACTTGGGGGTGAGTAACCAGATAAAGGAAGAGAAAGTATTGTAAGGCATTTGGCCTCGAAATCCCTGGGGAACAGGGAGAATCTGCCCTGCCATGCAATTTGTACGGGTAACGTCATTACAGGCAGCATGCCTGCTGTGCTAATTGCATACCCCTCGTGATTGCTAATACTACTGGCTGCTTGCAAGGTGTTTGTCGCCACACGACGCTAACAAACTGCAGAAGGAAAACTGTTTTGTCACTTCAACTAAAGCATATTTCTATGGGTAAAGCATATTTACATGGGTGGGTGGAAACAACTACTAAACAGCATTCATTGCGCTTTAATGAAGACATGCGTGAACTTAAGATATTACGAAGGCATATTCTATGCAGCGTATAATGGAAGGACGCTTTTGAGCGAGAAATTGGACAAGACGGACGCCAGCGATCGTAGTTATTTATATTCATACGTTTAAAAAGCAGCAATAAGAAGCTTAAATCCTGTAACGAATAACGTTGGAAGCAAAATATGCAGTTTCAAAGTCAGGACAAGAGAAAATGCATCTACACAAAAAAACGCATAAAATTTAAATAGTAGTTTTAGACGCAAAGCGTAAGGCTGACGCTTCAACCCCGTCTAGCGCCGATAACAAAATGCTTGAATCTGTATCTCCAATCGCCCGCAGGTCTTCAAGCTGCGGCGCTCAATTAAAAACACGAAAAATTTTACATTTATGAGATATTTTTTTCTCATAGCGGCGACTATGACCATGACGTCAACGTGGTATATGAAGCAGCGTATTTTGGTACATATACATTGGTATTAACATATCTGAGGAATCCATCAAACAAACCACACGATGTCACGTTCCACCTAAGAGTAATCTTCAGCTTTACCTTGCCCTTATCTTGCGTTTAACAACTCCTTTTCCACAACTATTCCATCTACATTACTTGCAATTTTTAGTCGCCCATCGACCTTTCTTTTCACTCACTGAAGATATGGAGCCAGTGTCGCAAACTTAATCACACTGCGAGAAGCACACAATCTAATGGGAAAATCTCGCCACCGGGTAAATTCTGGGCCATACTCATCCAAAACCCACTCTCACAACCTAACTCCTTAAGATCCATATTAGAATTATCCTCTCTTCTACGTATTAAAAGACGACAAATTGCAGCAGAGAAATTTGGGGTTTTCACAGAGATTATGTTAATGATTCAGTTCTCCTAGGATCTAGAATGTTACGCCCTGACGACAAGAAAACTGGAACTACGCTCCTCTAAAGCGTCTGAAACGATTTCTATTAGACATGGCCTTACGTACTCGAAGACTAAACCTTCAGTTTACAGGAGTCTCACGTCAAAATTCTGTACGCATGCATTCTCTTCGCAATGTAGTCACATTCCAAGCCCACCACAGTATCTTTGATTTAAATTAATCCTACCTAAATATGAGACTTCCCTATCCCAGTGGCAGCGCGGTCTAAGGCGTGGGCCTGCGGATGCTCGGTTGTCGGGATTGCGGGTTCGAATCCCGCCGGAGACATGGATGTCTGCCTCTTGTGAGTGTTGTGTATTGTTAAGTTGAGGTTTCTGCATCGGGCTTATCACTCGTCCAGAGGATTCCTATCGAGTGTGGTGTCTAAAGGACTGTGATTTTGAAGACTCGATAATGAGGTGGTCCTGGCCGACTAAGGACTGTTTCGCCATAAAAAAAACTATTAGATTCATAAAATCGGGATGATTATGACTTCATGTATATAAAGATAGGTGGGTACTGGACGAACAGAAATCTAAATCAAATTCCCCTAGTTATTTCCTCTAAAAACAGTAATAATAAATTTATGGATGTATTGACCCAACTTATATGGAAATATACACTTGTATATACATATACACACACACAAGTATATATATGTTCAACAGATTATGAAATGAGAAGTGTGGGTGAATGGCATGTACTCGTCACTGCGAGTTCACTTTACAAACTTCGTGTAGAGAAAGCATAAAAAAGGAACCTTTACCACGCATCTAACTTTCGTACAATTTTCCACATTTTCCACGACGGAAGTGCCGGCCCCCAAGCTATACTGACAGCAATTATTTTGTATTGGTATTCAATACACTCATTTCCAACAGACGTGTGTGAGCTTACACTGTAGCAGTCGCCTGCCTACACCCAGTTGAATTAAATCAATACTGCTGGAAATACGTGCTGTTGTATATCCTGCATTGTATATGCGGCTGTCTTTCTTTCAATTGTCACAAATCTACGTCACCATATATTTAGAAATAACTTGAAGGGATGAGTGACTAAATAATTTTGATGATCTTATCAGTTTTGTTGTTATTTGTATAAGCTTATGCCTGTAGCCAGTGGAGTCTACCAATTCAGCACACCGACTCAAATGTCTTATTGATCGAATATCTCTGTCCTGCAAATTCACAGTTACTTCGAATGCAAAATAACATAATTTTTACAGCATGAACATAAGTACAAAGCGCAATAGTTGAGATAACGCTGGCGGTACGGCAACTAGGCTACGGGCAGGAAGGTCCAAATTTCGAATACAGGCAGAGAAAAAAGCCTTCTCTGTCCTGCGAAGTGTGCATCTTAAATTTTGGGCCCACCGAGTCTAATATTTAATACGTATTAGGATTCTTTCCCTGGAAGGAAATCGGCCGGGGTCTAAAGATATTTGCTTACCCCCATCTAGTGCCGGGGTTAAGAATGCCTACATCTACACTTTTATTCCACCCCTATACCTTCATGGCGTGCAAGGGGATAAATTTACCTTTTTGGGGAACAGAAACTTCACTATCTGCTCTGCAAGACAAATTGATAGTGAAATAAGGAAAGAAAATAATAATTTTTTGCCACAAAGTTTATAATTTCTGAATGATAACGTAAAACTGTGATTTCATATTTAATGCATATGCTTTCAACTTTAATAACTTTTCTTATTATTATTCTTATTCCTTTCTGACGTCACGTTCCGATTCCAGTCTTGGCCCCCTTTAATGAAAGACTCATTCATTCATTCATTCATTCATTCATTCATTCATTCATTCATTCTGCGAGGGGTTAAACCACGTATCCACAAATGTTCCACATATCTAGGAGTCACCTCAGAATTCTAGGCGCCAGATGAATGACTCTGGAGCCAGTCCCTTACTTAGGGCACAAAGTATTACTCTCCAGTTTAAAACCTGAACCGGCCACGTGCCCGAACGCCTGGGACTGGTACACCCCTGCGATAAACTCCTCACACAAAAGATCTATTTTCTCATGGTAAAAGTAAAAAAAGACAAATACAACAAGGAAATCCTTGGTCAAGTTTGAATCCAATTTTAATCATAGTACATAGGCAGCTTATGACCCTAAGAACACAAGGATCGCTAAAATGTATCTAATGCATTTAACCTTACTTATAGTAATTACTAAATGTACCACATGTCTAATGTTACATACCCGCACTTTACCAATGCAATGAATTTATATTACATGTAAAAATCGCACACTACACTGTGACTATGTCCTAGAAGAGCATTAAAAATTCAGTTTTTTAATGGCGACACAGTGTGAGGTAGAAACCAATGTCGTATTGACTTCCTGACTGTTAGGTTCTATCTATATCCCAAGGGCACTGGCAAAACAATGATTGGTACGCGAGAATAATGAAATTGCTGAGAATTTTGGCTGGCCATTATAATGCCTTTCACATTCACTGACCTGGAATTAATTATTACCGAGGGAAACTCCATTCTGAAAAACAATAGGCCTATAGCACAGGGTGAGGGACGCAAAATGTCATACAAGTCACCAGATACTACTAATCTAACGGCAATTTATTATAATAAAAACAGGCCTTAGGTCAAATATTTCTTACTAAAAACCAGTCTTCCTTTATATGTGTCATGTCTTTAAATTTGTATTCCCTTGTCATTGTGTAGGCGAACGAAGTTACACTGTAAAGGAAAGGAAGTTAAATTCTAGGGGAAAAGGAACAGCAATTAACTCTTTGCCTTACATCTGAAGACTATGTCGTTGGTCTCGCTGGGATCCGGTAATTAAAGGCCTTCACTAATTCAAACACGACACAGGTGTCCGTCCGTCACTGTCGCCGAGTGGGTCAGGTCCCACGCCCTAACTAACGCTTTGTCTTGTCTAATAAAACCCCTCCCAGATTTTGTCCACGGAGAAATACACGCAAAATTATACTCACATCAAAGGCTGAGTAATTTCCATCATCGAGAATTGATTAAGGTCTCCAGAATTCTTAGAACAGATGGTCACTTTCAGACAGAAATTAATTTTGTTGCGTGGGATCAGAGTTGGTAACACTGTCAAGTATAATTTTATACTTATCTTCAAGATTTCCTTAATATGACCGACTTCTCTCGCGGGACGAAATAATTTTGGTAGCACTCATACAAATATTCCCAACAGCCGCATTAATTTTGTGTTTCAGCTATTGGGCCGCCTTTTTTTTTCTGAAGCAAAAATCTAGGTTTATCAAGTCACCAATCTCACCGTACGTATATGGCTTATATATATGTTTGCGTCTTTCGTGATCCTTTTCAAAACACTGAAAAATTTTCATGAAAGTCCTGTATAAAACTTATGACGCTGGTGATACTCCTGCCTTGTACATTACGATTTCGTACTATCCGGATACCAACACAACGCAGCAACAGATTTTTAGATGGGCTATGCAGTAGCACGACAAAAGTCAATAAATACACGTGGACTGTTACGGTAATTCCTGCATATCTGATTTTTTCTTTAACTTAACTTTAAATTTAACTTGGGCGACCAATGGGCTACTGGATCTACGAACATAAAATATTGTGTACGGTCATACTAAAAACATTCCTACATGTTATGTATACAATACTGTTCAAAAGTTTTCAAATTGAAACCTGCAGAAGATGCGACATTTGAGCTTACATTCGAAAAGTTTAATGCGCTTTTCTCTGCATTTATTTAAACCACATTTAAACGAATATTAACGCTCTGTACAATTTATTTATTTATTTATTTATTATGTTTGTACACGGATTTTGAAATTTTCTTTTAATTACTCGTGAATATTATTTAAGCACTTCTAACAAATAGGCCTATTTTTGTCCAGCTTTTGCGAGTAGGCAAGAGAGTTGAAAATTTGGTCTCACTATAACTGCATCATTGGTTACATGTTGTGACGTTATGATATATTATTTACCAAATACTTATTATATTTTGACGCATGTTCCTGGGAATCCAGGCAGTAATCTACAGCCTGTGTGGTAATCTGACAACGCCTTCGTGATTCTTTGTGACAAGCTGTTGACATGTTATTAGTATGCGCAAAGAATGCTGGGTACAGTAACACGAAAACTTCATAATGCAGCAGGCGATATTTGGTTTTAATTCCTCATTTAACCTCAATACAGGAAACTCCATCAGTGCCACAAAATGACTTGTCAAATGTCATCACATTTCCGAAATTCTTCAGTTACTGCCAATAAACTGTCAGAATACAAAAGGCGAAAATGAAATTTTAAATACATATTTTAACTTTTAATATTTTCGGTTATAGAAAAACTACGCAGTTGCGAGAGATAATACGAAGAGTATCTAGCATATGAATAGATAATATGATTTTTGGCTTTGAAATACATAAACCAGCTTTGCATATTCAGTACGATATACACGTACGGTCTGGGGAGTGATTCGTGCTGACAGCGGTAAATTATAAAAACGGAGGACACTTGACGCTAAATATAATATTGATGTAGTACAATGGTGTTATATAGAGTGTAATATTTGATAGATAAGCACTAAAATAAAGTTTCCAAGAAAACGTGTAGTGTAAGATATAAATACTGAATTCAATCAACAATTATTGACAAGTTTCGCAATAAAGCCTACTGTCACAGTTTCGACCTTCAAATTCTAATCTTTATATGATTTTATTGGTGAGGATGCATACAGCTTTATGTTACATACATTATATAACGTTACATTTTTAGGTTCGAGATCTCAAACCCATGCATCTGTGAATGTTTGCTTTTTATTTTCGCAATCAGCCTCATGATGGCTATATTTTAGCCGAAACATGTAGCTGACTTCCTTGAGAAATAAATAATTGTGTTTAGACTAATATTTTGTACTTCTAATTGCATTTCAAATTTTAGTTTCTTACAGTCCATATAAATAAAGATTACAGCCAACGTTTAACAGAAACAGAACAAACACCACAAAGAAAATATCACTACATAATAAAACCCGTACTTTTTTGTTTCAACGTAGGCTCATTTCGCTTTAAAATAATTTCATGCGATTTTTGTAATTTAATTTTTTACTGACGACCGGTAAATGGTTTTTCCGTTAATTATCCGAACACTAAAGCAGACCAAATAAGTAGGCTAACAAATATTTCAGGATAAGCTGCTGCTTTTTACCACACCAATCGCGTTAAATGTGTGTAAGGCCTGAAGCGTATTTGTACAATAGGAGCCATGTGTAGCTGGGAGCTCTAACACACTCCAGTACCGCCAGAGGTGAAAATGTTTGATGCAATGCAATATTTATTCATGAAGTAAGTTGACAGAATATTTCATTCCAATGTGTACGTTCAGTATCGGATTAGAGGGGCCCATACTTGTCGGTCGCTGAAAGGCTAACCCTTACATAAGTAGGCTTCATCCCCTTCATCGCATTTAGCGAATTCAGGTTGCTGGAAAATCACAGTACCTGGAGATGACAGTGTTTTCGAAGTAGAGCTGCAATCCTCAGGCATCTTCATGCAAACAAGAAGAAAAACAAGTATACTTCAGGCTACTTTCAGAAATTGATTTACATTTTATTGAAATATAGGCCTATTTGTAAAGTACAAAATTTATAATTTAGGGAGGGAATTAAGCCACATTCTCATATCTCATTACAAGAGAAGTTGGCTCTCTGAAAAAAACATTTTAACATGTTTGGAACAGACGTAGTAAACACACACTTCAGACTCTCTAAGGAACAACACAGTAGATAAGTTACCTTTAATGACAAGCGTCTGTACCTTAAACAGCTACATAGTTTGCGTACAAAACGCCATATTTTCCTCTGTTTTGTGTTTGAACCCTGTTCCTTTGTTATCTGTCGCCTCTTTAGTTTCCTTCTGGATTTTAAAGCTTATGGGCGTTTTGTATTATACGGAAAATTACAGTCTGCTGAAGTGAATGTGCAGATGATGAGCAGTAGTATGCACGGAGGTTTGCGAAACACCATTAACGGGAGGGTTTATGCTTGAAATTCCCAAATATCTTCAAGTTAGGTTTCGTAGGAATGCTACTTTCAAAGCGGCAGTACTGAAGACGAAGCTTTACACAAGGAGCAACGTGACTTATTATGCACTCAGCTCTTAAATAAAATTCCCAAGATTAGAAAATGGAGTATGAAAACAGTTTTGACTATTTCTCTCATAACCACATTTTATTTCGTCTTTATTTCAACAGAAAAAGTGACCTTCTTCTTGAAAAAATTGTTGCGTCGATTAATAATTAATTACGGACGTTTCGGGAGACCTTGCTCCTCTATATTCAGGAAATTCTACTCTTATGTAACTACTGAACATGGAGGCAGCAAGCCTGTCTGAAACATTGGTGGCCCACCCACACGGCGTCATGTCCCAAAAGACTTCAATCGTCATTAACAGTGCTGTAAAAATCTCATTACGTAACCTATCACTTTTTATTTTTCTGAATAACACAGTGTTAGTAATTTGCTAACGTTTCGGACAACAGTGGCGCCTCCATTTTCAAGATGTATGTGCATTACTTTACTCGTCATTAGTTTTATGCCGCTGTCAGAATCTAACTGTAAGACTAAAAGTTGTCAGTGTTAGAATGACAAATTGCGAACTATGTGTAAGGCACGGGTCGTGACCTAAGTTAGTGCTACAACGGTATGTGCCTATAAATACTGCGATAAACCATGACAGTCGGGATTCGAAGCTAAAACACTCTGAATAAAAGTCCAGAACTTAAGTGCCACAAACACTTGCGCTGTTAAGTGTTATTGAGCATGCTCAATAACAGTCTCTGTTACGGGAATTGAACTCTTTGACAGTGTTTTATACCAACCTGCCTAATATTTGCCTTAGTGTAACAGAGAACGGTCCCGAATAATGGTGAATAAGCAAAAGGCATACCCATAGAGAAGCTCCGCTAGGTCTGTAAATACCAAACTAAGGCATTGCAGGAATAAAGAGAATTAATTTAGTTTTCGATGATTAATGACTGACACTAACTGGTTTCTATTTAGTTCTATAAGCCGTTACAAATTTAAATTTAAAGTAGTCTTCATTATCGACTTTGAAGAACTAAAGGAGCATTTCTTAGGAATAGCAAATCCTTTTAAATTTTCGCCCCTGTTCCATTTTAAATCCTCTTACCTTGCCACTCATCACAGATGATGCTGAGAAATTCGTTTATGGATGAGATTAGAATATCATCTCCAACCCCTTGAAAAAAGAAGCTGAAAGGGAATTTCGAAACTTAAAACGGCTTGCTATGAATGCAGAAAGGGAAAGTCGAATTAAAGAAAAGTAAACTCTTACAATGTGGCTTTAAATCCTACCGTAATTTGCAATGTCCTAAGAGGTACACCAAACCTTGCATTCACCAGATCACATTTATTATAACCAGGATCATTTATTACATTAATAGATATATTACTACTGCAAATCCCAGTGGTAAATGTGTGGATTGCCAGGTTTAATATAAGCTCTGTATTTTGACCAAGAAATTTATTCATTAGTTCTAAAAAAATTCTCAGACAGATTACTTCCCTATGCAATATTAATATGGTATAAAGATGGTAGGCAAACGTCAAACGTACAGTAAACTGAAGACTATACGCGGGTATTGCATTGTCCGTCAGTATGTTTTAGGGACTGGTTTAATGATGACACTACTGGTACAATGAATTAGGAATATGCATGTTAACCTTTTAAAGCCTAGCGGTTACTTTTAAGTACCACCAAATTTAACATTCAGAAATTTGCCACGGTGCTCACATTGCGTTTATACGTTGCGTATGGGTTTCAGAACAAAGAGCAAATTTTGCCTTACGCAACATTAAAATTGGTTTTGTATAACTGAGGTAGAGAGTGTTTACTGCGCGGTACGCACTCAGTCCTTATGCATAAAACAGGCAGTTTCGTCTTTAAAGGGTTAAAGTACTTGAAATTAGTCGCTTACTACAGACGTTAGAGAGGAGATGTTCTCTGGAATTAAGGACACAGCAGTATGTTGTCTAAACCTTGGAACCATAAAGTAGGTATAAATTACACCTATGTATATAGATATATATATGTATACATAGTTAGTTCCTACAACACAGAAAACACACTGCAACTTCATCGCAGACATCGAAGGGTTAGTGTTCTTTAGGGGAAATAATTCCTGTTTATTCTGAAATCCTTTAAGAGTGTATTTTTACATTGTGTGCAGAAAATATTAAGCTGTTACATGTTAACAGAGGCGGTATGCATAATAACCAATGTACTTCAAATGGTTATGCTGTCGTAATTCTTTTTCGCGTACAGGAACAAGGCCCTTATATGGATAAATTCCGTGTGTTTAAAAAGGTACAGAATTCTACCACTGTCTCATGTCGCCTGATATTATGAAATAGAACGGAGACAGTGCAAGAAACAGCAGACCCGTGAGTTCGAACGTGTTTCGTGAGTGTTTCCTCAAGAGGCAGGCAGCTCTTCAATTTTTGTAGCAAGAAAGTGAGTTCTCCTCATATGAAATATCCTTCGGGCCCGGAAATAATTTCAAGTACCCAAATCCGCCATTACTGAGGAATGAACAGTGACGTTTACTTAACGCAGTAGCGCGCGTAACATACGAAGCGCTGCAAGACGCGGCGACTGCTATCGAAGTGAATTCTTAAGCTACTCACACATACGCAAAGAAAATTTGACTAAATTTTTGAGTGGCTAATTAGCTAACTAACTAACTAACTAACTAACTAACTAACTAACTAACTAACTGGGAGGTAAAATTCACCCTAGAAGAGGCCAAGGAAGTCCAGATGGGGAACAGAAATACTGCAGTACTATTTCTTTAATCTCGAAGCTAGATGGGGATGGATGGTCAAAGCCAAGCCCCCGACCCCTTTACCCCATGAAAGAGACGCGGTACCCACAGCACAGGAGGCTGGGTGGGCCCAAGGGCCGGTTTGGACGGGTGCGGAGAATCTCGGCCCCACCGAGATTCGATCCCCGGACCGTCGAAGCCATAGCGAGTCGAACTGTTTAACTAGTATGCAGGGTATACACAAAAGAACGGTGCGGTTTCAAAAGTTAACAAGAAATTTATTTCTCGCCTTACACGGTCACAACGTACACCGTCAGCAGCGGCAACTGTCCAAGTTTCTCATGCGTTAATCACAATCCTTCAATGTGTGCACCCTGGCTCACACGACACACATCCACACGGTAATCAAATTCGTCCCAGACTCGGTGTAGCACGTCCGCTGTAATGGTCTGCAGTGCATGCGTTATCCGATCACGAAGTTCCTTGAGGGACATGGGCAATGGTGGTACGTAAACGCTGTCTTTAACGCTTTTGTGTATGCCCTGTACTATAGACTGACTGACCGGCTGGCTAACTAGCCAACCAACTAACTACTAGACTAACTGGTTATTTGACTAACTAACCAAACAATGCAATACTTGGGGGTTGATGTTCTCGCAGTGGTGACCAGTAGTTAGGCACGGCGTTCCGAAGCAGCCTGCTGCCTCTGTCTTCATCTACCAAGGAAGAGGAGGCATCAAGCTCCTCTGAAATTTCGACGCGTGTTAACTATTCCACACGGTATCGCAACCCAGAACACAGTTCAACTGAGCAAAGTAGCGTGAAACTCACACTGTACGTCATATGAATAATACATAAGAACATTAATCCGGGAACGTGAAGTAGAAACGCCGCTTAGCGACAGGTAAGCTCTTACTTATGCAGTAATGAAGCTTCCGGCTTCGAAAACGCTGCCAATTTCTTGACCAGCTGACCGACAGTCAGCTTAGATGCATACAGCTCCTTGACTAGATACCTAATTATAGTTTAATATTTCTCCATTTGCTAATAATGTACATTTTATTAATATCATCTACTTGATTTGACAAAATGTTAAAGTACTATTCGTCTTTCCATTACGGAAGGTTAAATACACGTTATATTCGTTCCTCAAAACTTAAACCACAGACTTATTATTTCTTCTTCTTATTGGAATGAGTGTCATAGTAAAATATACCTGTATTTATGCTCGGTCGTATTAGAACAGAGAATCTGTGCTTGTAGAAAACCACAAATTTGTGGTGTATTTATGTAATTGAGCTGTTTAACAGCAAAATCATGGTACTTGATAATTCTAAAGCTCTTCTGGTGTTAAGAGGTGTGTGTATGCAGGCAAAATTCTAAGCAGATATATTTGAGTAGCAGCATGGGAGAATTAGCAGATATGAATTGATTTTGAGTGTTTGGGAAATACAAGTCGCGGCTAATTTACTGCCTATCAGGCAGCGTTTTGACTACTGGTAGGATTCAGGAATATTTGTTTCTCTTTGGCGTCGCATGCTGACCGGTTCATGGGGCCACACGGCCGCCTACCCAAAGTTACTGAAATTCTTTAACGAGGTTGAATTGTAACATTTACTATTTACATCCATTTAATGCAGCAGTTAAGTACTGAGGCGTGTATTTATGAGTTCCTTACCACCAATTTCCCATATACCTTCATGGAATATTGCTTAACCTTTTAAAGCCTAGCGGTAACTTTACGTACCACCTGGTTTAAT
This sequence comes from Coptotermes formosanus, assembly GCA_013340265.1. Classification (NCBI taxonomy): domain Eukaryota; kingdom Metazoa; phylum Arthropoda; class Insecta; order Blattodea; family Rhinotermitidae; genus Coptotermes; species Coptotermes formosanus. Next base: position 796,093 of record BLKM01000864.1, read on the forward strand.
ATTAAAAAATTCTACGTGGTGCCCACATTGCGGTTATGTGTTTTGTACGGATCTCAGAACAAACAGCAACTTTTGCCTTATAAAACATTAAGAGATTGGTTTTTATAACCGAAGTGGAGAGTGTTTACTGCGCGGTACGGATTGGGTCCTTATATAAAACCGATACGCTTCGTCTTTAAAGGGTTAATTAAGCATTGGAAAAGCTTTACCTTACTTTTTACATCCAAGACTCTAAAAACTATAATTTACACATACCTCCTCGGAACATTATACATCCTATGCAACGCACAGATGGTTTGACTGTTTAAATTAAGGGTTTAATTCTGTTTAATTTCCTTAAAAAGTACTCCATTCGTGAATTTTGTGGTTTCTCGCAGGTATTTTTTTTCACGATATAGAACCTGCAGTGGTAAAATTCTGATCAATAAATTAATGTTGTTATGTCAGCTCAGCTTGTTTCAAAGCCCGTAAAAATAAAACGTATATTAACTAACTAACTAACTAACTCCCTGGAGCAGAAGACTTCTTGAGAAGCTAACAGTTTCTCAGTTAGTCAAGAAATTCCCCGCATTTTGTGGAACCCGGAGGCTCATTACCGCATTCACAAGAGCCCGCTATCTGTCCCTAACCTGAGCCAGCTCAATCCAGTCCATGTCCCTATCCCACTTCTTGAATATCCATTTTAATATTATCCTCCCATCTACGCCTCGGTCTCACAAGTGCTCGCATTCCCTCAGGTCTCCCCACCAAAATCCTGTATGCACCTCTCTTTTCCCCATACGTACTACATGCCCCGCCCATCTCATTCTTCTCGATTTGATTGCCCGAATAATATTTGGTGATGAGTACAAGTCATTAAGTTCCTCGTTATGTAGTCTTCTCCACTCCCTTGTCACCTCGTCCCTCTTAGGCCCAAATATCCTTCTCAGCACCCTATTCTCGAACACCCTCAGTCTTTCTTCCTCCCTCAGTGTGAGAGACCAAGTTTCACACCCATACAAAACAAGAGGTAAAACTACAGTTTTGTATGCTCTAATTTTTTGTGATTTTGGATAGCAACGTGAAAGACAAAAGATTCTGCACTGAAAGATAAACTTATATTAAGGACACAAAGTTAAATATTTCCTCGGGGGCGTCCTTCCACTAAACGAAGCTCTGCAGGAAACATAACTCTTTACACTTTTATGCACACCGCCTACCTAACTACGGGAGTAAAGGGACAAATATGGAAATCGCAGCTACAATTATGAAAGTACTACAATATTTAACAACTCGGGTATATAAATAAATAATAACTTACGAAATTAATCTCGCTCCTCAGTATATGATTTTCTATCAACACTACATAGACAGTTAATACATTTCATGTGTTTACAAAGGCGAAGAAACCCGTAACTAGACCCTAGGCCATGAGTCTCCAACCCGCGGCCCACCAGGTTTTATTATGCGGCCAGCGGCCACGTTTGTAAATTGTGTACAGGCCTATACTATAAACATTTTGCAATAATTTAGTCACTTAAGTATACAACTTACTGTTATTTTTCCACGTACGGCCCGCGAACCAGCCCACAATAACGGGTGTGGCCCTTTGCCATAGAAAGGTTGGAGACTCATGCCCTAGGCACAGCCAGCTGAATCCAGGCTACACTGTTACACCGTATTTGTGATGGATCCACATCAGTATTTTCCTCGGGTATCTCAGAACGTCTGACTTTCAATTTCCAAAAAGAACATGCACATTTACATTTACTTCTCAATGCACTCACAAGAGTTTTGTGGCCCAACAGTATTATCTTCCCTCAATTAACCACTACACATATCAAGAATACGTTCTTCTAGAATGTGAATTTGTTTAATCCGAAAAATAGGTACAAACATGTCGGAGAAATCCGGTGCTATGATCTTGAAAATAACAGAAAGGAGGCATCATGTCCCTCCGAAAAGCTGGTACTGGCCACCACGGTGTCACGCCCCCTACGGGCAATCGTGTAATCTTTACAGTATCTACCGCGAGAAAATTAAATTTCGCTTATCACGAGTTACACTCACCTACGCACCTTAGCAAATATTTTATTCGATTTGTTTAAGTTTCTATCGTCTCAGTTTGTTACTTGTGCACTTATAAAAATTACTGGAGTTCACATATGGTCACAGGACGCGTTCTGCGCGTCCAACCGACTTCTCATTCCTGTATACGTACCGGTAACTGATGGTCATCTTTCCTTAAAGGTAAAAAAGAAAAGATAAAGCAAGCCCATTACAGGCCTGGACAGGCCCTTAGGTTTCCAGAAGGCTGAGACTCCCAGATTTCTAGACAGTCAGCACATGAAGGTGGTAATGTTGTCAGCCCTACGCACCGGCCGCGTTTACCCCCCAGGAAATATTCCTGGTACTCATTTCTGTTAGAGGCTGAGTCAGCCCCAGGGCCATAGTGCGACTGAAAGGATTATGTTAATGAAAAATTCCAATGACACCATTGGGAATCGAACCCGCGACCTTTCGGTTTGTAGTGCAGTGCCTCAACCAACTGCGCCACTGCGTGCCGCCGGTCATTGTTCCTTATCATCCCGCAGTCTGTCCTACTGAAGTTTCATGGCTTCTTCCAAAATAAGTTCTTCACAGATCATGATCTAGTACCTTTTATTCCAAGGTCAAATATCTTCTCTTTTCCTTCAGGTCACCCAGTAGCTGCTTACGTCGTGTTCTTCGTCTTCATCTTCCTTCTACCTTCCCTTCTATTTTTCCATCAATAACTTGCTTTCGAAGGCAGTTCCTACACTAGGTGAGACCAACTCAGTTTAGTCTTCCGTCGTTTTATTGTATGCAGGACGTTCTTTCAAACTGATAACGGAAATGTGATATGCAGAAGTAGAGGAAGAGAGGCTGTTCTTTCCCATAGTGGCCGCACGTACTCCGTTACACGAGAGAAGCCCTGCAAACAGCTGTACTATGGCCGCCAATTAAGACTGAATGGAATGACAAATATTTTGTCTGTGCCAGTCACTCTATCCAAAACTCGGAACACTAAGTATGATTCACGTTCTAAGCTGTCGAAATCCATCAGTTCAGTTACATAAAGTTTGTCACAAGAAGGCAAACGCAACTTCAAGAAGAAATCTTTAACATTTTACTTTCTTCTAAGACTGCAAACTGCTGAAGGATATGGAGCTGATTTCTTAAAAAATAAAGCTCAGTTAACTAAGTGCAATTTGCAATACATAATTCTGTTCAGCAATTGTGAGTTTTGTAAAAATCCATACAGTGAAAAGCATACTTTACTTATGCATGTGAATGAAATATCTTCCGTCCTTTCTACATGCTTACCCCAATCTGGATAAAATTACGTACAGATGTGTACAAAAATTTTGCGACTGTTAAATTTCGTCAAATTTGGCTCAGTTAAAGGCATGTTGTACTTAGGGGCGTAAATTAATTTGTATTCCTACTTTCCAAATTCAATTTCCGATGTTGGTGAAATTCGGTACGAGAGATCTACACATAATGCTGTGGAGTATTTGTGAGATACGTAAAAATAGGATCATGGAAAGTCGTGATTTTCGTGACGGGGTAAATATAGGCCTCATCAGATTTACGTATGTACCGTGAAAGCATCTGGCATTTTGAAAATAAAGAACCCCTTTGTAAAGCCGTTGTACTACGTCGCGGATTACACCATTTGCAACCTAGTTCAGTTTCGGACGATGTTAGTGAAATGGGTACAGCATCACAATTCTTAGAACCTGCCCTTCTTAATTCTGCCACGTTTGCGTCTTTCAGCACCTCTGTTACTACTGCTTCGTTTATTGAGATCAACGCACATGTTAGACAACTCTGACCGCACTTCTGAGATGGCACAGACGCGTGTCTGTGTTATCTTCACCCGTCCAACATATGTCGCACACTGCCAAACAGAGTAGCTACTTTCAAAATGTCTTCTCACTTACGTTTCAAGACATAAACAAAACCAATAGCAGACTAATGCCAGAAGTAACTTGCGTACGTGTTGACCACATGCCTCTGTAACTTCAAACAGCCGAGTGGACATAATCTTCAATACGGTCCGTCTAGTATTACATTCGCACGAGACTATACACACAACCAGTCTGGCAGTTTAAAATGCTGGCTAAAATCTTCATCAACACAAGGCAAAGCGGTCTCATTACAGGCCTGGACAGGCCCTTAGAGTTCCATAAGTTTGAGGCTCCCAGATTTCTAGACGATCGGCACATGAAGGTGGTAAGGTTGGCAGGCCTACGCACCGGCCACCTTTACCCCCCAGAAAATATTCCTGGTACTCATTTTTGTTAAAAGTTGAGTCGACCCCAGGGCCACAGTGCAAGTGAAAGGATTACGCCAAAGAAAAATTCCAATGACACCATCAGGAATCGAACCCGTGACCTTCCCATCAACACCACAAACAATATTGAAAACTTTACACATTTGAAGATCATGGCGCCTTGCCTTGCCAGGGATCAGAACTCAGATCCAGCCCTGTGTCGGATGTCGGTATTATCTTAAACCTTTCGGTTTATGTATGCGGTACTGATAGAGTAAATCCGAGACTGCGTTTTCAGGCGAATTTTCGAAAGGCTCTAATCATTTATGTGGATAATTTTAGACTGTCATGTTATTAATTACTTTTACTCCCACTTCTTGCCTAAAATCTTGATTATGTTTGTGACCTGTCGATGTATTTCTTGCAAATTCTCTCAGAAAACGCATCATTATGGAGTGCATTTTTGTCACTTTCTCTTTCGTTGAAATTCAACACTGGGTGCATGTAAAAGGTCTATACTCAACATAACAGTTAAATTTTCCCCTTGTCCGTCAGAGTACCTTTATGGTTTATGGGTTTATGCCGCATTTTCTCGTGCCCTTCGTAAAACCAACCGCACTACAGATGTCGAAAGACTTATGCACAAAGATTATGGAGCCTATTTTATTATTGCTCGCAGCTTTAGCCCTAGAGATCTTTATCATCATCATCATCATCATCATCATCATCCCTTTTATGCAGGTTATTCACACTTATATACCTGAAACAAACCATGTTTCTAGGGTATACAGTGTTGCAGCTATTCTGTGCGTACTGTTAATGGTGCATATAACGCTGTCTGCAATGTTAAACTCCTTTGTGCTATCTACATTAGCACTTTCCGCAGTGTGTGCTGTGCCCAATATAGCTGTTTTCTGTAGTGCCTTGATATCGTGCTTTCCTGATTGCTGCTCAAGTATTTTCTGAAGGATTTTGAAATGGTTCCAGTTGCTCCTATTATTACTAGCGTCAACTTTGTTGTTGTTGTTGTTGTTGTTGTTATTGTTATTATTATTATTATTATTATTATTATTATTACTACTACTACTACTGTTCCCTTATTTTTGTGACGAACCAAACCTGTCATACATCAGTACTTATTCTATATACATTAACTTTATTGGTCAGTAGTTACAAAGTTCGCATCGTGGCTACATTCCCATTTTTTAATTACAATGTTTCACGTATGCTGGATACGTATGTTTCTGTCTTTCTCCTTGCCAAAATTTACACATCTCTCTCTAGTGGTTTATTTCTTGTTGCTATCAAACGAAAGAAACATTTCCCACCTTTGGCATGTTTTTATTTTACGTCCCTCAAAAACGTTACTCACTGGCTATTTTTCAAAGAGCTGTTACCCTGCATGATTTCACTACCCAGACGCGGTGATTTTGCCTCGTGCTTTACGTGTACCATACTAAGATTATTATTATTATTATTATTATTATTATTATTATTATTATTAAGTATAGGCAATAATAACTAACGTCAAAATTTGCGGTTCGATACCAGGGAGAAGCAAGACAAGTTCCGGCTCCCATACAATCTCCTATTCAATATGTGCAGGCCTTACTTTCCCCCGGATAGTGCGACCGAAGCGTGAAGTTTACAACGCACCTCTATCGAAAGCCGAGGTGAAGAATGAATGGAGCTACAACTCTACCCCCCTCCCACACACACACGCGCCCTCATGGTGTGAAACGGGAATATTTTACCTTTCATAGTAAATAATATACGTGACTGCCATTAATTTCTCCGACAGATGGTTAGGTTGTTATTTATTCGTTTTTGTTTTGGTTATTTTATTAATCGTTTTCTGTCGAATATGTACGGCTTGGAGTAGCCTCCAGTAACATGAAGTTTATGCCAAATTTCACGAAAACCAGTGTACTTGTTCAAAGTTTAAATGGTGACACGCCTTACATTATGTAGTTTCATACGCACACGCAGACACTAAGGTTTTATCTCATAAGGATATTATTTTAGACATTTTCACATCCCTGCAGAGCCCCTGTTCAAATATTTCCCTCTGTTCGTCCGTCTTTCTTCACATAATGACCCAGGGACCACTGAAAATATATTTATACAAGTTAGTATATAAAAATATTACGAAAAATTGCTGTGCTATTTCAATTTTTGTTCAAATCATATAAGACACACCAGCACTTTACATGAAGGCCTGCATACATTTCTGCGAGCACATGCTACGTAAGTCACTGAAAATTTGCTGTAGCGAAACACATTACGTGCAAAGACCGTAGAGACGCATGAAACATATTTTTTGTCCATCACATATTCCCATAGGTTTTACTGTTTGCGAGATTATTAACCCTTTAAAGACGAAGCGTAAACTGTTTTATTTAAAGATCCAGTTCGTACCGCACAGTAAACATTTTTCATCACGGTTATAAAAAGCAATCAGTTTATGTTACATAGGGCAAAAGTCGTCGTTCGTTCTGAGATAAATATAGAACACATAAATACGGTGTGGGCAGAATGTGAAATTTTTGACTGTTAAACCTGTTGTTGTGTCAAGTAACCAGTAGGCTTTAACCTTTTCAAGCCTAGCGGTAACTTTACATACCACCAGGTTTAACATTAAAAAATTCTACGTGGTGCCCACATTGCGTTTATGTGTTTTGTACGGATCTCAGAACAAACAGCAACTTTTGCCTTATAAAACATTAACAGACTGGTTTTTATAACCGAAGTGGAGAGTGTTTACAGCGCGGTACGCACTGAGTCCTTATATAAAACAGATACGCTTTGTCTTTAAAGGGTTAAAAGGTTAAAGAAACACTGGCGCTGTGTGCACATTTCCAAAGTTCAGTAAGGAACTATTCCACACCGCTTCCAACACAAGCCTACTCGTCCTCCCAGTCGAGAAACAAAAGAAAAACGTGATTCAGATTATTGTGATCTCTATGAATTGTTTGTTCTTCTTTAGAGGTAAATGTAAAAGTGATTTTTCCATAAGCCGTATGATTCTTACGGTGACGGACCACTACTCGCAAGGCGTCTGCCACTAGATAACAAGACACAAAAACGAAATGCAATAAAGTTTCAAGCTCATGGCTCCAGTTTCTTATATAGAATGTAGACAAGGGGTGGGATTCGATGCGCTATACGAGACTTTTCAGGCGTTTTGTATTCCAGAATTTGGACAGTTAAACCAAATGCACCTTATTCCATCTCAGTGGTCAACACAGTACCTTCCTTTACAGTCAGCTGTTTCTCTAAAACTCTAAAGATGAAAAGGTAAGCCTAGAAGCTGAATGGTGCATTAAAGCCATCAACTGCCATTCATCATACGGCCGACGTGCTTCCTCTTTCAACACACAGAAGACATTCTTTTTGTCTTCATGCAGAACGAATCAAATCCATCTTTCTTTTCCAGCAATCATGTATGGATCCCCAGTTACATGCCTACAGATGGCCAACGGTTTCAGGAAAAGATTTACCAAGAAGCATTAAGCAGCCATAGAGCAGCCCTGTGAGTAATACCTCAGAGTTCGTTTAACCTTTTAAAGCCTAGCGGTAACTTTACATACCGCCAGGTTTAACATTAAAAAATTCTACGTGGTGCCCACATTGCGTTTATGTGTTTTGTACGGATCTCAGAACAAACAGCAACTTTTGCCTTATAAAGCATTAAGTGACCAGTTTTCATAACTGAGAGGGACAGTGTTTACAGCGTGGTACGCACCCAGTCATTATATTACACGGACACCTTTTGTCTTAAAGGGTTAATGGATTTGAACCTGAACTGTGTTCTTAGTCTCCTCCAGTCCAGTATATGCATATTTCCGTGGTCTCTCATGCTTAGGCATGTGTGCATTCTGGGTCGTACGCTGTCAACGAATTTATGCCAAAAGTCACACTACCGATATTACTGCAGGGGACCACTACTTGTACATCGTTCTGTAACAAATAGTTACTACTTCTGAGTTTTCTTTGTAGCGTCTGCCACCAGAAAGTCATCTAAATGACAATATTAACCCTTTAAAGACGAAGCGTATCTGTTTTATATAAGGACTCAGTGCGTACCGCGCTGTAAACACTCTCCACTTCGGTTATAAAAACCGATCTCTTAATGTTTTATAAGGCAAAAGTTGCTGTTTGTTCTGAGATCCGTACAAAACACATAAACGCAATGTGGGCACCACGTAGAATTTTTTAATGTTAAACCTGGTCGTATGTAAAGTTAACGCTAAGCTTTAAAAGGTTAAGAAACAAAAGGTACCTGTCTGCGCCATTAACCCTCTAAAGTCTAGCCGTTACTACTTGTACCACCTGTTCTAATATTCAAAACTTCCACATTCTGCTCAAAAATATATTTTTGTGAAGTTTATGGATCTCAAAACATATTTTTCCCCTATACAATATTAAAGTGTTTACATAAACAGACAGGTGTGTTTACTGCGCGGTACGAACTGTCTTCATTAGGCGCTTTCGCATAATGGCGAAAAGCGGCTGTTAGCTTCGTCATGTCTGTCTGTCTCTCTGTCCGTCCCTCCGTCCGCATGTAACGACTTGGCTCTCACAAGGCGGATTTTCGTGGTATCTGACCTTTGAACATTTTTCAAAAATCTGTCCAAAAAATTAAGGTTTCATTAAAATTTGACAAGAATACCAAGGTACTTTACATGAAGACCTACGTACATTTATAATAATATCTCGCTGAATTATTCTTAGAATAAGAAATGTTCCTGACAAACGATGTGGATAAAACTCAGAACACACGTTATTTTAAATTCTTTTCCCGATATTTGGCCGTTTATGAGATAAAGTGGAAAAATAAGCCTGAGCTTCGTAGGCCGCAGATGACAATATAACACGGCGCATGCGCTTTGCACGTTGGATAACAAAGGCTACACACACACACACACACACACACTCAGAATAAGTAACACTTACTGCTTTCCACGGCAACAATGGTTACACAGAAGCTCTTCAACATTACTTTTATCCGTGCATTGCCGTTCTTGTACATAACTCAGGTTAAATTCAGTCTTCTAAAGGTTAATATTTGTGAGTTAGGAGAGTAGAATTAATCTTTTCCCTGAGAAAATCTCCAACATTTTTTCAGTCAGCGTACCGACTAATGGTCGACAATAGTAGAGTACCCCCTACAATGTTTGGTCGCAGAAAAAAATGGAGTAGAAAAGCCGCGGCACATTGCAGGGGAAAGGAAAGAACAAGAGGATCGAAATAAAGCATAAGGCGAAAAGATTACGCAGTCATGGTAATAGAGGCATACATATTTCTTGCGTTCGTACATACACACACACTTATTATTTGACTTACACTTTGAAAAATTAAAGAGGTTTGTATATTTTGTGCCCCTTTATTTCAAGCCTTAACCGTTGTGTGTTACTGTTCAGTAAACACTGGCTGGTAATTAGGATATATTAACCCTTTAAAGACGAAGCCCATCTGTTTTATATAAGGACTCAGTGCGTACCGCGCTGTAAACACTCTCCACTTCGGTTATAAAAACCAATCTCCTAATGTTTTATAAGGCAAAAGTTGCTGTTTGTTCTGAGATCCGTACAAAACACATAAACGCAATGTGGGCACCACGTAGAATTTTTTAATGTTAAACCGGGTAGTATGTGAAGTTACTGCTAGGCTTTAAAAGATTAAAGATTAAATATTTACACTATATAAAATAGACTGAGCTGAAACTGACGATTAAAAGCTATATGTTATTTATGGGACAACATAATGATAAGTTAAAAGACATCTGAAGGAAATAAGGTATAAAAATGTGAACTATATTTACGTGGCTCCTGTAGCCTGTTGTTTATACTCGTTCCTTCGGGTTCCACAAAAGTAGAGGTCTCTTTCGGTCAGTTGAGCGACCTTTTAGCTTCCGACGAAATGCATATGACAAAACGACGAAACTGCTGTTGAAGGTGCGAGCTATGTTCCTTGGCATTTTAAACAGTAACTGAACAAAATGTTCCTGTAGGTACTGCAGACGCAAATACGTTACTTTCCTGACATCGCGGGGCCAGGATGGCATGGTCGGTATTGAGACTCGCTGCGGGCTGGAGTATCCAGGGTTCGAACCCAGTGCGCACTACGCTTTCTCTTCTCCACACTTGTCCAGACCGACCCTTGGGCCCACTAAGCCTCCTCTACAATGGGTAAAGGGCTCTTCCCGGGAGTAATGCGGCCGGAGCGTGGCGTTGACCAGCCACCCCCCAACTAGCTCCGAGTTTAAAAGTGAGTAGAACCATACTTCTACTCCCCTTTTTGCGCCCTATCGCACGTTATGAGGTGACCTTTGAGTTTACCTTCCTGACATCACTTTAGAGGCAGTGAACATATTCTCTTATATTTCATTAAATATTCACTAGGTCATAAAATGTCTAGAGTGGGTAAAATTTGCAGATCTTTAAACAACTGACAGGAAAGGAAAATAAACTGACTGACTGACTGACTGACTGACTGACTCACTCACTCACTCACTCACTCACTCACTCACTCACTCACTCACTCACTCACTCACTCACTCACTCACTCACTCACTCACTCACTGAATGACTATATAAGTAACTAACTAACTAACTAACTAACTAACTAACTAACTAACTTAATGAAACAGAGCCCTTCTTGATAAGCTAACAGGTCCTCAGCTAGTCAAGACATTCCCCGCATTTTACGGAACCAGAAGGTTCATTACCGCATTTACAAGAGCCCGCCACCGGTCCCTATCCTGAGCCAGCTCAATCCACTCCATTACCCATCCCAATTCTTGAAGATCCATTTTAATATTATCCTCCCATCGACACCTGAGTCTCCCAAGTGGTCGCCTTCCCTCAGGTCTCCCTACCAAAATCCTGTATGCACCTCTCTTTTTCCCTATACGTGCTACATGCCCCACCCATCTCATTCATCTCAATTTGATCACCCAAATAATATTTGGTGATGAGTACAGATCATTAAGTTCCTCGTTATGTAGTCTTCTCCACTCCCCTGTCACCTCGTCCCTCTTAGGCCCAAATATCCTCCTCAGCACCCTATTAAAATAAACTGACAAGATAACAATTACTGTTACCTTACTAAGAGAATATTTAACAAAGACATGTGCAGTACTTTGAGTATATTACCTGCAGACACCCGGAAACAATCTCTCCTTACACATCTTCACTGCGTTCATTTTGTACAAAGAGTGCATATAAAATTTTAAATGGCTAAGTAATCGGCTTATGACTCTGGAATTTAAATTACGCAGTGAGAGGCGTGCATTAGGCATAAAGCGCCCGGAGATGCAAACACATACAGAGACTGAGGGCTGGCATCATTTCATCCAGCAATTACAGTATCATAACAGGAGTAAGGAGACTGGATTGAACTACCTAAAACTGGAGAAACAAAAAGAAATCTTCTGCGCATGGCCGCGTTATAAACCAGATCCCGTCCTGAATTTCAGACACCGCCGTTTATATATAACGTTATTTGTGACGGAATTCATTTGTACTGAAAGCTAACAGAACCTAGATTAACTTAACGAAGAGGTCTTGCTGCATATTACCCAATTTCAGGGAATCAAGTCCACCACAGTCTATTTACCTTCATAGATTTATACTACGTTTATTTAACCTTTTAAAGACGGAACGTAATTTGCTTTACATAAGGACTCAGTTCTTACCGTGCAGTAAACCCTCTCCATCTCGCTTATAAAAACATATCAGTTGATGCTGTATAAGGCAAAAGTCGCTGTTTGTTCTGAGATCCGTACAAAACACATAAACGCAATGTGGGTACCACGTTACCGCTAGGCTTTAAAAGGTTAACCTTTTAAAGCCTAGCGGTAACTTTACGTACCACCAGGTTTAACATTAAAAAATTCTACGTGGTGCCCACATCGCGTTTATGTGTTTTGTACGGATCTCAGAACAAACAGCAACTTTTGCCTTATAAAACATTAAGAAACCGGTTTTTATAACCGAAGCGGAGAGTGTTTACAGCGCGGTACGGACTGAGCCCTTACATAAAACAGATACGCTTCGTCTTTAAAGGGTTAAAATAGGCAATCTACACAGGGAAATACATAGATATCTGAAAACATAACGCGCAGGCCAAAACATGAAATGCCTCGTGCTTTTAATTTAAAACACAGAGTGGCGCAAAGCCGACCGACACACTTCAGAATTCTCTCCAGTCCGAGTCGTTGGGTTTAGAGTGTGCAACATCACGGCAAGCAAGAGACAACTTGAAGCCATTTTAACACAGGTTTAGTCACAGTGGGGAGGTGCGGTGTAGCACACAGAACTGCAGCTGTTCGCTTTTAATGCAACGCAAATTCCGTCATTCGGACACAGCGTCGCTTGAGGCAGAAATTTAGTGTTTCCATGCATGGTGCGATTCCTTCGAGCAACAGGATTTTACTGTGGATACGTATGTTTGAAGACACTGGCACTGTGAGGGACAGTCCTCACGGTGCTTCAAGAAACTGTGCGTACCGAAATTTTTGCAGAGCAAGCGAATCATTTCAGCGCTGTCCACATTGCTCAGATCTGCAACATTAACGCACTCTGGGTATAAGCAGGAGAAGTGCGAGACGATTCTTGCAAGATAATCAAAGTGCAATATGTACCTGGTCTGCAGTCTCTTCCACAAGTTATTGCACGTTGCGTTCTTCCCACATACTATATTTATAAGGGGGCCGCGGTGGCGCAGTTGGTTGAGGCACTACGCTACAAACCGGCAGGTCGCGGGTTCGATTCCCGATGGTGTCAGTGGAATTTTTCATTGGGGCCAATGAAAAATTCTACTATGGCCCTGGGGTCGGCTGCGGGGGTAAACGCGGCCGGTGCGTAGGGCTGACAACCTACCATCTTCATGTGCCGATTGTCTAGAAATCTGGGAGCCTCAAACTCCTGGAACCCTCAGGGCCTGTCCAGGCCTGTAATGCGACTGTTTTTACTATATTTATAAGTACGTATATATATATCCGTATATTTAATTCGTATGATTCTCACGATACACAGCGATTGCTTCCCTACACTGATTATCTTTTTAATGAAAGTGTACTGTTCTCTGTGAGGTTCGAACGAAATTTTTTTCTACGTCATCGTACATAAATTTCAAACTTAAAACATCAATAAAACACATTTCCTAAATTTCGACAATACGCTTGAAAAGCCTACCCAATACAGCTCATCCAGAATAGTGACTAGGTTACGATCTGGATGACGGAAGAACCGGTGTTCAAATCCCGACAAGGGCAAAGTACTGCTATCTCCTACAAATCTCCAAGAGAGGCTCTGAAGCACACTATATGTTCTCTCCAATGAGCACCGGTTACTCTGTCCCCGATGATAAAGCGGCAGTGGCCGTGAATCTCAACCTTTGCCCTCATGTAGTGTCGAGAGTTAGAAAGCATGGAGCTATACCTCCACTCCCGCACATGTCTTCGTAGCGCGATGCTTCACTAATGTCAGGGAAAAATTTACCTTGACATTTACCATTTTAAACACACGCAGCCTAATGTAGACCAGTGCAGACTGTAAGGCACAGACTTAAGTATTTCCCGTGAATTCATTAGAAACGCAAAAGAGTGCAATTTGATGGAAACACCCCAAAAAAATACCAGGAATTGTGGCTTGCAACACACACCTGCAGGTAAGGTACAAAAATACGCTGGTAGAACCTATATAAAATAGCTTTTGGCATCTTTCGTTCTTAAACTGCGTAAAGTAAATGTCCCTGATGTGACGCTCAGATCATTGTTGTGGTAATTGTTGCAGAGAATTGGATACGGATCCCGACGTTTGGTTACGGTACCCGTGGGGAAAAATTAGTTTCGCTCGCAGGCGATCTGCAGTTTGATTTCGAACTCGCAGACAAAGAAGTTTCCTTCTTTTCATAACAATGTTGTGGCAGTCCCTCCCTTGACAGATCGGCAATGACAATAGGCCCAACTTGTTTCTTCTTAGCGGGCATGTATTGGTACTTTCTTATAATGCAGAACATTACAGTGCAGAAGGTATAATTCTCAATACCAAGACAGTCAACAGAATGTTATTCTTAGGCAACAATAAGTTAAAGGTGAAATTGTCTCTGTGTCTAAGAGAAGTGGAGGTAAGGATCCTACCACAGCATTAACATTTAAAATAGATGAATATCGGTAACCAATAATGTATATTAACCTTTTAAAGCCTAGCGGTAACTTTACGTAACACCAGGTTTAACATTACAAAATTCTACGTGGTGCCCACATTGCGTTTATGTGTTTTGTACGGATCTCAGAACAAACAGCAACTTTTGCCTTATAAAACATTAAGAGACTGGTTTTTATAACCGAAGTGGAGAGCGTTTATAGCGCGGTACGCACTGAGTCCTTATACAAAACATACGCTTCGTCTTTAAAGGGTTAATATATCATGTAACATGTGTTATAACCAATGTTAATTCCGTAATGATGTTTACACTCCAACAACTTCGCATATGGGAAAGGGGTCTACCTCAAGTATAGTATTCTGGTGTATGACTTGTAGGGTGATATACTGTATAGGTACCGAGATATTAAAGAACTTTTTTGTCTCCTGTATCTACAGAGATGAAGGTAAAATAGTGGAACATATATACTAGCCGACACGGCGTCACGTTCCGAAAAACTAAAAGATAACTAATGTATTTGTTAAAATGAGTAACCTTCCGCTAATTGAATACTTAGCTATAGACCTACTTAAGACATGAATTACAAAACATTTTGTTCAACCCTTTTACAGTTAACCCTGTCAGCTTGTTGTTACATCCGAGAACACTTGAAACATCATCGACACTGCTGTGGAAACCTCAAATATCGCACATTACTTTCGTCATCCAACCTACGACACTCACTTCCACCTGTGGCAGCAGACGTCATCAAAAATCTGTAACATCATTTACTCCACCAGACACATTCGTTTACTTTTGTTACGTACTCCCTCTAACACCTCTAATATGCTGTCACTGGGAAGCAGATAAACTCAAACTATATTTTCCGACAAAAAAAATTGTGTATTGACAGTAAAAGCGCCCACAGAGATACTGTTCTGGGAGAAAACGTTATTTGTAAAACATTTAAAGAAAATTAACAGACTTGAATGAGTACAGTCCGTCTTATAGCCAACAAATTCTTTATTAAAATAAAATAAAGGTTAAAAAAGTTAAAAGTTAAAGGTTAAGAAAGTTATTTTAATAAAAGAATTTGTTGGCTATAAGACGGACTGTACTAATTCAAGTATTATATAAGCCAACGGAGATGCCAAACGTCAAAATAACATCAAAATAAAATTAACAGACTTGCTTCAACGTATGCGTGCGGCTGATGCGGTAAAACATGCTTATAAAGGAAACGCATGGGAAAGAATTTTTCCGTTCCAAGCAGGTTCCTTTAAAACACGTACTTCAAGTTTGGAAACTTAACATTTCCGATCCTGGGGGCTGTAAAACTTTTCCGTTAAAGACGGTTTTCCGTTATGCCCATGTTCTGCTTAAAGTAAGTTTTACTCTTCTACGGCCGCCGGGCTTGTTCATTCAACACAGAATGCACAAACCATATGAAGAAAACTTCTTTCTCTACACTTAGAATAGCCTCCAAAAATCAGTTTATCGTGCTTAGTCTCGGTTTAATGTACGGGTTTCTGTGGCATACATAAGACGAAAGTAGCTTCGGTGTTCAACACAGCAGTCTAGAAGCAAATGAATGTGTTTGATCCCATGCGGTTCTTTTGTTAGGAATCTGAGTTGAAATCTTGTTTACTGTAAGATTTACGACACGCGGTGGAGTAGTGCAATCTACAATCACTTGTTCCCTTCTGGGAAAAGAAACAAAGTGAAAGCAAATTAAAGCAATGAAAAATGAAAAAGTAAAACATTCAGACTGGTGAGTTTATGCCCTTCATCTTCGACTTGACGTGGAGACTCTAGACTGAAAGATACCGTCAAAGAGATGTCACTCTTTCTTCGTATGTTAAAGGTCCCACGATTATATCTCAGTCCGACCAAACTTTTACTTGTATTCTGTAGTACACGCAAGCAAAGCAACTCCAAACATGATACGACGGTTTTCTTTCAAATCCTTTACAATACATCAAGTATCGTCACCAAGCATTCTGTCTTACGACAGGTACATGACGTCTTGCAAAGCAAAGCCTCAAAACAGTGCAATTTAGTGCTAACTCCTTAAGTTTCCAGTAGCTTATCCTTTTCTTAAGGCCACCCAGTAGCTGATTATGTCTTCTTCCTCGTCTTCCCTTCCTTTCTCTCTTTCTTTCTTCTCGTTTTTCTCTGTTTTTGGAAAGAGGCTTTCCAAGAAAAATAATAATGTGGTAGTTTTCCCATTTGCTTTCCACATCGCAGTACAGCGGCCGTTCAAACCATTCTGGTCGGGCCTGCTGCTACACGACTATGAACCATCTCAAGCATCACTTGCCCTGTGCTTCACGTTGCTACTGACTTCGCAGCTTCCGGCATCACAGGAATTTTTGTAGGATTTCCCAACTCCTGGCACCTCTTTCGGTCTGGTTCCTTCCCTCTTGATTTGTCCGGCTTGGAAGATCCTCCTGGTAGCTACCGCCGGCTTAGCTTTCAGGACTACTGGAAGTCACAAGCCCATCCACCACGGCACAATAAATTTATGTGTTTCTTATACTTATCTCAAAAAACAACGGTTATTTCCGAAGATAGCATAAGCGTAATGAATTTTGTAATGTAGGCTGTGTTGAACCCCCAGAAGACTTGAATTTTCGGAGTGTTTTACTATGAGGTGCGACTGCAGTTTCATACATTAGTCGCATGAAAGTTACTCCACACAGGATTAAATAAAGATGTTTATCAATAAACGTCAGTGCAATAGTCCCTAGCATTCTTAAACTCGGTAGTATGTGGAAATGAACAGTCAGTTTGACGCTACCATATGTTTCCTCTCGGGGGAAATATTCAACCTCTCCCTGTGTACAGGTGGTCTGGGAGGCTCCAGACTCAGTACTAAAATGTCAAAATTCCGAAGGTGGGCTACGTTATGGACTGAGCTACTACGGCACTGCGTATCCATAAAATAAGTCAGCGCAAAATCCTGAAAAATACGGGAATCACGAAGCTTTCTATGGAATTGGGAATTTCATTTTTGATGGAAGTTCACTTGTATCCTGTCCTGAATCGGGTCAGTCCAGTCCACACTTCACGCCTGTACCGTTATGAACAGTTTTCGCATTATTTTCCGACCTATATTTACGTCTTCAGAGTGGCATTTCCCTTCACGTTTTATGGCTAAAATTTGTAAATTTTCTGACCGCCAGAAACGAATAAAGTTCATTT
The DNA here is from genome assembly GCA_013340265.1 of Coptotermes formosanus. Classification (NCBI taxonomy): domain Eukaryota; kingdom Metazoa; phylum Arthropoda; class Insecta; order Blattodea; family Rhinotermitidae; genus Coptotermes; species Coptotermes formosanus. The sequence continues at coordinate 813,725 of BLKM01000864.1, forward strand.
ATTTATTGACCATGAACTTAAACAGATGTTGGACGGCTGGGTCTTGTCCTGTGAAAATTCAGTCTTCAAGATCTGTTCATCTCTCCATCTTCGTTTTGGTCTATCTATGCCGCCTTTGCCTTTTGGTTTATATTCCAATGCCATCCTGGGTATTCGTGAGTGTTCCATCCTTTTAACATGCTGTAGCCAATTCTTTTGGTATCTCTGAATTTCATCTACTACGTGTTCTACTTTCAGTTTTTCTCCAATTGTTGTATTCCATTCACGGCCTAATATTGTCAGTCCTAAAATTCATGTTGTGGATAATTTACTGTTTTCTGTAAAAGGATTATCAAGTACTCAACCCGCCATTTCATTTTATGTGGTCCTCCCACTCTTCTCAACCTAATTATGGAATGGAGACTGATGCAGATTCGCTGGTTTTTATTTTCAAAAATTAAAATTGCGTTTCATTACAGGCCTTAATATTCAAAAATATTTTCTATCCCTAGCTGCTACAGTACGTTAGTAAAGAGATGACAATGAAATAAAATTGTAAGTGCAACAATAATAAATTTCTCAGTATTGTAATCAAAGGAGTGAAGCATTCCTAATGTTGTGCTTACTCCATTACTGAGGTCAGCCTTGAACTGCAAAGTTACCATTCTCGCTGGCGTATATTTCGAAATCGAGATCTACAGCATTGCACATTTCTCTGTGTAAATTTATTGTTTAATAGCTTATGGAACCCAGTGCTTTCGCACAAATTAATAAATGCACTAATCCTCCAAACTGTGATTGGACAGTGATATTTTTGCCCCACGTGACAACGGTACCTGAAATACCAAGTTCCTCAATTCTATTCCTGCTTATAGCTCATAGCAGTTTAAAATTGGCCGATTCCTTACTAAAGTGAAGAAGAAGTGATGGCAAAAAGATTTCAAGTTACTTTTAAGAACTTCAAGTTTGCTCTAACTGAAGTCCTTCGGTATGACGTTAACAGCAACTTTTAATCAGCCTAGCGAAGTTCGTCAGGAATATTCATCCCTTACCGTACTCACGTAACTTCCCACCCCTTACCCTACCCCTACATTTGGCCTTCCTCCTCTTGCAGCCACCACTACCGCGGCTGATGCTATTCTTCATGGAGTGCACTGGAACTTTCCAAATCGCGTCTTCCACCCGGTTGCGCGCCTTAATAGAAGCCTCTCGTCTGATAATGAAGAAGACGCGGGGAATGTTAAAGGCTGTTCTGCTTGGTGGAGGGGGGGGGGGGCAACCAGCCAGCAGACACGAGAGCAACTGCAAGGCAAAGATTAGACCAAAGGCTTTTGCCTCGTTCCCTCATTCTTACTAAACCATCATCTAAGACTCTCATTTCCGGAATCAGAATGAAAAATGTCGACCGAAGAACTAAGAGTTATTTATTTTAAAAACAAATTTAAACCTGTTTTGTTCTTCAAGTTACTACGTTTAAAAGTTTATCGGGCTTATGAAGCCTACTTCTTAAAGCTCCTGTCTTAACAAAGTTATATAAAATGTTTTAAGTACAAAAATGAACAGCTCCATGGTGGACAACAATACACTTTCGGTCTTGAGTTATCACAACTCTTATTGTCCGCGTGGAATACATTACAGAAAATAGCAACTGTGAAGTCCACAACAAGGTACGATCTTACAAAACAGCTTAAAGACTGTAGATTATAAAAATATTGTGTTTACACGTGACAAATGACGGAATGGCAAATACAGAAAAACGGAATACACTTTATAGGTTACAAAATAAAAAATATACTTACTGTGGGAGAAACAATGGTCTCTTAACCCTTTAAAGACGAAGCGTATTTGTTTTATATAAGGACTCAGTGCGTACCGCGCTGTAAACACTCTCCACTTCGGTTATAAAAACCAGTCTCTTAATGTTTTATAAGGCAAAAGTTGCTGTTTGTTCTGAGATCCGTACAAAACACATAAACGCAATGTGGGCACCACGTAGAATTTTTTAATGTTAAACCTGGTGGTATGTAAAGTTACCGCTAGGCTTTAAAGATTAATACACACGTAAGCAAAATAGGCAACGTACGCACAATGTAGTATTTGGTGCCTTCGCGTAACAAGTGCTGCAGTAGGAAAAGCAATAACGCATTCAATTTGTACTCTTTACGTACATACATCGTTGTCAATAATGTAATAAGCATTGAAAGCCTTGCGATAGAAGCACAGTGCTACGTTCTCTGTATTGTTGCGCTATATGTGTCGCTGCCAACAGTATGAAACACGTAAAGTGCCCGATATTTTTGTGCAATTTTAACCGAATTCGAAGTCCCTTGACAGATACTGATAAAATTTCGCAATATAAGATTTTACAAAAATCCGTCCAGTAGGAGCCGCACTAATTCATGTGGACACAGGGACAAACAGACAGACGTGACGAAGCTAATTGTGGCTTTTCACTATTTATGTGAACGCACCTAAAAATTACGTAACGATATTGTACCAGCAGCACTGCTGTGATAAGTTATTTGGTAATTATTCACTAACACGCAACATTTTAATTAATTTTAGATGGATTTCCATTAGAACGGCGCAATGCTCGAAATGTATGCACACCATAGCAAGGTAGCAAATAAGAACAAAGCACAAAAGCTGAAAATACCATCACAGATTATATGCTACCCTACGCACGCGCCAGTCGGCAGAATTTCCTTGTACATAGTTCCATATTGTCAGCCTTTCAAAAAAGATTCATTTTATATGCTAGGCATTCAGCGCTGCATAATACAGAGGGTTGCAAAAATCCTCAAACGAAGAAATACTTAATAAAACCGATAAAAACATGACAGCCACTGAAAATTATTTGAAAATATGCAGCAGTGGAGCGCAGTATAATATAGTTCCTCGATGGCTGGATCATTCATCGGACGACAGGAGGTGGAAATACCAACTGCGCAACTGCAAACATGGCTGACACGCAAACCTGCGCGCCATGGCTGAGACCTTTAGATCTATTACTGTGCATCGGAGCACTATTCTAGTTTAACTGTTCATTACACCCGAAGACAAGAGCAGCACTCGTTTCGTCACGGTCCTAATGACGTTAAAGGAGAAACCTGGTTAATTAACTGTGCGATCATCAAGCACGACGTAAAGAGTTACAGACGAAATTAATTAGCGAGCGAACTAAGTACACCTATGTCCTACACTGAACGTCTAAAGTATTCCACCTTCCCTTTATATCTCATTATAAAGGTACCAACATGTGTAAATTAAGCAAGTTATAGGTTAACGGGCCGTGTTAGTATGTTCAGGTAAGCGTGTCTTCAATTTGTGTAATTTCGGCCCTTGGCGTTTATCCCTGTCACGCGTTGAAGTAATTCCAACGTTTCGGTTGGTATTAGAGCCACCATCCTCCGGATTAGAGTCATAAACAACCAAACCAACCCAAATGATAACGAAGTGTGGAGATTTTGGGTTATTCATTTCCGTGCATATGATCAATATAGCAAAACAGAGCCAAATTAAGCACAATATTATTATTTATTTATTTATTTATTTATTTATTTATTTATTTATTTATCTTTTAACTGTGCATAAGTTGGCTCTGTTTTGCTATACAAAGTGTGGACAGTTGCGCAAAGCGCATATCGAGGTCCCTTGGACCATTCAGCCATTCGTGCGTATGAAATGAATTGCTGGGTCACTGCACGTCAACCTTAAAATACGACGTCTATTTTGCTAAAGTGAATGAATTTCTCGTCTTGGCTGCAGGCCGTGACGTGGTTACACTAAGGACTTCCGCTAAAAATGGAAATTTTGCTTTTTGGGGTGAAGAATTTTAGTTGGATGGATATCGGGTGATTGAACCCAGAGCGACTGGTTGCACGTTGGCCGAAGACTTCTGCAATCTGTGGGGGGTCATTGATTTGGGGGAATGCGGGTCGTACCCATTCTTTACTTATACCCTCCCATTCGCATTTCAACTGAGGAAAATCACGATCTCAGTAAGACGAGACTAAAAGTGCCAGGCACAATTTGTACTGCCGACTTGGCCGCCTTTTTACGGGCAGGAACGACTGGCCTGCTGATTTCAGTCGCTTGCGGCTAAGGCATCAGGCGACTACTTTCAGCTGTCGTTCGACACAACTGCCTTTCAGGTGGCCGAAATAGGGAACTCACCACACCGTTTAACTTCCAGTTGAAACGCTCGGCCACTGGTGTGATGTGGTCGGTGAAAAATTGTACCTACAAGTCGTCGTGTGTTTGCTTGTAAGCAACGCACGGGGATACTTTCATCGCAATAGAAAGACATTTTAATTGTTCCTCTGGTCGCCTGGAATGTTTTGTTAGCAACGAGCAATTTAGCCCATCCAGACGTCTCAAACTAGAGCAATTGTTTCATCTTCGGGGGCTGTTAAGTCCTAGAAGAACAGTTTCCAATGGAAAAGTCGCTACTCCAAGTAAGGATTGAGTATAGAATGCGCAGTGTCTGGGCTGCCTTCCTTCCGACCTGACTTACAGTGCCGAATATCTCAGATATTTACAGAGCGTCACCCCAACACGCCGAGCAATATCTACGAATGGGATTTTCTATCCAGAGTTATAAATGATGAAGCTTTTGGACACGCCTCGCAGCCTTAAGGAAGGGCAAAGCAATGCTCTTGGAGGGGATCTGGTATGAAGTACAGATCTCACAACGTTAGTCAGTCTCGGAGGGTGGGACCTGATGCTATCTAGGGGAAAGAGATCGTGGTCTCATACATCCTATGTTCCGCAGACGTAGCAAGTATATTTAATTCCCGGTGTCGTCTTTGACAGAAAGGTTACACGGAGAAACCTTACGAGCAAATCCGAGGCCTGCAGCATGTTTATAAGAAGCAATTCCCTACAAAACTTAACGACTAAGAACTGTAACTAAATTACTAATTCCATAATGATTTACAGAAGCCCCCTTCGAATTTTTCAGCAGACATTCCCAAGAATCATACCCACTTGCGGATTGTTCAAAACTCCGTAAGTATAAAAGAAAATAATCACCAACAAATGCACAATGCGTGTTATTATATTCACTATAAGAACCTCCTACATGTTTCAACCTTCCCCCCCCCCCCCCCGGGTCAACTTCAGGAAGAACAGTTTCTATACACCATGGCTGCACTTATATAGTTGAGTGAGAATATGCAGCCGACATCGCACTCCGCTGTGAGGGAACTTGAACTAGCCGAGATCAGGACGCTAATTTTTCTCCCTGAAGATGACCCGGCGGGGTTGAAACATGTAGGAGGTTCTTATAGTGAAAATAATAATACACACTGTGCGTTTGTTGGTGATTATTTTCTTTTATGTGATATAGTGCACGGATACGGAGCATATTAAACTCCCTACGTATGTTATTTTATCATAAAATTATGCTCGGGCAGCCGGAAGAACTCGCAATCACGAAAGTGCGAATGTTATGATAAGCATAAGGCGAAGCCCGGTACAGAAAATATAGAAAAGTACACTGGGCAGCTGTCAAAATTAAAACCGTTCGAGTGACTATGCTCCCTTTATGGCGAAAGCTGCTTAAGATAAGACATTCTTAGACTGTTTGACCCTGAAGATGGAGCTAATTCGGTCCCGTAAAAGTGGATAAATATATGCCAGTAGGCATGGCGTAACACTTCTAATGCCACGAATCTTGAACATGTAACTTGCATTAGAAAGACTCGACTGACAGTGTATACAATACACTGCAACAGGGCGTGACCTAATGGGCGCCATTTTACAGTTAAAAGAGTAAATAATTTGTCACTAGATTCTGGAAATACAGACACATCTGAAAGTAGGCAGAGAGGGCGACTCAGCCTTCAACGGAGGGCCATGAGACTGCGAAATCTGGTCTTGAGCCATTTTCAGCAGTTACAACTCAATTACGAAGTGCGTTATACTTGAAACGCGATGGTATGAAATTCGTGCTACGAAATGGGAGCCCATGATGTGTTTAAGAGTAAGGTTTTTATGAAAAGAGATGAGTTCAATTCTGTAGGGTTCTGAGGATTGTATAGGCCGCTAGTAATTATAACCAATCGGACTTTCGACTTCGTCCACCATCTAGTGTTTTACAATAAAAACAAAACTTTTGGTAATTCTATCCGATTCCATCACTAGGTAAAAAATGTGGAATCACCTACTGAGTTATGTCCGTTAGACCGAGCTTTTGTCGAGATATCGGAAGGCTTTTAAAACATCTTTCGCACTCACATTTTTTGGAAGTGTTCCTAATTTTAGTATCCGTCAACGTTCTGGACAATACTTTGTTTGTTTAGAATATTTTTCGTTGTAGGAGTCCTTCTACAATTGTCGTCTTCGACATTTATATACTTCTTCCGCGTTCTTCCCTGAATTTCTTTTTTTTTTTTTTTTTTCGCAAGATTTGAAGTTCTCAGAACGGTAATGATGAAGATTCAAGTAGTCAATTCTGGAATGCTACGCTGTGTTGATTCCTTTTTAATGACACAGAACTAATGCATATCTGTCACGTATTTTCAAAGGCCAAAATACATTACACAGAAATTCTTTTTTCTATCCCTTACAATTAAAATACAGGAACATAGAACTTTTCTCATGTACAGAAGGAAACCGCAGCATAGTTAATATTTCAGGCAAACTTATTCTCTCAGTTCATAAAATTTTTGATGTCCGAACCCATGCAGGTACCGAGGTTGTATGGAACGTCTAACCGAGCTCAGCTCTCCGGCTTTTGTTGTCCTCGCTACGTTAATAATAATTTCCTACGTAGCAGCAAATGAGACAACGGCATATTCACACTGACACCAAACGACGAGACATTGATTACAAAATGCATGTGACAGCTCCCATCATAGGACTCATTGTGTGTGAGACTAGGTTGTTGCTAAGTTTCGTCATTGTTACACAAAGGTAGAGTGTCTTAATCCAGGGGTGCCCAGCATCTAAAATTTCCAATCACCAACAGTTCTTTGGTACAGAATTTTCTTTTACTATTTCAGTCATCTTCCTTCAGCTGATGAAGAATTTCCCTAGTTTAAGAAGCTTGAAAATATATTACCATACATACAAATATAATACACACTTATTTCAAAGAAATACGCTCATCCCTTGCTTTTCGAGGATTTTGGGTTTCTAGGTCCACTACGAAAAGAGAAAATCTGCGAATAATTGAGAGCAGAGAAATTAAAAATCTAAAGTAAAGAGAACATCTTCAGATATAATATAAAAAAATACCAAAATTAAAGTAACTGATAACATGCAATGAAATCTTCTCTGGCGACCAGTTTCGTTCAGTTTAAAATTCAGTATGAAGTTTCGGCGAAATATTTGATCATTCCCGTGTCTGAGCAACGACACGTTTATGAAGACTGAAACACACGTAGAAACTTGGTCAAAAGCCATGCGTTTAGTAGTGAGACTTACCTTTAAAAGACGAATAATCCTTCATCACGACAGCCAAACTTCTCCCGAGAATCGAACAGGATACCTTCCAAATGCAAGACAAATGTGTTACGTCCGTGCTAATGTGCTCGGTTGGTGACAAAATGCGACACATATTCTTGTGCTGTGTATGTTGAGTAAAACATGGACGCTTGTTTACACAGATAATAAGGTAACATAATATATATGACGTGAGGCTGTTAACGTACAACAGCGTGAATCCAGGACATTCGCAAGCATATACAGGGTGATTCTTATAGAACAAAGCCCAAATATCTGATCACAAACGGCGGCACTGATTACTTTCGAACTAGTTGTAAATTCTCGTGCATTTCGTGCCGAGTCCAGCAGTAAGTCGTTCGCCTCGTTCACGCTAGGTGGTACGTTGTGGCAACCTAAATTTTCTGCGCGACCGTCATTGTCGTACTGTAGCTGCATTATGTCGTACGCATTTCAGAAGCGTGTGTTTACTGTGCGAACTTGCGGGGTTACTTCCAGCAGATGTTGAAACATGTCACACATTGAGACAACCCATGGCCATGATCCAGAATATCTCCTAGGATCGAGTTATTTCCAAGGATCTGTGACCACCACGATCGCCCGACTTAACCTTTCCTGATTGTTTTCTCTTTTTTTTGTGGTTATCTTAAGGAAATAGTGTTTCGTAAAAAGCATGCACAATTGACGCTTTGAAAGATAATATTACAAATGAAATCAGTAAAGTTGACAGCATGATACTGAGATGCAATACCGTTAAGACGACACGTCGCATCCAGTCGTGCCTGGCGTAGGACGATGGTCACATCCAGCATATGATGTGACGTCCATTTTTTTAACATGGAGCAAAATATGTCTTACCAGTATCATCACATTTTGTTTATCCGTTCGTGAACTACAGGTAAATATTTGGGTTTCGTTCTACATGAATCACCCTGTACGTATGTGTAATTCCCTCTCTAGCAAAATACTAAGCCTACTCTTCTAACATTTCTAGCAAAATTGTACAAAATTACGGTAATTCTGTTCTCTACACAGCAGCTGCTGACGGTAATTTTCGTAACCAACTCAAATTAATATATATACTGATAATACAAGGTGACAACCCTCAGGACATACCTAGCAGGGAAATTTTGAGCACTGAAATTATGAAGGAATAAGCATGTATGTTGAACAGCCTAGTCTAAAGTCCTTGGCTTTTTAGTGGATTCGGATAAGTATTCACCAGCTCGTATTTTCTAAATCACCCGACTGAGAAATTTTCATATCCTAACTGTGCATTATTCCTTTATTCCTTTCTAAACAAGGCATTTAACATAGATATAGCAAGCAAGATAATATTTAGTTAATATTTTCTCCTTTACTTTAGTCTCTATTGCAGAATTGGAAGCCTGAAAAAATTAAACTTAATTTTATTTCGTAGTATTCATTTATATTTACAAGAAACAAAAAGACCAAGTCAATGTTTAGAAATCTGCGTGCACGGAGCTGACTGTTCTGAGTAGGCGAATGTATTAGGCACGTATGACAGAAAGACACTATGACAAACAAAGTCCATGCATTAGAGTCCTTCTTGAGGAAATAACATTTCCTCAGCTGTCAACAGATTCCCCGTATTTTATGGAAACCAAAAGTTTATTACTGTGTTCAAAAGACACGGCCCTTTGTCCCTATCATTAGTAAGATTACCGAGGCGTTGTTCAACACGTCGTATCATGTTAAGCCTTTTAATGTGACGTGTTAGTAGCCCATCACCCACCCCCCCAGCTGCAAGACCACCCTTTGTCGGCTGCCCGCAGCTGGTTACTCAGTAGTTTGTTAGCTACCTTCCATATTTAGAGGCCGCCTCCTCTATCCGCAACGTGGCACCGGCATATGCTCTGGTGACAGGGAACCACTCACCCACGCAAGCACACCATGTACGTGCATATATGTAAGAACACATTCATACTTGTGTATGTTAAAACTCAAGCACAAAATCAGGAAAGTATTGAGGACGGCCAACCATTTTCAGTACATGCTAGACATATTAAACAAAACTGGCAACAAACATCTCAATTTTAACATTAAACATCCCAGCTTGTGTGCAGATACAAAGGTGTATATATATATATATATATATATATATATATGTACTTATCAGTCAACGCTTGTAATAAATGCGTTGGTTGTGACTGACTGACTGGTAAGTATAAATATATACCTAAATATCTTATGGTTGCCACCATGTCCTCTTGTAAACTAACGGTTTTTCTCCTGTTACTTTCTAATATAAATTAGAAAATGCAAGCAATGTTGGCAGTTATGTGCAATGACCACCACTGTTAGTAGGTGGCCAATATACGAAATCCTTTTCCTTCTCTACTGGTCATCACACCGCTACTTAACATGTGAACTAGATGTTACATACAAAATTATTAAGGTTCACATGCCCAAGTCAACACATACAAGGCTGTACAGTACATACAAAATAAATTATAAGATATTCGAACTTGAATGATTGGTCACCGCAGACGCTTGAGACAACTTCATATTCTTTCGTTAGACAAAGATGGTATCACTAGGCTCCATCAAACTTAAACACAGTTCTTTCAGACGCTGTGTGCGTATGAATATTATGCTGAACATTTTAAAAGAATAAAAAATTCGAGCAAATTTCAGCACAAGAGGAAGTACGAGATCCTACATGTTTCGACAAGCTTCCGTCATCAGGGATCTTATATCCCTGTATGAATGACTGTTAAATAGGGGTAGCCGAAACATGTATGATCTTTCTGTAAGAATAAATTTACTTCCTGTGCTCTAATTTGTTGGTATTTTTCGTGTCATTTACGCACTACGAAGTCATAATATGTGACAAAATTTGAGAGGTAGGTTAATTATTGAAAAAGCGTTGCAGATCCCCGTCCCCCCAGAAACATACATTTCCTAAAAGTTTACTCCAATAAATCGCATTTTGTTCAGAGAAAAGCAGGAAATGATGTGAAAGGAGGGTAGAAATTTCTTTCCATAATTTGACAAGCTTCAGTGCGCAAGTTCACCTCCCTGCGATTCAGCCCATTTACTGATAAATGACTACGGGGTTTGTGACCTTCATTTGTCATAACTCGTTGCACTGATTACCTAGGCACGTTCCGTTCAGATTACCGTTTCAGTGAAGCCATCTTTACTGATCGAGTGAGCCAAACGTTAAACGTGGTGGTGGCCCACCATTTCATCTTCATACCGGCATTGAATCCATCTGACATATCGATTTAAGGCTTCTACGTTGTTAATGCTTTGTTCAGACCCTGCTCGAGTCTTGACACCGTACGACAGCGGGCTGTGTTACCGAAATTTCTGTCACAGCCATACACAACCAATAGAAACCTTGCCGGTACCAGAAACAGTTGCAAAATCTACCTAAGTTTTGATTCCCATTCCCTTCTTTGAAGGCCACCCTCGTGCCATGATTCAATATTCCACAGCCTCTTTCCTGCCAACACCCGCCCCTTCTACCCTCGGTATGCTGCCACTACTTCCCTCTCCGATCGATCCCCAGTACAGTTAAAGAAAAGCCAAATCGTGTTTATTTACTAATTGGACTGGTGACCACATATGGACGTAATTTGCGGGTGGCCATTCTTTCACGCAATGGCCAGAGAAAGGGTCAGTTTCTAGTAGTTCCTTGTTATCTGTCTATTGGAAGAGAGGGCCCTGGTTCCTCTAGCCCTCCCATGGGTTGTAATGACAACCTGCCTATCACTTGCCATGCACACTTCAGCCCTAAAACTGCAGACAGCACGCTTCTCCGAAACAAGGGCTACACAATAACGGCATTAACCTTTTAAAGCCTAGCGGTAACTTTACGTACAACCAGGTTTAACATTAAAAAATTCTACGTGATGCCCACATTGCGTTTATGTGTTTTGTACGGATCTCAGAACAAACAGCAACTTTTGCCTTATAAAACATTAAGAGACTGGTTTTTATAACCGAAGTGGAGAGTGTTTACAGCGCGGTACGCACTGAGTCCTTATATAAAACAGATACGCTTCGTCTTTAAAGGGTTAATATCTACCTCAGGTATTTTTGATTCAGGAAGCAGAATATCGGTTTACGTTTTTTTTCTTCTGTATTTAAAGGCAATACAAAGTTTCGTATGATATCCGAGAATATTTCAAGCGCATTTCTGCTTCTGAAACGCTTGCAGGCGTTCCCACGGCTCAGGCGGCTAGCCGCCGGCCTCTGACCGCGGAGGTCCGGTTTCAGTACCGGGGCCAATCCGTCAGCAACAGCCTATTCATCTAGTACGTCAACTTTCCCCATGTCAGTATCAGTCCAGCAATGCTCCATACTCATTCATTCGCTTATCATCGACGCCACATAATCTCAGAAACTGACAACGTCTTTAAATGACGCACTGAAAAACAAGAAACTTGTAATAGGTACTTCTGTCCTTTCGTTAAGGGGTGCAGATACTTAAACACAATGACATCGGAAATATCGAACAAGACACGAAATGTAAGTACAGCGTAACAATGAGGCGCTTTCGCGTAACCATTGTTGCCGTGTAAAAGCAGTAAATATTACATATTCTGAGTGTGCGTCTGTAGCCTACGTTAATTCAGCATGCAAAGCGCATGCGCCGTACTATATTGTCCTCTGTGGCCTGTCTGACTGTGCCATATTTTTTCAAACTGTCTCATAAACGGTACGATTTTGGGGAAAAGAACATAAAATACGTTTGGTTTTCTCTATAAATTTGTCTGAAACATTCTCATTCTAAGAAGAATTTAGCAAGATCATAAATGTACATAGTTTTCATGTATAGTACCCGTTATTCTTGCAAGATTTTAATGAAACTTGACTTTTCTCGACAGATTTTCCAAAAATTACTCAAATATCGATTTTCATAAAAATCCTTCCACTAGCAGCCGAGTTGCGCGATGCGGACAGACAGACATGACGAAGCTAATAATCGCTTTTTTCACAATTTTTCAAAAGCGCCTAAAAACTAACGGAACCGACTGAAGTCGTCCTTACACATAAAATTTAAGTTGTTGCACATATGAAATGAGTGTGTAAAAGCAAGTGACAAGAAAGGCTAAATATCTGTTAAACATCCAAGCCAAGGTCACGTGCTGTTTCGATTCTCGATCTACGTGCTTTTAGCAAGCCTTCATTCCACCGAGTCTAACCAGCTGGAATGTTATGGTCGTTAAATTATTCCACTTCCAGTGCTAATTGACTATCTGTCCTCGTCAATGCGCAGCCAATAGCTTTAATCGCTGGAATCCAGTTTATTGGTAACTCCACCTCAAAAAGAAAATTCACTCTTCTCACAGACAAGGGGTCAGGAAGGTCGAAAACTTGCCTGCATCTTTACGATTCTCATCAGCGGAGTCACCATCCTTTAATGTTGTGTTACCGACCCGGACACAGTTTTGTATATAAATCATCATATGGTAATTGCTAACAATAAGGCATGCTGTTTTGTGTAGCAGAAGTGGCTTTCAAATGTGAGTTCCAAGTACCAGCTTGGTCAGGTTATGGAAACAGCAGTTGTGACTCATTTTAGGATGTTTCACGTTGCGTTATACAATATTACGCCGTATAATTCTGCTACAGGACATAATTACACTGTAGCAGCTGTAATGTAATGAACTAACATTAGGGTAAATATGACACATGGTCTTTAGAGGAACCGGTCATTTCTGCAGCAAAAATGTCATGTAATGTTCCGTTATAATATGTAATTTTGAAGAGAATCTTTTGAACTCTCTTTTCAGGCGCATTCGTATTCTGGCAGAGCGCCTATTATGGTAGCTTTATCAGTCCCCTGTCCGTCCGTCTGTACCCACCTAATAACCGCTGAATATTCATGAAACTCAATATAGGAAAAATTTAGGAAAATCTGTTGGTCCATTTCAATTTTAGTCGAGGTATAATAACTAACTAACTAACTAACTAACTAACTAACTAACTAACTAACTAACTCCAATGAGCAGAGTCCTTCTTGAGAAGCTAACAGGTCCTCAGCTAGTCAAGAAATTCCCCGCATTTTGTGGAAGCGGAAGGTTCATTACCGCTTTTACAAGAGCCCACCACCTGTCCGTATTCTGAGCCAGCTCAATCCAGTCCATTCCCCCATCCCATCTCTTGAAGATCCATTTTCATGTTACCCTTCCATCTACGCCTGGTTCTCTAAAGTGGTCTTCTCTCAGGTCTCCCTACCAAAATCCTGTACGTACCTCTCCTTTACCCCATCCGTGCTACATGCCCACCCAAGTCGGGGTAGTATAAAACATTTTACTTCAAGATCAACATGCATTTCTGCCCACATCGCCAGGGAAAATTACTAAGTACGTATTTATGGCAGCAGAAAAAAATCGAACAAAACTTGTAAAGAATAATGAAACAAATATTTTAATCGCAATACGATTTTACGTAAATTTAAATTTTCGTTTTCCCACCGCATATACTGAACAATTCAAAATGGTTCACAACACAAACCTCCCCATCCTTCTTGCAGAAGCTAAAGAATTTTGCCCTGAGGAAAGTTTTATTTATTTTTTCTCCCTTTTTTCAGCGTAGTGGTATACTAAAATACGTTACGCAAGTATTACATAAGACAATAAGGTTATAAATTTTTAATGTGAGCCGGGATAGCATAGCCAGTGTAGCAACTCGCTACGTGCTGGACGGTCCGGCGATCGAATCCCGGTGGGGGGGCGAAACTTTCCACACCCCTCCAGCAGCTTCCAGTAAAAGGCGTGCCTGGTGTCTTTCCCTGGGGTAAAGCGGCTGGGACGTGACGTTGACCACACACACCCCCATCTAGCATCGAAATAGTAAACCTATACTTCTACTCCCGCTTTGGGCCTTCACGTCCTGTGCTAGGGTGAAATTTACCTCTTATAAATATTTGCCTTTTACATTACGTACCCGCTTTTTTCATCTCGCAGCTTGAAAACCACTTCAGAATTTGCGGTGAAGACACAGGCATCTCAAGAAAACCTGTAGAGAGACGACCGGTCACAGGACCTTCCGGTTACATACTCTCTAGCAGACAAGGGGCCACATGTGACGTGCGCCGCGCTTTGGCCACCTGTGCAGTACTGCATGGCACAATTACGTCAGGCCTTAAGGCGGAGCCGGGCGGTAGCAATAAAGTACCGCGGGGTGTGTACAGTGGAAGTAGGTCGCCTGTAATGAAGATTCCCGGGTGGAGGAAGAGGGCTGATGGTGACGATGATGATGAAGACGTACAGGAGTCGCACGTCGTAATTTGCTCCCTGAATCTTCCCTATTCAAAACCTCGTCGTATTATCATCCTAAGCTTGTAATCCTAGTTGTTATGTGCAGTTGCCTTGGGAGAGGTGTGGGTGTGGGGTTGGGGGGGGGGTGCGTTATCAGTAACAATACCTAGGGCTAGCCTTGGCGTCTCCACATAATAAGGGGGTTGGTTTTGAATGCATTATCTCGCCCATGCACAGTCTGTTACACAGTGACATGAAGATGACTGCCGGAGTTAGTCTTATGCTATATTATTTATGAACCCGAAAGGAAAATTTTATATATAGGCAAATTTGTAACCTTTTTTTATACTGTTACAGCTCTAAACGGTCTTCCAATTGTGGTTACATTAGCTGTATTTACGGTCGAAAGACTCGTAGTTTAGTAACTGGAATACAGATGTAAAATGAAACTCAGTACAGAGACCGGGGTTCAAACCTAAGCTAAATCGTATTCGACTTTTTTGGTGCATACCGTGATACTGGGACAGACTTCTCTCCGAATACTTCTATTTTCGTCTGCAAATTAACATTCAACCGATGTTCCAAGTCCATCTATTACCATAAACTGGTAAAATACGCCCCTAAAATAAAAAAAAAAATAAAAGTACGATATATTTTTATAATTTTGAGAAATGTTTTTAAAATGTTTTAATTTCATTTATAAATAGATTTTGGGTCATATAAATATTAATTAGGTGGCCTATGTCCCTTACAACTTTGAAACTTTTTAACAACGAAGATCGAAACTGCAACGTCGATTGTAGCATAAGCAATGTAGACCGCTTCATAAAAACAGACTGATTTCGGCCATCATTGTCACCTGACTACGTGTCTGGAACTGTAAGACAGACACGATTTTAACTCTTAAGCTTCATTACTAACTAACTAACCAACCAACCAACCAACCAACCAACAAACCAACTTCAAATCTTAAGCATCATAACTAACTAAATAAATAAATAAATAAATAAAGAAGAGTCCTTCTTGAGAAGCTAACAGGTCCTCAGTTAGTCAAGGATTGTCCCCCATTTTACAGAACCCAAACTTTCGTTACTGCATTTACAAGAGCCCGCCACCTATCCCTACCCTGAGCCAGATCAACCCAGTACATTCCCCCTTCCCACTTCTTAAAGATCCATTTTAATATCATCCATCTACGTCTGGGTTTCCCAAGTCGTCTCCTTCCATCAGGTCTTCCCACCAAAATCCTGCATGCACAGCTGTTCTGCCCCATACGTGCTACATGCCACCCCCATCTTATCCTTCGTGATTAGACTTCACATATATGTTGTGTGCATATATATATATATATTATATATAAGGAGATAGTGTGTGTTTAAGACACAGAGTTTTACAGACATATGTCCTGTGGACGCTGTTATTTTCGAATGCACGAACATAATAACACGAACAAATGAAAAGCATTACAGGCGCTTCGATTTATTTTTGAATCGTACCTACAAAGGCATATCTAATATATGAATGTGAAAAAAGTAAACACTAAAAAAATTTCAATATTTTTCTTCTAATCATTCATGTTCCAGTTCCCTTAATACAACAGCCTGCCGGTAGCCCCTCGCGGGCACAAAAAATATGAAACAGATCTGTGACTGTGTGAAGCATTCGCTCTGTATAAATTACAATAATTGGTTTGGACGTAACAATCAATTACGAAAATGAATATTGTAATTTCAGCCTATGTGCAGTAATGCCGTGTCCAGCGATAACAGTCATTGCTTTGTGTTGTTCTGTTCTGTTGAGCCCCTCTGTTGTCAGTCACTGCGTGCTGATTTCGTAATGTTCACATTCACGCTTCCATCGTCACACGGTGTTCAACTATTGCAAAAAAATGCCAGTTCAATAGTCATAATGTTTCGCCATCAGACACGTTATTTAAATCACACGTTGGAATTCTCAGCGTCTGGGGATACCGTTTTTAAAAATGCAGAAGCTGATGAAGAGAGAGAGAGAGTGTGTGTGTGTCGATATATGAGCAATTCAGATTAACCCTTTAAAAACGAAGGTGAACTGTTTTATTTAAAGACCCAGTTCGTACCGCGCAGTAAACACTTTTCATCTCGGTTATACAAACCGGTCAGTTTATGTCATACAAGGCAAAACTTGCTGTTTGTTCTGAGATCCATACAAAGCACATAAATTCAGTGTGAGCAGAACGTACAATTTTTGAAAGTTAAACCTGTTACACCAAGTAACCAGTAGGCTTTAAAATGTTAAGCAGTGTGACTTAAGGGCAATCGAGAAATACTCAAACTTAATGTCTTGCACTGTCCTTGTGTTATGTTATTATTCATTAAAACCCAACTAAATACAAGGATCAGTATGTATACATATACTCGCCAGTGACATCACCATATATCCCACACGTTTCGGCTCATACTGAGTTATCATCAGGGAGTAAATATAGTCTTAAGGGAATATACACGCTTATACTGCTCTCTAGTGTAATTGTATACACATAGAAATTATACATTTTATATACACACTCCCTTAGACTTTTCTCGTGGTGCTGGCTTAAGCACCTATGAGCCGACACTTGTTGGAAATACGGTGATGTGAACGATAAGCTGGACATGCAGGGTACACACAAAAGAATGGTGCTGTTTCAAAAGTTAACAAGAAATTTATTTCTCATCTTACACGGGCACAACGCACACCGTCAGCAGCGGCAACTGTCCAAGTTTCTCATGCGTTAATCACAATCCTTCAATGTCTGCACCCTGGGTCACACGACACACATCCACACGGTAATCAAATTCATCCCAGACTCGGTGTAGCATGTCCGCTGTAATGGTCTGCAGTGCATGCGTTATCTGATCACGAAGTTCCTTGAGGGACATGGGCAATGGTGGTACGTAAACGCTGTCTTTAACGAACCCCCAAAGAAAGAAATCGCGTGGTGTTAGATCCGGCGAACGGGGTGGCCAAGGGAGCCCCCATGCACTGCAGACCATTACAGCGGACATGCTACACCGACTCTGGGATGAATTTGATTACCATGTGGATGTGTGTCGTGCGACCCAGGGTGCACACATTGAAGGATTGTGATTAACGCATGAGAAACTTGGACAGTTGCCGCTGCTGACGGTGTACGTTGTGCTCGTGTAAGGTGAGAAATAAATTTCTTGTTAACTTTTGAAACCGGACCATTCTTTTGTGTATACCCTGTACATATATATATATATATACTAATCAGTGTATATTCAGTTGGATATGAATGAATGAGGAATGCTAGTTTAAATCTCGTACTGGTCACCGACTACATGGACTGAGTTTTTTAGGCTCATCCTGAATAATGTCTTATAAATAGTCTCAAATCGATAACTCTAAACAGAAGACTGACATATTCGAGTATTTTAGAGATTTTTTTTTTTTACTTTTTACACATGAAACACATCAGAACTGAAATCATGTTTAATGTAAGAAGAAATAAGTTTGCAAACGTCGTCAAGCAAGTCAGGAATGCTTCCCACGATAATAAATCAGAAGATTAATTACCGATTACAAAACCCGTCACTGCTGTCTTTGCTGATTCAGATGAATCACGTACAAACTTGTTAGTTTATTCCTTTATTCCACTTAACCCCAACACTTTCTTTCGTATTTACTGTTCCATTAATTTAAATTATGAAATTTGTATTCAGTAGTCTTAAATATTAGCCTAATATTAATCTTTGCATGTATTACCACAGAGTTAAAATGCGTAGCCACGCTGAGAAGAATCTCACGAATTTAAAATGTAAACTAACAACTTCTCTTTGAGGTTTTCTAACGCTCTTTTGCGTCTCTTTGAGACCTATTACGGGAAGATAACTTCCTTTAAAAACTTCTATCTCAAGAGTTTTGGTGCGTCGTATCACAAAGTGTACCCAGCACCCCAGCGTATAATAACGTCATAACCATTACAACTACAACATAAAATTTCATTGCAAAACATTTCAGAAACTTGACGTAAGCATTAATATTTACATGCACGCTACGCTACTGTGCCCTGAATGCCCCGCCTTATACACTCCGCCCTTAAAAAACATCGCATCTATAACGCATTCTTCATACACTCATTTTATTTTGTGTCCTCTATGTAAAAGCTTCAGGTGCATGTATGTAAGACATAAACATAACAAAAAAAATTGGAAAAGTATAGGCCTACCTTAGAACAAGGAGATATAAATATAGGAACATAAGTAGAATGGTACACGCAAAGGAAATGACTGTAAAATACGATAGAAAATTACACAAACGAAGGAAATGTAGTCAACAAAAAAGTGTATGACAGAAAATATGAAAGAATATACTAACCTTTCAAAGCCTAGCGGTAACTTTACGTACCACCAGGTTTAACATTAAAAAATTCTACGTGGTGCCCACATTGCGTTTATGTGTTTTGTACGGATCTCAGAACAAACAGCAACTTTTGCCTTATAAAACATTAAGAGATTGGTTTTTATAACCGAAGTGGAGAGTGTTTACAGCGCGGTATGCACTGAGTTCTTATATAAAACAGATACGCTTCGTCTTTAAAGAGTTAACATTTAAACACATTTTACTGTAGGAATAATTATAGTTTTCTTTCTTCTTTATTAGTTTGACCTTTTCTACCTACCCACAATTGTAAATTTTAGCTTCTACAATAATCGGGGCTTTCTTCAACATTATTTTTATCGGTAAGAAACTTGGCCTCGCACATTTGAAGATATTAGATGGAATATTTTCGAGAAATAGGTGATGCAGTTAATATTTAGACCCAACAGAGAGGCAGTGAGAAGAGATGTGAAAAAGCTGCATGACGAAGAGCCAAACTGTATTAGAGCGACCGAATCAGAAAGGACGAAACGACGGGTGATGGGTCACGCATGAGGAAAGAAAAATGTATCACAACGGATTTATTTCTTTTGGGAAAACCTTAAGGATATAGAGCGCTTCGAAGATCTAAGCGTAGATGGGAAGTTACTATTAAAGTTGATATTAAAGAAGTAAGAAGGATGTGGGCTGGAATCATGTGAACCACGATAGGAACACGTGGCGGGCCACTGTGAACTCGGCAATAAACTTCCGGCTTCCCATAAAATGCTGGGAATTTCTTGAGTAGGTGAGAATTTACTAGGTTCTCAGGAAGAATTCTGCTCCTTGGAGATTGTGCACACCATTCCTGTAAAAAGATTTAACCCTTTAAAGACGAAGCTTATCTGTTTTATATAAGGACTCAGTGCGTACCGCGCTGTGAACACTCTCCACTTCGGTTATAAAAACCAGTCTCTTAATGTTTTATACGGCAAAAGTTGCTGTTTGTTCTGAGATCCACACAAAACACATAAACGCAATGTGGGCACCACGTAGGATTTTTTAAATTTTAAACCTGGTGGTACGTAAAGTTACCGCTAGGCTTTAAAAGGTTAAGAAAGCAACCTAGTAAAACGTATTTACGAAACACCACACATTGGTAACATTAGGCTGTAAAATGTTAACCTACATTTAAAGCAGTTATTTAAGTTTGAACAGACAAAATGTGTTTGTTGAAAAACAAAAACAAAAAATTCGGAACATCGGATATCGACCTAGAGGCTTACTGGTACTTGTCGATAAGAGTGGATACCAGCACTCAGCTGACAATCTGCACATGGGCTACCGATATTTCACAGGCCGACAAAAATTCGAATGACAATAATTAGCACGTCATGATTTTGAAGCGGAAAATCAATCGGAATTATATTCAATGGTTCTGTTTTTACCTCACAGCAAACATGCTATAAATCAAAATCCTTACAAAGATATTTCACCTAAAGAGTCGTTTCTTGTATTTACAGAACACCGCGCTGGAGAAGCTGGGATGTTTGGGTCCCCAGCACATAGGTTTTGGGACACCCAGTGCCTACTTTCCAAACCATATAAATCCACATTTATCAGCAATTTTCCTTGGATATTTTTCAATACAAAGGGTTTTCTTTGCCATTTTTTCTACGTTGTGCCATTTGGCAGAATGAGTGTGGGACAGACAGATGAACGTTTGTCGATTTCACACGCCTGTATGGATCGTTACTGACTTAGAATTGACAGTCAAACATCTTTGTTTAACAACTGTCTATAGACTACAAGTAGATTTCATATCAGAAATACTACTTCAGGGTCTTTTAGTAACTTCTTCCTCACCAATAGGGCATGTTGATATTCAACGGAATGACTTGCTGGGGAAGAGCACAATACAACAATACTACAGCACTCAAAGGCAACTGTCGTTAAATAGAAACTTCAGCAGAAAGCAACAGAGTAAATATGTTTGCAATTTTACATAAAACACTTTAGTATTTATATAATCACTTACTATGGTCTGTATTTCCAAGTAGGATAAGAAGCCCATGTAAAGGCCCAAAGCTTGTCTCACAAACCCAAAAAGTAGTTTTTCTTCCCCGAACAGCTGTTATCTGGGACAACAAATGATACATACGGGAGTTAAGTGCAGCGTCTCATCTATCGCGATGTAAACTAAGATGAGGTACGCCTAAAGCAAGTAGTTCAAAACTGCGACACATCCCTGTACAGACTGACGCCGTATAGCGCAGTCGTTAAGGACTAGGCTAGCGGTTACGCAACCGGGGAATAGTGATTCAATTCCAGGCAGGGGCAAAAGATTAATCTCATCTCCAAGACGTCCACAAAGGCTGTGGGGCCCACTAAACCTACTATTTATGGGCATTGGGGAGCTTTCTCTTTGGAGGGTACAGCTGCCGGGGAATAAAGTTGACCGCTGATCCCCGTTTAGTGTCGAAGTTAAGAATGAGTGGAGATACGCCTCCAGTCTCCCACATGCCTTCATGGCGCGGAAAGAGACAATTAACTTTTTACGTCTATCTAGATTGTTGTTAAAAGTCCACTATATAAACCGATCAGAAATAAGAATTAACGTGTGTTTTTTTAGTACATACCCATTGTGTCACTTTTAAGATAAAAGAATAGAATACCGTCAGCAAAACTAAAATTTTTGTATTATTTATTGTTGCAACATGTTTCGACCGCAGTAGGTCATCTTGCGGTTAAAAATTGTTTTAAAGCATACAAAAGGCTATACACAGTTTCGTTGTAGTTATTAACACAGGTCTCAGTTTATTCAATATATTACGATATATGTTGCCATATCTCATATATTTGGTAAGATATTAATAAATTACTTATAAAACACTATTTATATTAGTTAAAATGCCACTTAATTGATTAACTATAAAACACTTGGATTTTTGTAGCGTCATAATGTTGTAGGCTGGATGTAGCACTGTTTCTTGAATGTGTTTTGTGTTTTTTTTTTTCGTTTTTGTCCAAAATTTGTATCCTTATCTTGACGGAAGACTTTGCAAGACGTGAATTTTAGGATGGTGTCGGCTTTCGTGTGTGCCGTTTTATTTTACCTGCTATGTCGATTTTTTTTTTACAATAAGTAAATATTGCAAACAGACGCTTGTGAAGTGAGCTGCACTCTGATCGCGGTGACAAAAGCTAGTTCTTTCTAACTGACCCACTCTGCGCCACAGGAAATAAACATACACAATCTTTGAAATGTTGTGGTGTAAAGAAAAATTAATACAACGGCAAATTTCAAAATACTAATCAGCCTATTCTGGAATTCTCTTGTTGAAGGAACGACTACCGAATCCGTCACCGATCATAAAAATCAAACTTCGCAACATTCACTTTAACTTTCCTTACAAGCCTTTTGGCCGTACTCGATTAGCACAATACATTTCAATCACACCTCCAACTTTCTTCCTTCTGTGCTTCATTCACTTTATTCATTCCTTGTTGTCGTAAGCGTCCCCTCCGCGTCTTACTTCAAACAACATCTCACCGTCACCTAATAGCAGATTACGCCATACGTAATATTATTAGCGGGAAATATTTTTTTTCCCCCAATGGCGCAACAGCCCCTATGGGGCCAGGGCCTCCTTCCTCTATGTCGAGATTTTACGATCGCGCTCAGTCACACCACACTCGGTAGGACGCCTGGGACCTGCCTCTGGACAAAATCGTTATCCAGATGAACCCAATTCAGGCCTTTTTTTAAAGATCAATTTTAGTCCAAAATATAATCCACCCAATCAGGCCTAAGTCTACCAAATAATCTATTCCATAAAATTTCCCGATTAAAAATATGAACCCATTTGTCATCATAAATCATGTTTAGGTTGCCGGGAGGGGCATGAAAACTTTTCTCCTCCAAAGTGTCCAAACCGGCGCTGCAGAGCACCCAGACTTCTAATCAGTGGTTAATGGGGGATCCTTCCCTGTGGATAAAGCGAGCGGGACGTAAGGCTCACCAGTCACTCCCCCCTTCGCCTTCATAGCGAGCACAGGGATAACTTTACCTTTACTCGTTTTTCATCTCCGAAATGTGCGCAATATTTCCCACTCATCTCGTTCTCCATAATTTTATCACACAATTAACCCTTTAAAGATGAAGCGTGTCTGTTTTATATAAGGACTCAGTGCGTACCGCGCTGTAAACACTCTCCACTTCGGTTATTAAAACCAGTCTCTTAATGTTTTATAAGGCAAAAGTCGCTCTTTGTTCTGAGATCCGTACAAAATACATAAACGCAATGTGCGCACCATGTAGAATTTTTTAATGTTAAACCTGGCGGTACGTAAAGTTACCGCTAGGATTTAAAAGGTTAAAATGTGACAACGAAACCTGAGTAACACAGCATTCACTGCGAAATTTTCTCGGCGTCATTTCAAGGCCCACCAATTTTTGTTTACGAATGTGGTGCAACAGGCAACGACGTAACCAAACTGAACAGCACGTTAAGAAATGGGTTTCGTCAAACAGCACTTAAAGATGCAGTGTATTTGTACTTGGAGTCAAAGCATTTCTTTGAATTGTTCCATTGCAGTGGTATAACTTGAGGGGATGGATCAGCTTTTCTGTTGAGGTTCTAATTGGAACGAGCTGTGTGGACAAAATGTAGGTGGGGCGTGGAACGGGGTTGGTGGATGTCGTCCTGGGGTTGGAACTGCGTCTCAATTAACTCTATTCAGAGTTACAGGAACGGAGTTGTCGTACCACTGCTTTGTACCGGCACACGAAGTATAATGAGAACTCACTGACTGACTGAAGTTAGAAGTTAATTGCTTTAGTACTTTATTTCCTTTTTTACTCCTCTAAAACTTTTTTGTTTAGTTTAATTTCATGCAAAAGAGAATTCAGATAAAGGATGAAAAAGAGAGATTTGCTAGCTATTAATCCTGATGAAAGGGGCCCAAAGACGAATAATTATGCTTTAATGCAGTTTCAGTGCAAACAGAATAATGGGAAAAAGGTAAATGTCTGCACAGACTAAAACCCTCCCGCACCCACTCGTTTGTAGCCTTCTATTGACAAATGAATATTACAATATGACAAAGACATCTAGTGGATCTGAGGAGAAGAATTAAAAATTAATGTCTTTCTCAAACAGTTTGATATTGTGTTGGAACAGACTTTCACATGACAGACAGAGAAATGTTTATTTGTAGCTCAGACATCACGATCGTGAAGGGGTTAAAAAGTGGCCCAATTTTTTTCCAGTCCGTGCAGTATACACCCCGAAAATTAAAATGAAATTACAAGTAGTATCGACACTGAAATACGTGTAGGCTGCTGTGTGTTCACTTAACGTTTGCCATCGTGTTGTTTCTCACAAAATCCAGACGACTAGGAAGACAAGGCAAGAAATCAATTTCGTAAAATACGACCTGGACTACAACACTCTTTAGTCATAGATTTTCGAAATTTTACCCAGATGATGAAGGCAAAATTAACAGCAGAACTATTTCCATCGTTCGGTACCATATATATAACGGAGAGAGAGGAACACATTTTGAAACATTGACGTTTACCTCCAGTAACATGAGGAATTCATCTATTTCTTTTGGTCCACTTTATACAGCAGTTTCCTTTCGTCTTCTTTTCCTCCCCACTTTCTCATACAACTTTCCATCCAAAAACCATAACTGTGGAAAGCCTGGGTGGAAGGGGATAATATATGACCAGGGACCGGAAGGAAACTTGATATTTGGGGCTGTCACAACCGTGACTAAGAAAAATATCTTCCGGAATCTAACGCCGTGTTTTCTGGTAGAAGCTATACTCAAAAAGGTGGCACCATTTGCCACCGTAGCAACGGTAAATTTTTGTCAAACTGTATAGTGTCACATGCCACAACCAATATCGTTCATGAACTTAATTACGACACAACGCACATTTGACCTATAGGATGACAGCCATCTGGGGTGTGGCAGCGTCCTCTTTGGTGGATAAAAGCTAAGGAGTTGCTACTGTAACACATGATAAACCTTGGCGTTCATGTGGTATAGCTCCAATCGCTCTTATCTTCGGCACTAAATGCAGGTAAGTATTTAGCTTCAAGCCATGGCCGCTTTACCCTGTATCCATCACTTTGGTATATAATTTCTACCAACTACATGTCAGAACCCACAAGGCTGTAAACGTCATACTCAGCGAGGACCTCGAAAATTTTATAGCGTTCAGCAAGCCTACAGGTTCACAATACCTAATTTCATCGCCATTCATTTAAGTAGATCTCCGCGGACAGATAAGCCTAAAGGCGAGGCCCTCTTCATTCACCCTATGAACTTCGCACATGTCAGTATAACTGTAGTTTGAATGATTATTACGTAGTTCAATTCATCGTTTCAACTGCGCACTTTTTGTACTCTTGAGTGAGATACGATAAGATTCTGAGGCATTAGAGGAATACGTCGAAACTTTACCAGTCTACTGTCCTGGAATTTGCCTGGATTCACAGAGGATATCAACAAAAACATCAAACATAATAACCAGTAATATGGTTGATATTCAACATGGGCAGAGCATACTTGTGCTGTCGAACTAAAAAGCCAGAGGCCCCTGGTGCGTCTCAGATGTGACAGAATAAACAGGGTCAAAAATAAAATGACAAAACGCGTGGCAGAATGTAGTCACACAGATTAAAATTGAATGGGCATAAATAAATCATAAGGCGATATGCAACTGTAGCAAATATTTAAAGAACCAATAATACGGTATGAGACAAAAGCCGGTGTAGTTTGGAGTGGACCTCTTCTATAATAAATTATCCCTACGGAAAAATAAAATAGAAAAAAATAAAATTGTACTGCATTAACCTGAGAGTCGACATTTTAAAACTGCGGCACATTTCAATATAACTTTCCATTCGATTGCTGTAGCGTGCTCTCAACATGCAAATAAAAGAAAAGACTAAACTGAAACCATTGCAAAAAGGCTGATGTATCATGCACTGCGCCTGATTAAAGGGAGAGAATCTGACAATGTTAAAACCCAACTACATGCACCTTTCAACATGTATATCAAGATATTTAATTACAGTCCTACATGTTTCTAACCAATAACTGGTTCATCTTCAGGGATGTCACGGGTCTGTCCGCCTGCAGTAATGCACCCCGCCGTAATTGCAGTACGTTTGGAACCACTGCACAAATATTGATGGCTACCAACTCTGGTGTTTTAAGTTTTACTTACATTTTAACTGTTTAACAGTTGTATTTTAAGCAACTGTATTTAAAGGTTGTATTTATATTTCTGGATTTTATGCGCAATTGTAATTCGTGACATCCCTGAAGATGACCCAGTTATTGGTTCGAAACATGTAGGACTGTAATTAGACATCTTGATGTATATGTTGAAAGGTGCATTAGTTGGTCTTTAACATTGCACGACTCATGACAACGCACAGTTTGGGTAACGTGAAAAGAACATGCTTTATCGCTCGCTGCAATTTCTTCCTCAAATTCCTTCAGGTTTTCCAATCTGAACAATTCAGTGTTGTAGTTTTCCTATGAAAATGTGAAGACAGCCAAGAAAGTTCTATATGAACTGAAATACGTTACAGTGTGTACTTTTTCTGCAGTGCGTTAAAACTTAACGCCTTTAAGGCAGAAAGGTAAAATACACCAGGGGGTAGAGAGACGAGCAGTGAGAAGCACTTTATTTGGGGAGGGAGCAACAAAAACACATTCCCGGGTTTCACCCGTTCGACCTTCTCACAGGAGTACAAACTCATCTAAATGATACTTAGACGCTCAGCTACTATGTCTCCGTAAGCCCACGGGGTTCCAAGTTTCGCTGGATTTGAAAAGTACAATTAAATAAATTCAGTAACTCTCAAATACAGTAGAATGTCCATAGTTCGAGGCAAATGGGACCGAGATTGCCTTGAATTACCGAAAAGTTCGGAATACACGGATTACGACAATTTAGAACATACAATTATGTATATATGGTATACACACTGCATTCATTTTTATGGTCCTTTAAAATGCATACTTAAATCATATAACACTATACAAGAATACACATAGTGGCTAAAAGGAAGTAGAGTAATGCCTGGGCGACACGTGCACACACAGAAACACGCACTTCAGCTGAGTTCTGCACCCAGCGCAGAAACGACCTTGACTACACTGCATCGGCTTGGACAAAATGGAACCTCGAACAACGGGAGTAGAAGTATCGAGACTGTACTGTACACACGTAGACACTTTGACGAGCTGTGCTGAATGATTTCCGTCTACCACACAAATACAGCTGTTGTCTTAGAACACTTCATAACTGATGGCAGCGAACAATGTCATGATGACTTAGACTGCCTTAGCTCAATGCTTTGCCATTAAATTTTACAAATCCGTCAAAGAAATAAGACGTATTAATTACAAGAATTTAATCTTCAGAATTTCAGGCATTCACTGTTCACAAAGTAGCATTAACAGGAAAATAAGTGTGGGTATGCCTATGTACTGTGTGCCCATACTGTTAATATACAAGGCTTGATGAATGGGTAAGGTAGCTGAATGTAGTACCCAAGCTAACAATAGCTGTATGGGTCATTCCGTAGAAAACCAACATACCTAAAAAACAAAGTGGAACCTGACCATTCCAGATTAACTTGAGAATCTGCGTATGTGTTTATACTATAGCCAAACGCGCTCAGTTAATTTATTTTACCTATCTGACCAACCATTTTAAAACTACAGGTGTTAAAAAATCATAAAAATTTTTTAAAAAAGTCCACGTTCAAGTTTTGCTTAAATAAGTCATATAAATAAGCTGTAAAGACAGATGCACTGTATACCATTTCAAAGCTTATAAAATTCTCTATCAATCCGTATAAAAAATTCTTCAGTTATGATATATTTTATAGTTAGAAGTCCTGAAATGTTAAAAAAATATAGAAATGGATAACTAAAAAGTAGCACCTAAAATTTCTTTTAAACTTTCCATGATAGTCAGTCACAGTCCCAGCAATAATTGTGCAAAAATTATTGTGGGCCCTCCAGTGGTTTGAGAGCTATAACAGTTTTTTCAGATAAGGCGAGACCTTTCGCTAATGATTCTAAACATGGTTTGCTCACAAACTGTTATTCTTGCTTTAGTTTCTTTATTTTATGGCTTAACTGCTAGTACTTCCTATCTTCTATTATTCTGTCCACCCTTAAGTCAATTGCAATAAACTCTTTCTGAAACATAATTATTTTGAATAAGTACTTGGGAAATTTATGTTATAATAAGGACAACATTCCTAAATACCCTACGGCTGGCAATCACTAGCTTAGAAAAATAGACATTGGTATGTGTGATATGAGCCCCTTTTAAAGCTCATTCCAAGGCAACAACTTTGTCCTCCATGCAATGTCTGCCAATTTGGTTGAGAAAACAGGTTAAGCAAACAAATGAAAATGAATATAATGTGGCTGATGATGAAAATGATGATGATAGTGAGTACACACAAATTCAAGAAATAAATACTTCACTACAAATTGTTGGAGAATCACCACTAAGACGTCAAAGTTGGCCAGGAAAAGATATGCCACAACTAAACTAAAGAAGATTACGAAGAGATACAGAAGCAAAATAAGGAGTGTCTCACCAGTTCTACAGCAACAAATGTCAGAACCAGACTCTTCATTACATTCACAAATAAATGTGGGAATAAATGAATTTAATGAAATGACCAGCCAACTTAAAGAAATATTGAAAATACAGATTTCAGAAGTGAGAAACTGAAAATTTTGACTGTTCTTCCAAAAAGTTGGGGCATATGCAGGATTGAAAAAGAGTTCCAAATGTCAAACTGGTTAGCCAGATAAGCTAAAGAGTTGGTCAGATCTCAACAAAACACTATCTTCTCCCAACCCTCAGTCAAGTAAAGCAAGGCTAGCTGAGTGTCTTGAGGACATTGTTAACCCATTTTATGAATCTGACGAAATCAGCCACACAATGTCTGGCAAGAAGGACTTTAAGTCCATGAGAAAGGATGGTAACAGGATTCATGTCCAAAAAAGGCTGATACTTGGTAACATGAAAGAAATCTTTAATAAATTTAAAAATTACTTCTCAGATGTTAAGATTGGCTTCTCCAAATTTTGTCAGCTTCGACCCAGACATGTAATTCTTGCTGGGTCTGCTGGAAATCATTCTGTTTGAGTACGTGTTCAACGTCAGAATATCAAACTCATAGCCGATGCAATCAAGCTAAATAAACTGACCAAAGATATGACCCTAGAGAAAAATGTGTCAACATTGAAACGTTTGTTAGCATTAATGCTTTGCAGTCCAGCAACTGAACACTGTCTAATGAATAGCTGCACACAATGCCCTGAGGAGGATGTACTGCAAGAAGATTTGCAAGATATCCTGGAATGTAGTATGACACATGTTATTACATACAATCAGTGGTTGACTACCGACAGAAGTAATCTCAATACTGTCACATCCATATCAGATGAATCTGTAGAAAAACTTGTATTAAGTCTGAAGAAACTGAAAATACATGATTTTGTAGCTCACCAGCAATCTTCATTTTTGACAGAAACAAAATTTTCACTTTAAGATGGAGAAGTTATTGTTCTAGGGGATTTCTCAGAAAATTATTCATTTATTACTTAGGATGCTGCACAAGGATTTCATTGGAATAACCCTTTGTTTGTTCATTTAAAAATTCTAAGAATGAGTTGGAAAACCTATGTTTTGTAATTATTTCAGAATGCTTATATCATGATACTGTGACAGTATACACTTTCCAAAAGCATCTAATTGCATTTGTGAAAGAAAATGTTCCAAATCTTTCAAAGATATATTATTTTTCTGATGGTGTATCAGCACAATGCAAAGACAAGAACAATTTCATCAACTTATGCCCACTGACATTGGGATAAATGTTGAATGGTATTTCTTTGCCACGTCACATGGCAACAGCCCATGTGATGGTGTAGGAGGTACCATTAAAGGTCTTGCAGCTTGTTCCAGCTTACAACACCATCAGATACTGACTCCAGTACAACTCTATTCATGGGCAAAAGAACATTTTCCATCCATACATGTACAGTATGTCTGTAACAGTGAAGTTGAATAGACAAGACATCACCTAAAATTTAGGTTTTAAAACACCAGAACAGTGGTTGGAACTCGTCAATATCATGCTTTTCTTCCTGTTTCCAACACAACTTTGACTACAAAGGAATACTCTGAAGCCCAAGATGGCTTTGTAGTGGCTGTAGCAGAAAGTAGAATTCAGAGTCACACCATCCCATTTGAAACAGCTACAGGATACATCACAATAGTGTATGAAGATCACTGGTGGTTAGGGTATGTGTTAGGAAAGTATGAAGAGAATGAAGAATTTAAAATCAGATTCCTTCATCCACATGGAACATCAGCCTAATTTATGTTCCTATCTCAGCCAGATTAATTAATTATACCTGTGTCTCTCATTTTGTCTCTGGTTACACCAACTTCTGAAGCTGGGAGAACATACAAACTGTCATAGCAGAAGCAAATGATACATCTAAGTTATTAGAAGATTTCAAGATGATGTAAAACCATTCCAGTATGTGAGAAAATATAAGTTTTTCAAAACAGTGTCCAAAAATATGTCATTTGTTCAGCTATGTTAAGTTGAAAAATTAATTTCTCCGAAAGTTTTTGTCAGCCAAAAACCACTTTGTACACATAAAAAGCAAACCTTATTTGCAACACTTCTGCCAAGTTTCAATATAACTGAAGAAGCTACTTTTTAGAAATAAATTTTTGTATTTGGTTTAAGTTATTGCCTTAAAATAAAAAAGAAATTAGTCATAAACAAAGTTTTTATATTGTGCAAGAAAGTAGATTTTATAAGCTTTAAAATGGGCCATAGAACATTGTTTTATGTGCAATACTTAAAACATTATTGATACAATAAGTTTTCAATGTTTTATTTTGGCTGAATTTTGTAATTTTTTGAACATCCTATATCTCTGGTACTGGTTAAGATATTCCAAATATAATGCAGGGAAGAAAGTTTTAGCTCAAGATAAATATATGTGCAAATGTTCAGGAAAATAAAGAATATCAAGATTCAGGTGGAATGTTGGTTTTTGATGGAATGACCCCTAAGTCTTCATTGTGCTATGCTTAACCAAACGAATACAGTATTAATTATTAACTTTATGTTATTATCAGTGGCCCCCTGAAGATGACAACTCGTTTCGCCGAAACATGTGGACTTATTTATAAACGTTAATATATACTTTTCAATGGTGCATTGGTTGGTATGTGTCAGTCCAACATGACTGGAATGTTTCACATTCACACTTACTCTATAAAGTTATTGATTCCCCCACGAAATGTAAGGCTTTCACAGCGCTGTAGTTCAGGTTTTGATAGCTGTGGCGCTGTGTTGGTGAGTCAGCGGTTCCTGACGTTTCTAGGAACCCAGTGCCTTCGAAACGTCGCGAAAAACTGATCAAGAGACACAGCAACATCCTAGCAGATACGAATCCTTATTGACTTTTAAGAAAATTTGTCAGAAATTACCGGTAATTTTCATTGGTTATTAATGAAACATACCCCAATATTCCTAACTACCCACAAACAGGAAGCCAAAATGCAAACAAAATCACGAAAGTCTCGATATGTTGCTTTGTAATTAATAATTAATTAATTAACACTCAATAATTTGCAATATGTACGTTTCACCCAAGAGTCTAGAAAAATTAAATGGTTCTAAGGCAATACGCAACGGGCATATCACATTGCACAGCACATTCAAGGCTCAAAGAGAAGCAGTAAATAATTATG
The DNA here is from genome assembly GCA_013340265.1 of Coptotermes formosanus. Classification (NCBI taxonomy): domain Eukaryota; kingdom Metazoa; phylum Arthropoda; class Insecta; order Blattodea; family Rhinotermitidae; genus Coptotermes; species Coptotermes formosanus. The sequence goes on from BLKM01000864.1 coordinate 845,570, forward strand.
TACTCACATAATGGCAGGGCCTCTGTCTAAATGGCACGAAGACTCGTCTGTTCTCCTCTGTCTACGTCTTACACAGTGAGATCACGTCCCCCCCTCCCAAACACACACACACAAAACACGATATTACAGAATATTCACTAAATCAATTACACACCACACGATAACGAACACGACCACTCAGCTACATGATGTTATGTAAAAGAAACGAGCATTCTATCAGCGATGGATGATACACTAGTTGCAACTTGTTTCAATTTCTCTACACGCATAAATTACTGGTATACTGCACTTGAAAACTAAAAAACACCTACCACACGCTTACTGTAATTTCTCAGCCGGTTAAATAACTTGCTATTCTCCGAACTAATTCGCACTATGTGTTGCCGTATACACAACAAATGCGCCATTTTCCGGAAACATGAGAATCAACACGCAGCGCTCTGCAGGTGTGTTCACTACGCATTGCAAGTGTGGGTGATAACAGACACTAGCCTTACAGGTTGGGCGATTCTAATTTATCGTCTATAAATTTACAGGGGAGTAAGCTCAAGTATTAAAAGAGAATGTCTAAGAACACAGCACGTAAGAGAAAGAGATAGGTACGAAACTAGCTAGAAGGCGTTCTTGTCATTGAGCTGTTAGGGTGGCAGCCTTTGACAGCGTTGGTGGGAACACAACACTGCACTCACAAAGATACCACACCACCTGGCTGATGGGTTTTGCGATCAGGATAAAATTGCAAATGAAAGTTTACGATTTCGTACGTCGCTGAGCTTCATTCTGTCGTGTGGCATCAATGTCATTTAAACAAAATCAGAACTCAGTATTTCGTCCTTTTATAAAAGATCTTTTTAAGGCTAAGACTGTCCATGCTGTTAAAGTCCAGATACGAGTGTCATATCTTCCTCTAACGTTCACATTATCACAAATATGAGGAGAATTGTGTAAGTTTTAAGGTCTTCGTGGCGGTAAGTGTGCATACTGTGATCGTCTGATTCACGACACAGTTCAGTCTTGGATGGGGATACCAATGTTTCGGAAAAACATGCTGCCTCCATCTTCAGTATCAAAGCGGTTGGTGCCCACATCTTAGACTAACGGCTGTGACGGATCAGAAAGGTCATAAATTTGGTGATGGGACAGGAAAAGAGATTTGGATGTTGTGAATTCGAGGCAATAACTAGCCAGAATTTGTGTGTGTGGAGGTCAATATATTTATCCCGTTATACCATACGACAGCGTACTGCGCAGTATTTATGTTGCGCAACTAAAAGACGGCCGATCCCAGCGGCCGCGCGGTCTAAGACCCAGCACTTGCTGAGACCGCGGGTTCAAATCCCACCGGGGACATGGATGTTTGTCTCTTGTGAGTGTTTGTGTTGTCAGGTAGAGGTCTCTGCGACTGGTCGATCCCTCGTCCAGAGGAGTCCCACCGACTGTGGTGTGTGTCTGTGTGTTATCAAGTGAAAATAAACAACCTCGACACCAACTGTGAGTAGGTAGAAGAGGTAAGGACTACGAAACGAAACTAAAGATGACATTACAGTAATGACACTATTTACGGCATCCATTTGTTTTTGTAAAACTACTCGTAAGGCAGAAGCTCATGAAACGAAAATAAATTTTCCATTACTTCCCATATTATTAATCCAAATTGGTCTTAGAGTCAAAAAGTTGCTCCCTGAACATAAAAAGGTTTCCTTAATAGAACACGAAACAGTATCTAAGTTAGAAGAAAATAACATTAATGATTAATTACCGTAAAAATGCCATTCTTAACCACTAACTTGTGAAAATAAGTACATAATTGAAGCTGCATGGAAAATGCATAACGTAGGTACCATCCTTGTTACAAGGATTAATGTCAAAAACATTTAATACGAAGTAATAAGGCGAGTTCTTCAGTGTCGTGTTTGGTGGGTCATTGGGGTCTGCGTCTGAGTACTCGACAAGACTGCGGAAAAAACAGCGCCGGCAAGAGGCGCCAGGAATAAAAGTCAGCGAGAGGAAGAAGCTCATACTTGCATAAATGCTACTTGCCTGGAAGACTGAAACACATATTAACATGTACAGCTGTTACAAGCAAAATATCGTAAATCGATGACTCGTACACAGAGGCATTACAGGACTTTTAGAGCCACAGGAGACAAGAAAAAAGAATAGAAATTTGTGACAGTTCAACGTATGGGAATAGCATCCAATCAGACAGCATTATGCGTGTTCTATGCGACGCTTTGACACAGAACAAATAATGAGGGGAAAAGGACGGCCGAAATTACGTTCGAATGCTGTTTTAAACGTGCCTTTGCAGTCACAACACGAACCTAAGCTCATGCTACCCATATATACACTATTCCAACTTTGAAATCCTATTTTAAAGGGTCGTTAAATCTAGTTGGAAATGTTGGATTGATTGCCAATTAATTCTTGAATAGTTACAAGCTTCCACTTCAGATCGCCACATTACAACGATCTATCTCCCAACTCTTGAAATTCGTGACCAGCAACTTTTAATGGGGACAACCATGAGTGACTAGAAGAAAATGTTTCTTAATTTGTTCCAAATTCCTCTGACACATTCCAAGAATTAGCTCCTGTCATTACGAGGTACGCATGCACTTATCGCACGTTCTTTGCATGAAGTTAATCCATAATAGGGAGGTCAACTCCGTATTCTTCACCTCCAAAACTACTGAATGAATTTAGATTAAAATTAATATTTGTAATATTACTGGTTGTCGCTTAAGTTTCGCGGACAAATAAAGTGTTTTATTTAACGACGCTGTGAACTGTTAAGGCCCAACAGCGTTCGTGATAAATAACTTAACGAGTAACAGGGCATGAAACGATACTGACAAGGGAAATCCGAAATCCTGGGCGAGAAACCTAGTCCAGTGCCACTGTGTTAGCAAAATATCCCACGCCAACAGATCTGGCATCATGCCCGGGCTACTAACCGCCAACCATGACATATAAAGTAAGAGGTAAAACTCCAACTACGAATAGTTAGGATTTAGAATTCTGAAAGGTACTAACATTACTCAGGCGGAAACCAGTGGACTTTATTTAGGATGACTCTATCCACCACCTAGTATTCCGAAGACAGCATAATGTTTCATAAAGTGGGACTGTTTCCATCCACAGGTGAAAACGCAGGGACGCACCTAAATGTCACGTAAACACTATTCATCACATTCTCATTTGAGCATGTTGAAACAGTCCCAAACGGCATGATAATATAAAAATCTCTCTCAAAAACGTGGTGAGTATATGGACTGCATTCAACTGAATAACGAAAAAGTCGGGTGGCGAGCTCTTGTAAAACACAGCAAAAACATTCAAATTCCACAAAGGCAGAGGAAAGCATTAACTGAATTAACTCCAAGAAAACAGTTCTTCTTGAGCAGCCAGTAGTTCCTTAGAAAATCAAACAATTTTTATGAAACACAGATGCTAATTACCTTGTTTGTAACAGCCCACCAATTGCCTCTGAGCCAGCTTAATCCATTCAAGGTTCTCCCATCCTTCCTCCATTTTAATATTAACCTCTCACCTATGCCTAGGTCTTCTAAGTGGTTACTTTACTTTAGGTTGCCCAATTAAAACTCTGTAGGCATTTCTCTTCTCCCACATACGTGCCACGTGTCCCTCACATCTCATCCTCCTTCATTAGATCACCCGAATATTACCATAATACATAATGTAATATTCATTGTGTGGAGGGAAGATAGTCTGAGTTATTGACAGAATTGTTAAATAAATAAACAAATAAATGTCCCATATATTTAAAAACAGCACCAAACCTTGAGTTCCATAGCAAAATCTTTGATTATCGTTATTGATTGATCATCATCGACATAAAATCTGAGCCACCGACATCATCATCAAATGAACAACTAAAAAAATGAACATAGGATCGTTAGAACACATTACACAACACAAGACATTAAAACCTGCATCGAAATGAAGAGATCCACGTACACTAAACTGGAAATGAAATTACCAATACACGCCAAGAAAGTCAGTTGTGTAAATTTTAATGTTCACCAGTGTACTACGTAAGATCTATTATTTTACAAAAGACTGCGTACGTCATACAATTACAACGAACACGTTACCTAATAAACGAAGTTTTACGGAGAAGAAGGTAAGAAGAATATTTTATTTGCCTGCAAACTGCATAAAACGGATCTGATCGTGAATACTAGAAAATGGGGCACATTAAAGTGATTCAGTGATGGTAGACTTCACTTATACCAAAGTGACTTTCATGTATTTCGAGAAATTCCCTAGAATATAAAATCAGGTACTTGATGAACAAATTAGCGCAACAACTTAGCAAGAAATAACCGTATTCACAGATACATTTGGACACATCTCGTCAATATATCAGAAGCCACCAATCGCCACAATGGAACAGATCACCAAACCACGAAGTCCATACGTTTAAATACTTTTATAACTAACTACAGTTTTATTTTATTCCAAAACCTTTTTTTAAATTATGTAAAATGAGATCTCAGTTGCTAAGAATCTTACCGTTTACATTTTGCATATGAAAGGCCTGGTGATAAGTGTAAAAAGCAGTCGAAACATATAGCCTGTATTATAATAAAAAGACACTATACAGTTGTGGTGACGGTAATTCATTCACTGAATACTTATCCAACTCACAACAGTATGTGTAGCATAAAGTTTTAAACATCAGACGCCCTTTATGCCATAAAAGTTTTCTCAATACAAAGCGTGTCCAATGATAAATTTTCACATTTATGTGGGCTGCGAGTAGTTATTATTCAAGGTAACAGTAACGTAAAATTTTGAACATAAAAATGTTAGCAGAAACTCGCTCCTTTGAATCTTTGTAGTAGAAAATTTTTAAAAATTCAACATAAAACTTCCAAATTTCAAGACAAACTTTTACATGTGCTACGCAATTATTAAAGACGGAAAAATTTGTCAGAAATTCAACTTAAATATTCAGATATAAAAGTTACATTTTTAACAGCACTTCCTGTTCAGTGCTTTAAGGAATGAATTTAGTTGCTTGTGCTGAACGTGAATGATTCCTGTTATTGCTTACAAAAATAAATCAGTACCTTCACAGCCGTCAGTCTCTAGCACTACTCAATCCAGTCATCTGTCAGTACCTTAATTCCCCTGCACACATGTCACTGTTCATGTGTCATCATTTGTTGGATCCACAATTGTGCCCCAAAAGAGTGGAGATCCAGTAATTTCATGTTTTATGAAAAATACAAAAGGTCTGTCCACTATAAAATTCTTAAAATCTCCAAAGTAATCAACCAGAGTGGTCCCAACAGCAGCAGCTTCTGTTCCCACTTCACTGACTTCCAGAAAAACTTGCTGAATAATATCACCAATCTCAAAATCATGCTTATGGGAGACTCCACTGACGTCTTCCCCATATAATTGTTCAGGGTTTTCAGGTTGAGCTCTTGACTTGCACAGTGTTTGATAGCGCAGTGAACAATTCGAGCCACCGCACAGAACACTTTCACTTTCCTGCTTCTTGTTTTGTTCAGGAACAGACCCAAGGACTTTCTTTTGCATCTCAGACGCACTCTGCTGCTGAAGGAGGGACAAACCCGTCCGAATGCTAAAGGTCTGGGCTAGTCTCATCTTAGGCATAACTAGTGTCACTGACGCAAGCTTTGTGGAAGACACGAGCTGTCTAACATCATCTAGAGATAACCTAGCTGCGAATGCGTGTATGTTGTATAGGTCGCCTACGTCTGGCAGAATAACATACATTGCTGCTTCAGCATGTTTATATGGGATGGATATCATGCGACAGCCACACCTGTTGTTCTCCACGTACATAAGATCAAACTGTCCCCGCATAAACTGGACGTTGACTGTTCGAGAATCACTGGACCTGAATTTTCCTGGCATCGTGTACTGCGGATTGAATGGCGTTTCCCAGTCTCCTTTAAAATAGATGGCATTGGTCAAGATAGCCGCTGTTGTGCGAGGTAGTGGGCGATTGAAAACTTCCTTGATGGTGCCCAGTGTATGTTTGGCTGCCCACTGATTGATAGTGTCCACAGCTCTGAAAGGATCTCCACTGTAAAAAAATGAATAAGTAGGGAAGAGATATTTAGCAATCAGTTACACATTACACGGAGATAATGGAAAGTAACAAACACATGAGATGATAATGTAAGAAGGAAAGAAACAAATAAAAACAACAGAAAACGAGAGTAAGACATTTTATGATAAAAGTCAATTTTCCCTGTGCAAGCCACGAAGGAATGTGGGAAATGGAGTTACAGATCCACGCATTCATAACCTCAAAACAAGAAGGGAGTGAGTGGTCAGCTACACACAGAGGAAGAAGAGATCTCCTGGTACCCACTGAATGGGAGGTTCGATTAGCCCCACAGCCGGTCTGAAGACGGAAGAAGAGAAGAATACAAGTATACCTGCTGGAAATCGAAACATGGCTCTCGGTTGCGCTGCCCCTAGTTTAATCACGTCAACTACCCAATCCTAGCTCAGTGATTTTGTGTCCTTATGTACTTGATGGTTCATTTATAATGACACTATCGGTAGAACAGAGTAGGGCTAATTTGTAAAACGGCATATTTGTCCGTGTCGACGCCACGACGGCATAAAGATGGTGCACCTACCTATACTCCGTCTCGGACTTAGAGGGAGGTGAGTGATAAACGTCTCTCCCCGGCTGCTTTACCTCCGAGGAAAGAACCCCGCTACGAGGCTAGGTGGGCCCCAGTGCCATAACTACTATAGCATAACTACTACACCGACCGAGCTATCCCGGTTCTTGTAACTGACAGAAACAGCGAAGTGTGCTAACCAGACTAAAGCAGAACAATATTACTCTTCTAACGTCAAGATGGAGGCAGATTCTTTTTCTCAGAAACTTTACTCAATTGTTTCTATACTGCATTTATGCTGTCATCGACGGTTTATGTATGATCTCTTTAGTTTTCACACTCTCAGCCCACAAAAATCTGACCGTTGTTCTTTGATTCACTCCAAAAATGCAGCAGCCATATCAAATCTGCAAAAATATCATGAACAAAAAGAAAATTCGAAGCAATAAGCAAAAATTGAAAGGATCATATTTTTCACAGCCACTACGTTTTTCATTCCTGCCGTCACTTCTCAGGTAACGTAAAAACTCCCCTGCCCCCCCTCCTCCCTTCCCATATCCAATTATTACCCCACGAACTGAAATCAGGAAGTTCTTAGGGCGGTGCCAAAGACGAGTGCTAGGTGACGCCGTATGGACTAATAACAGGCTATCAGACTACACACACGGCGTCACATCCAAAAAGACAGCAACCTTAAACTCAGGTCACAGAGCGTTAAAGGCAAAACGTGCCGTAATTACCTGAAGTCTAAACGCATCACTTCCATTCCATAAAGTTCAGTTGCTGCCTTTTGGTAATCAGAGGAAAGATTTAGCAAGGAGTCAATAAATAGTGCACTAGCCAGGTGCAGTTGGTATGACTTGTCTAAACCCGGACTGGTCTTCAGGAACTTGATAAGACTTCCCATATGCTGATGGAACTCTACGACTGTTGCTTCAGCAGTATCTTTGGTCCTGTTTATGGCTGTCAGAATGTTCAGAATGTGACTTCGGGCGGATCCACGTGCCCCCAGCAATGTCTCGGCCAGAGCCATGGTGGTGCTAATGGGAGACAGCAACAGGTTCCTCTTGGCCTCAGGGATCAGAAGGTCTTTCAAGCGGACAGTGACAGCGAATAGAGCCTCTATCGCGTGGAAGTATGTTGCATGTAGGTCGCCTGGGCTGTGACTCCGTTCTGCAGCTGTGAAGGGAGACAAGAAGCTGCTTGGGAAGACGATGGAACTGCGATCCTGGTTCTGGGAGTCTCTGTAGTGCATCCATGCACCATCCGAGGACATGCAAAGTGTCAGGATCAGAGCTAGCAGAACGGAGTACATTTCCATTGGCTGCAACAAAAAATGCATTGGTTCATTTAAAGTTTCCTTTTACCTGCCAACTATGGGTTGTCACTTCTTGTCAGCTCGCTTACTGTATTAATGTACACGAATCAGCTGACCTCCCACACGCGCGGCTGGATTGCGGCGGGAAGGGACAAACCATAGTTGTCGAAGAAGTTAATGGTCGTTTATTTAGATTAAATTCAGAGAGGGAACTGGCTTCTGTCTCTAAGGGAAATTTATGGCTGTTTGCAGATTATTCTTCGCGCGTTTTTGTTTATCTATCCATCTAAATCCATAGAACAGAATCTTTCCGGAGAAGCTGACAGTTGCTCAGGTGGATAAAAATCCCACATTTTTATGACACCGAAAAATGTATTACCTTGTTACATGAGACGCCTCAGGACCTTAAATTGGGCCAGCTGAGTTCCGTTCAAACACATGTCATGAAGACCTGTTGTTTTTAACCTTTTAAAGCCTAGCGGTAACTTTACATACCACCAGGTTTAACATTAAAAAATTCTACGTGGTGCCCACATTGCGTTTATGTGTTTTGTACGGATCTCAGAAAAAACAGCAACTTTTGCCTTATAAAACATTAAGAGACTGGTTTATATAACCGGAGTGGAGGGTGTTTACAGCGCGGTACGCACTGAGTCCTTATATAAAACAGATACGCTTCGTCTTTAAAGGGTTAATATACTCCCCGCATACGACCTCGTTTAATGGTAGTGCTGTAACCCCATGTCTCGGTTTGACTTCACGGCCTGTTGTGTAATTAAGCATAGTGAAAATTTTACCTTAGTTTATTTACCACATATCATTTCCAAGAGGTATTTCCCTTCAATGATACAACATTTTGTCCATTTCTTAAATTACAGTGCGTGCTAGCTTTCATACTGCTGTCCCATGATTTCAGAATTCTAACAATACATGGCAAATTTCGTAATGAAAAGCTCTCTACTGACGTAACATTTTTTTAGCCAACCGTTTGCTCTTTCTCTCTCAAACCGAAATATTTTCAGTAGTTTTCTTTTTATTTTAATGTACTACACGATTTGTCCCTTAAACTTCTCATAAAAAGACTCCAAAGCACCTTACACAATGCCACACATTCTTGATATCTAATTGCATATAAACATACATAAGAAAGAACAGTAGTTAGACGAAAATACATTAGTCAGTGACAGTGGCAGTTATGGTGTACCAGACACGCCAGCGTTATTGTACAACGGAAAAATAAACGCTGTTATTCTATAATGGAACACGAGAGACAATGTACTTATAGCGTACAGTCAGACGTGTGCGCCTAACCATTGTCGCTGTGGAAACGTGTCATGTATTCTGAGTGTTTGTTCGTAGCCTTAGTTATCCAGCATGCGCCGTATTATATTGTCGTCTGTGGCCTGTCTGTCTCGGTCATATTTTTCCATATTATCTTATAAACAGCATGATTTTCGAAAAAAATAGATTATCGAAAATAAAACGTGTGTTTTGATCGTATCTACAACTTCTGTCTGAAATATTTATCACTCTAAGACGAATTCAGCGAGATATTTTCATAAACGTGCGTTACATCCTTATGTAACCCGCCCCTAGTTCTTGTCAGATTTTAAAGAAACTTCAATTTTTTCAACAGACTTTTGAGAAATATTCAAGGAAAAAATTTCGTGAAAATCTCTCCAGTGACAGCAGAGTTGTTCCATGCTGACGGACAGGCAGACAGAGACAGACAGACATGACGGTGCTAAGAGTCACTTTTCACGATTTTGCGAAAGTGCCTAAAAAGGTATGATGTAAAATTAAACATAATAAAACATTACGTAAGATAACTTCGTGCCGCTTACACGTTCATATCACAAACCGAGCATCAGCTTGTGAAAATTGTGGAAAAAAATCACCTAAAACTGAACCAGGCCATTCGTTAAAAATGTTACTTTACAGATCACCAAATAGCTGTTGGTTTCAAGAATAAATTCAAGAACTTCATTACACCCGCTCTCGCTGTTCCAGTACAATAAATGCTAAGGTTTAAATACGTCCTAAGGCAGACATTCAATATCGCACGTAGGAACAAACTGCATGATGCGTACTCGTGGCAGTAGTAACCTGGGGCCCACCGTATAGCTAGGTGTCATAAAACAGGCACACGAATAACACTGGCACCTGCGTATCAAATCGTGCTGAAGCAAAGCCTCTGGCGTGCATTTTATAGACCCCCATAAAAGAAACCTCTTCGTTATTTTGAGGCTAGAGTAATATACCAAAATAGGTGCGACTTGCATGCCGGGTAATCAGGGCAAAACTCCAAAAGCGCCTAAGCAGGACCTACCTACGTTACACACACACATCTAAAATTTTATAAAACATTGTCTAAATTTTAAAAATAGTTGTTTTCAGATTTGTGCTGCCGTGTTGTCTGGTAGATGTGTATCGACACCTCTGGGTAACCTGACGTTTCTGTCACAAGACAGATCTACCTTGCTGACGAAGGACATCAGGATTGATCCACACTGACGATGGAGACAGCAAGGTGCTCTGAAAATACTGGACTCATCTACCCGCCTATATGGCGTCCCATCCACACTTTTCTTAGTAACCGCTGTCAGAATATCAAATTGCACTCATTTATTATATTCCTATCTTGTTTCTTCTTTTATCCTGCCTGAAAAGCCTACACTACTTTTAATTTTAACAGCAAGTGACATTGGAAATTAGGTAATAATGGAGACATATTAGGGACAGAATATAACAGGAGAAAAAACACGTTGATAGATTTTAAAACGTAATGATGTTGTAGTTGAAATATGTCCAGCTTGTAATGACTTGTGTGAATATATGTAAGAAGTCTTTGCACTAAGAACGTAATAAATCCTGCACAACAATATGGTGGTGATAATGTTGATAAAAAGGTAAATGTTACCCTATAACATACCATGAAGGCACACAGGGGCCAGTGGGTGTATAGCTCCACCCTTTCTTTAACTTCAGCACTAGAAGGGGGGTTGCTGGTCAAAGCTACGCACTGGTCGCTCTGTCCCTGGGACTGAGACCCAGTACCCACAGTACAGTAGACTTGGTGGGCCTCAGGGCCGGTCTGGACGGATATGGAAAACCTCGACCCCATGGGGGGGGGGGGGGTCGAGCCCCGGACCATCCAGCCTCTAGCGAGTTGTTATACCGACTACTCTAACCCGGCCTTCAATTATGCTGGCACAAACAGTTGCGCTGCAGCCCAACATAATTCTGTGCTTTCCACTTAAAGGTGGTTTATGTGCATTGTATCAGCTTCGATAACTTTAAATTAGAAATAACATATTCATTATAACTGACAGTTTGCTAATAACTGCGGCAGAGTAAACGGTCGTGATATATGACAAATACTACCCCATTGTCTTCGTGGATGGAATGAGAAAAATTTGAAAATATCTAACAAGCTAACGCGCTCCCATTAACAGATTCGGAACAATCACGTACCAAATAAAACGGAATAGTGCCTACCACAACAATGGGATACAGACCTTTCTGTAAAAGAAGTTTCGAACACATTGTACAAATACCTGACATGTGTAGCGTTTGTTTACATTACCTGTCAGTACTCGTATTAAAAAATAACTGCGCCATGGATCAACCCGCAGGCAGCCTTGGGCTGTACTTCAAGGTTGCACATTTGAAAGTACTTACAACGGCGTCTGAAGTGTCTGCGGTCACATAATATCTACTTCAGAATGGTGAAACGCAGGTGCGGCAAGTGTGTTAGTTAAACACAGGCCTATTTGAACCTGTCCATTTCCTACACAGGAATAAAGGTTCCCAAATACGTTCTACTTGTTGACAGCTAAGTAATGCAAGAGGTACAACCGACCATGGAAGTCGAGTGAGTACCATTTTGCCACATATTCGAAAGGACTCGGCGTCACTACTGCTTTATTCCAGAAACTGTACAATCCAGTTTTTACCACATTCGTTCATTCCGCAGTCTGTCTTACGACAGGTCCACAGAGTCTGCCAAAACGAGTTATCCACAGAGTACGATCTAGCGGTTACCCTTTCAATTTTCAGTACCCTTTTTTTCCTGTTAAGGTCACCCAGTAGCTGCTTACATCTTCTTCCTTGTCTTCCTGTCACTTCTACCCTTTCCTCTAACTTTCCTTAAATAACGTGTTTTAGAAGGCAGTTCCTACGTAAGACGTGACCAACCCATTCAGCCTTCCTTCTTTGTATCATTTGTAAGATATTCCCCTCCTCTTTGACGCTTTGTAATACTTCATTTCTCTGACAATCGGTCCAACTGATCTTATCCAAACTTCTCCAGCATCAAATTTCAACATTTTCCACGTATTTCTGATCTACTTTCCGAAGTGTGTCACCACACACCTTGTTCAATAAAGCTAAATAAATTCAGCCACTTAAAACGCCTTTAAGGAACCACAAACAAACAGAAGAAAATTTTCCCTGATCTCAAACACCACGCTCTGATGACACATAGAAGAATGAAGGTTGGGATCCAAACATTACACTGGGGGGGGGGGGGTGGTTATTTTCAGTTGGGTGCTCTGAGCAAGTAGAAACTGTACCAGATATCCGTGTTATAAAGGTTCCTGGAATATGGTATTGTGGGTCTAACAAGACAGGAAACCTGAGTAGTTGAGCGTCTTTCAATAGATCTGTACAATTTTACGTACGCCATTGGCATCTGATATTCATTTATTGTAGAAAATCTGTTTTATCAATCAGACGGCAAATCTACGAGCTATACCGAATTACTCAGCGAATAACATGCTTATAAAATGGACAGGCTGTGAACAGACTCAATGGAGGAATGTTATCGAAGTTTACCTCCACAAAAGCATGGACAAAACAACATGTAGCTTCGTAAACAGTTATCAGCTTTTTACAGGAATGTTCTGTCTCTCAATCTCCAAAGTAGAAGGACCCCACCCCTCTAATTCTTTAACCTGAAGACAGAAGCAGCACGCTTCTCCAGAAACGTCGGTACGCATCTGTCACACTGCGTGGTGTAACACCCCAGCACACATTAACGTTCACCGTCACCACCATGTTCATTAACCATTTAAAGACGAAGCGTATCTGTTTTATATAAGGACTCAGTGCGTACCGCGCTGTAAACACTCTCCACTTCGGTTATAAAAACCAGTCTCTTAATGTTTTATAAGGCAAAAGTTGCTGTTTGTTCTGTGATCCGTACAAAACACATAAACGCAATGTGGGCACCACGTAGAATTTTTTAATGTTAAACCTGTTCGTATGTAAAGTTACCGCTAGACTTTAAAAGGTTAAATCCCATCTTCTCGCACAATTACTGCTTACTTAGTACTGACATTCTGCAACAGTGGTACTTGCATCTATACTCCTACCTTGCCATATGACCGCTAATATGTGTTAATTCACTAATCCACGGCATCTTAATACAACTACGTAATTACTGAGTCACCCGCTACGATTTCCACTGATGGCTCTTTAATTGAACGCTTCGTACATATCACAGCCCTGGCGGAATACTAAGTAATCACAGTTTCGCTAAATATTCACGCCATGAATTCTGAAATTTCGTAAGAAACTGTTTCACTGACGTAATTGGCGAAGTTCGACGCAGCAATGTCGACCCCAGGATAAGTGACTCTGTAAGACTGTTTCCTAACGACAGGAGTTGCTGCCACCTACCGAAGTTTCAACTGGGAGAACAGTCGCGGTGTAACACACTCCTATATTAAGGCTAGTAGCTACATATGGAATACATCATGCTTACATACAAGCACAAGTAAATCCGCCGTATTAAGATTTTTTGAGTACCTTAAAGTTGTTCATGTGGTCAAATTTCTACAGAAATGTATGCTTTATATCTGTGCTCAGTTTAATATTATCCTCCCATCTATTCCACGGTCTCCCAAATAGTTTCTTACTCAGAAGTTCCCTGAATAAAAGCTACTCTTTGTTTTTCCCCACACCTGACACAAGTTATGTCCAACCCGTACAGTAATGCATGAATGTCACATCAATCGTTTCTATAACCAGTGGCGTAGATAGGCCGATCCCAATGACAGCGCAGTCTAAGGCGTCGGTCTGCGGCCATTCGCTTGTTGTGATTGTGGGTTCGAATCCCACCGAAGGTATGGATTTCTCTCTCTTGTGAATGCTGTGTGTTGTCAGGTAGAGGTCTCTGTGTTGGGCTGATCACTCATCCAGAGGAATCCTACCGAGTGTGGCGTGTCCAACTGCGTGTGCTCGCGAAGCTTCGACAGGAGGAGGCCGCGACCCACTAGCGATGTCAAGGCATTGGAAGAAAAAGATGGAAAAGATGAAGTTGCGTAGATAACGGGTTCTGGGGCCCCCACGACCCGACAATCGTGGCCCGTCTGTAATTGTTAGTGAAATTACTCACAGATCTCATAATGAGGGTCTATAACACTGCCTTCTGTCGGAATAACGGAATCCAGTCCGACAGAACCCCCAACAAATTTTAGTGTTCTATAAATATGGGGCCCCGTCGGCACCGCTTGATGTGCGAAGGCCTTTTTATTTATTTATTTATTTATTTATTTTAGTGGTGAAGGGCCCCGCAGCAGAAGCTACGGACGCACCGCAGCCTTGAGGCTTATTGTGCAACCCTGTGACGAAGATGACCATGATGATTATTATTTTTTGTCCTTTTCCTAGTAATGGAGCACCGGTGGAATGATATTGACAGGGGAAAACCGAAGTACTCGGGGAAAAACCTGTCCCAGTGCCACTTTGTCCACCACAAATCCCACATATACTGACCCGGGATCGAACCCTGGCCTCCGCGGTGGGAGGCCGGCGGCTAACCGCCTGAGCCATGGCACGGCCGTGCGAAGGCCTTACTTAAACCACTGTCTACAACGCATCATAAAGCAAACACTCGTGTTTGAAATAATTTGCTTCATGGACTTTGAACTGCCTCACGTGCTACGAAAACGCTATGTTTCGCGGACAGGACCGGTTCCGGTCCTCTGGCGAAACATGAGGCCAACATCCACACAGCTGGGCCAAGTACGTAAAGCTATTCCCAACCAGTTTTTAACACGAGACGGTAGAAAACGTGTAAAAATTAATAATTCCAGTTATGATGGAAATTCACCGCTGGAATCTTACAGAACTGCTGTACTTCATGTTACTTTACGTGAAAGAACCCAGATAATTCAGGTAACACGCACGTATTACAGTAAATACAGAGAGTCTCTCAATGTACGGTATGATTATAACCCTTCTAAAAATATGCGCCACATTCATTTGCTCATTTAATTAAGTGCCCTTCAATTTAACTGCATAAACCGCAGAGCGTCGAAAGAAAGATGAACTGTTCAGTTTAAAAGACAAATACTGCGGGAACAAGACGAGAGTGGCTGATCGTTAACTGCTCACTTTAAAGCTTGGTCGTTCCTTTACGAACAGCTGGGTTTAATATTCAAAGATCCTGCACTTTGGCCACGTAGTGTAATTATGTGTTTGTATGAATTCAAGCGGGAAAGACAGATTATTTGCTGCTACAGTATTAAACGAACCGAGACAGCGTGTGTTTACTACGCGGTAAGACATGAGTGTTTAAATACGTTAAGTTCGTCTTTAAAAAGTTAGAGGGCGTGACATTGACTCACGCGGTTAGTCTCCAGTCTTCTACTGCGGAGGCCGGGTTCGATCCCAAGTCAGCCCATGTGAGACTTTTGGTGGACAAAGGGGCATGATGACAGGTTTTTACCCAGTACTTACGTTTTCCTCTTATCATTCCACCAATGCTCCACACTCAGCTTAATCTACATGTTGCTCTTACCAGAAGGAGGAAAGGGCGAACTTTGGGAACCTCCAAAAAGCAGTGCTCTGTCGAAAATCTGGGATCATTGGCGAAAAAAAAGTGAGTTCAATTTCTTAAAGGGCTAAAGCGCACTAACGTGTCGAACGTTGTAATATTAAAGCCCTTTGAATTTTTTACACTGAAATCATTCACAGGTTTGAATTATACTACACAGTATAGCACTCACTTCCTTCTAGTGCCGAGGTCAAGAATGAGTGGAGCTATACCTCTACTTCCCCTACATTCCTTCATGGCTTGGAAAGGGAAAATTTACCTTTTTACTACAGTGCATGAACTGTTTAGTCTCTATAACGGAGTCAGCCAACCCAGCCCTACCAAAATTCCCTAAAAATTTCCGCCAAACCCAATAATCCCAACCACATTATAGGCCTACACTGCGTCACGACGCAGCCTTACACATATAAAATAAATAAAATGCACACTTCGGCTGAAACGTTCAACTTCTTCCCTCTGCTGCGTACTCAGACATTTCATTTCCCATAAGTTTAACTTCTTCACTGAGCCAACCTTTCTCAGAAGGACGATCGGACACAGACTGGGAAACCTTCAGAGCAGTATATTTCCACCTTCTCCCCCCCCTCCCCCCCCCCCCGAGGAAATAGACCTAGTTCCTCACACTAACATCCGCTGCTGCTACTTCTTTACTTTTCACTCTTCAACACAGTCGTCTATGGGCAATGAAAGTGTAACACATCTATTTCGTTCACATGCATCCCGAACTTAACGGAAACGCATATATCTCGGAGAATATCTCTATGTCAAGAACAGAGAGAGCGAACTAAGCTACAGTTACCAACAAACTTATATTTGATTTTTTTACTTGTACTATAGAAGAATGAGATGGGTTGGGCACGTAGCACGTGTCGGGGCAAAGAGAGATGCATACAGGATTTTGGTGGGGAGACCTGAGGGAAGGCGACCACTTGGGAGACCCAGGCCTAGATGGGAGGATAATAGTAAAATGGATCTTCAAGAAGTGGGATGGGTGGCATGGACTGGATTGAGCTGGCTCAGGATAGGGAGAGGTGGCAGGCTCTTGTGAAAGCGGTAATGAATCTCCGGGTTCCATAAAATGCGGGGAATTTCTTGACCAGCTGAGAAACTGTTAGCTTCTCAAGAAGGTCTCTGCTCGATGGAGTTAGTTAGTTAGTTAGTTAGTTAGTTAGTTAGTTAGTTAGTTAGTATATTTAACTCCTGTGTCAGTAACTGGAACCATACGGTATCGAATAACTGGTCACTAATGCAGGGACGAATAACTGTTGAAAAACTCGAACAGCCATCTCAAAGCACGGGGTACCAGAATGGTGACACGAATCAAGTTTCACACTCCGGACTCAGCAATATTAGGAGCCACCATACAAAATTTAATCGCCGGGGCTACTTGGTGCCCAGTATTTTTGCACACCTGTGATATTGAACAATGAATTCAGGAGGAAGTGGTGTTAGCATCATTTGAGGTACGTGCAAATGGGGCACTGCGGTAAACTAAGAAAATTCCCAGTCAGCCCCAGTTCCCTCCAAGATTAAAACCGGGCACCTCAGGAACACAAGTCGCAGTTCTTAGCCAATAATATAAAGTGTTACTCTATGTATCACCAGATTTAACGTTCAAAAAATTCGACGCTGTACCCAATAAATGCATGTATGGCTTTTACATAATCTCAGAACAAACAATCATTATTACCCTATTCAGGATTAAATTATTAGTATTTATAGTGCAGAAGTGTTTTTACTAAGCAGTGTCGAAACGTACATAAATACATACACACATACATCCTGATAGGCGTTTAAATATGTATATGCGTGCATACATGCATACATACATACATACATACATACATAGACACATACGTACATACGTACATACATACATACATACGTACGTACGTACACACATACATACATACATACATACATACATACATACATACATACATACATACATACATACATACATACATACATACATACACACACACACACACACACACACACACATAGGTGCGTCAATACATACATACACACACATACAAATTACTGTAACACTTGACGCAATGTGTCGCGACATACGAAACTAAACTAAATTATATCGCAGACGCTTATTCGCCGGCTTTTCACTGCAGAAGCTCGGATTAGACCACAGGGTATTCTGTGCGGAATTTCTGGTGGCCAAAGGCGCACTGGAACACGGATTATCCGTTACTTCTGTTTTCCCATGTCAGTATTGTTACATCAATGCCCCACATCCATATTCATTCATCTACTTCCGCCATATATTTGAGTTCCTGACAGCTTCGTACATAAAGCACTAAATCAAAATTTCTTTGGAGCAAAGCAGAGAAGTTTGAGTAACACAATGCCACACATCCGACCTGCCATTATGACTTTTTCTTTTTCCGCGTCACGTCTGCAGATTGGATAGCACAGCGCAGCGTTAGTAGCGTGGCACTGACAAAGCCAAGAAGAACCTGTTTCCACTTAGTGTTGTGAAACCGGTTAGCTCATGACCTTCGGGGTAGTCCACTCACATGATACAACGTGCGTTTTATTGACGCCCGATTACGGAATTTTAACTAAAAGTTGCGCAAATAACCGACTGTTGATCTTGAACTTCACGTTGCTAACAAAGTTAAAGTGGTTGTCCGAAATATCTCGCTGCAAATGAAGGAAAATAGTTCTGATGTACTATGTAAACTTCACGAACGCGTCAGTTTCTCGTTATCACTCACATGGGACGGGAATTTCGACCAACATTCCACTCACTCGCTTACTTCAATTGCTACACAGAAGACTATAGTACAGGGCTGCGCATATCCCTATGATAGTGGGGCACTCAGATTTAATTTCCTCTAACATCGACGCCATGATGGTGACCCTTTTAAGCCCGAAGCAGACATTCTTGTTTTTATTGAACACAGTGGTTTATTGGGTGCTCGCAAATGTTCACTGTTTCACCCTGTGCTGAATGATCTGACTAGGACAAAACCTCACACCCTACGTTTAGAGTATTCAGAAGGTTCCCGCTTCGAATCCCCTCAGGGACACCACCCATCTGGACCGGACGTTTTCTGTGGTATCTCTCCTATTGTCCAGGAAGGTACTGGGATAGCATCTCAATTCAACCACATCCGCTTCCTTCCACATTCAATTCAACCACATCCGCTTTCTTCCAAATGTAATTCAACCACATCCGCTTCCTTCCACATTCAATTCAACCACATCCGCTTTCTTCCAAATGTAATTCAACCACATCTGCTTGCTTCCAAGGTCCTTCAGTTTCCTGATTCGCCAGTCATCATACCATTCCACTCTATTTAGTATTAGATAAAGCACCGTGAAACAAACCAACAAATAAACAAATAAGGACGTTTGTCTAGATCTCCCTGTTGGTCTCATCCGTTCACGTTTTCGGACTAAATTTTGGATGCATTGCTCAGCTTCCCTATGCATTAACCTTTTAAAGCCTAGCGGTAACTTTACATACCACCAGGTTTAACATTAAAAAATTCTACGTGGTGTCCACATTGCGTTTATGTGTTTTGTACGGATGTCAGAACAAACAGCAACTTTTGCCTTATAAAATATTAAGAGATTGGTTTTTATAACCGAAGCGGAGAGTGTTTACAGCGCGGTATGCACTGAGTCCTTATATAAAACAGATACGCTTCGTCTTTACAGGGTTAATGGACTACAAGCCCGCACATATCCTGCTTTATGCCCTAATCAGTACAATGCTAGTTCCATATTTACACGTGCCCCATCCACCCTTACACTTGCATTTACTCACTTTTGACTACACTGTACACAGCCTTTTTTATACATACACACACACACACACACACAGACTCACACACACACACATACATACATACACACACACACATATACAGTATTTCTTACGCACTGAACCATTTCATTTAGGCATAACACTAAAATAATCTGTACAAATATCACGATTACTGTGCACATTGGAAAGGCAGTCCTGAACGTCAGACTTTAATAACAAAACCCTAAAAGCCTACACTACATTTTCTAGTAGACGGTTAAAAAGATATTAATATTTCTACCTCAGACAATTCGTACACTGGTACGACCAAACTGTACGATGTCTATCGGGAGTATATCAAACACAATCAATCTGACCGTTTTAAGTCTAAACTTAGTCTTACACAATATCTTAATATCCAATTCCCACGTCCCAGATAACATTCATTCCAGTTTTAACACAAGACATCTCCATTGGCATACAGATTACAAGCATGTATTCACTCTTACTAGCTGTACAACCAGACTCTACGCTTTGTCTTTAAATTACGTATTTTGGCTACCAGTTTCAGCTCATAAGAGCCATGATGAGGTCATAACAGAAAATATAAGCTGAGAAACTCCGTATGTTTTGTAAGTAGCAGGTCTCCCCTTTCACAGTGATAAATACATTGATACATAAATACATACATAATACAAATGTACATAACAATGTTTATATATATTGCCTAAGCATACTAGATGTGCCACACATATTTACACCTTAACGGTTTGACTTTGCGTGTCACTTTTCCAATCTTTAATTTGGAATTATTTCCCAATACCACTTGTCTTTCTAAACAATACAGACATTATTTTAATTTTTCATATCTTACCTAGGCAATATATACAAACACTGTTATATACATTTGTAATGGATTTACTACTGTAAAAAGCGGAGATGTCCTACTTATAAAACATAAGGAGTTTTTCAGCTTATACTTTCTGTTATGATCTGATTATGGCTCTTATGAGTCGAAATTAGTAGCCAAAATGCGTATTAAAAAAAGTTTTGGCTCCGGCCGTAGAACTAGTAATAACAACTTCATTCTTGTAACACTGATTCCACTTGACAAAATCCAGTCATTAATTTTAAAGTAACGAAATAAATACATTTTATAGGCGAAGTGCGGTGTTCTTGATTGTTACAGCACGAAATAGCCTACACATAACAACCACTGTGTTATTGGGACCCGTACAAATTTATTGTGCGACAGACCTGAAGTAAATAGTTGAGTGTTTAATCCCACGATGAGAGAAATAATTACATTTAATACAAGACACAGTTCTAAAGAAAGGCTTATGTATTTACGTCATACACTAATTAGCTAATTTCTGTAACACTCATGATGATAAAACATTTCTATTGTTCAAATGTAATTAGTGTCAAAGTTTCTACTCACCAGCTGTCGTCGTTCGTAATTTCCTGTAGACGTTCTATTGTGTTCTCTTCATGGCCACATGCAGAACAGCAGCGGAATCGAGAGTCTAGCTGTTCACGGCACAACCAGGTTATGTGCATCTCCAGACTAGAGGAGACTCATGCACGTCAGGGTCTTTCCAGCCTGAGGCAGTGTTCGCAAACCAGTCAGAAGACTCGACTGCCACTCGCCTGTCAGTGTCACGTTTTGAACAACACACTAAGCCTGAAGATAACCGTCTTCTAGGACGTGACGCCGTGTAGTTTGTTAGATAGTTCACGTCCCAGAAAACAGTAATCTTCACATGCGCGGCCACTGGGGGCATCAAAGTTTCAAACTTCGCATGGTTCGGCGATCCTACAGGACTGCCTGATCACTATTAGCACTCATTTTAACCCTTTAAAGACGAAGCGTATCTGTTCTATATAAGGACTCAGTGCGTACCGCGCTGTAAACACTCTCCACTTCGGTTATAAAAACCAATCTCTTAATGTTTTATAAGGCAAAAGTTGCTGTTTGTTCTGAGATCCGTACAAAACACATAAACGCAATGTGGGCACCACGTAGAATTTTTTAATGTTAAACCTGGTAGTACGTAAAGTTACTGCTAGGCTTTAAAAGGTTGAACTAACATGTCGCCAGGTCTATCTTGTAAAATCTTGAACGTCACGACAGCTCAGATTGTGCTGGGTTCGAGACTCGAACAGAATAACTCCTAATAATAGTTAACTAACGAAGGCGCCTTCTAATATCCTCCGTTAGTAGAACATAAGCCACTCACGGTGGCGTAGGTCTGTTGCTGCTTTATTGCTGGAATTGCGGATTCGAATCCCGCTGAGGACACGAATATTCGTCTTGTGTCGGTTGTGTGTTGTGTAGGCAGCGGTCTCTGCGACGAGCTGGTCACTTGTTCAGAGGAGTCCTAATACGTATGTGTGTGTGTGTGTGTGTGTGTGTGTGTGTGTGTGTGTGTGTGTCCAATCATATGTGATGAAGAAACCTCGACAACGAGGCTGCCTGGGCCCGAAGTGAGCTGTTGCAACACAGACGAAAAAAGAACATAGAATTATAAAAATGCTGAGGGCAAAAACCTTCCCTAAACACGATTCAGAGCATTCTAAGTTAAATCAATCACACTCGCAGACAATATTTCCCTCAGTCCATTTTAAAAAATTTTTCCCTCATATATCTTTCGATTTTTCACGTAACAGTTCTTCCTGAAGTTTCTATACCAACATTATGCGTGGATTAAGCTATTTTTTATTCATCCCATCTTTTGACGTCATTAGCCTTATATTTTATTTTCTCTTACGCATACCGTGCACATTCTTACAATAAATACACCAACCAATAAACGCGCTTAATAAAATAAATTCATAACAAGT
Source organism: Coptotermes formosanus (assembly GCA_013340265.1). Classification (NCBI taxonomy): domain Eukaryota; kingdom Metazoa; phylum Arthropoda; class Insecta; order Blattodea; family Rhinotermitidae; genus Coptotermes; species Coptotermes formosanus. The sequence goes on from BLKM01000864.1 coordinate 867,988, forward strand.
ACTAAACTCGTACGTGTTTCAACACTGGGGTGCAATCCTCAGGAAGTTTTAAAACAAAGGAATATAAGCTCAACACGCTATTCCAGGTATTATTACACTGCAAACATTCCAATGTTGGCAGTGCAGTACCAAGATTAACATGTTGGGTTTATTCCTCCGTTCCACAACTGCCTCAGGATGGCACCCAGCTGCCGAAACATGCAGCAGTTTAATACTGTTATGAACTGTATTTTATTAAATGCATCTATTGGTTGAGGTATTAATTTTAATTTTACTATTTAACGACGATGTCAATTAGTAAGATTGTATAGCGTCGATGATAGATGAATGAATGAGCGTAGAGCACCGGTGGGATGATAATGACACGGGAAACCTGAAGCACTCGGAGAAAAACCCGTCCCAGTGTCTCTTTGTCCACCACCGATCACGAATAATATCTTACGTATACACGAATGGCAATTGCATTCACAGTTGAGGAAAACCCAACGATCGATCATGAGGCCACTTTAAGGGTGGGAAGAAAATCCAAACTACGTTCTGCTGGGAAAAACTGAACGGATGATTGCAGGATCTTTGTTAGAATATGGGAAAAACCGACGCTGTTGCTAAGACGGAGGTGGAGGTGAGGAATGATAGTAGGATGAAGAAGTAAGAGGGGTGGAAAAGTACTAAGAGGGACAGACGGGAAGAAGATGAAATGACAAAAGATACACGAACGAAAGACCTGGGTGACAGAGCTGAAGTTGAAGGAATGGAAGGAAGAAAATGGGAGAGGAATAGATATAGGAAGGAAGAAGTAGAAGGGATACAAAGTAATATGGAAAAGTGGGGGAAGAAGATTTAGGTATGACAGGGATAAAGGAAAGGAAGAAAAGTGTGAGGGAATTATTTTATCATTAACCCTTCAAAGACGAAACGTAATCTGTTTTATACATAGGGACTCAGTGCGTACTGCGCAGTAAACACTTTCTACCTTGGTTATAAACACCAGTCTGTTAATGTTGTATTTTAAGACAAAAGTTGATGTTTGTTCCGAGATACACACAAAACACATAAACGCAATGTGAGCACCGTGTACAGTCGTTGAATATTAAAAACTGTGGTACGTAAAGTAACCGCTGGGCTTTAAAGGGTTAACCAGACTTAGGAAGAGAGGGTGAGGGAAAAAATAATAAGATGGGAAAATAATGGGAGCACGGAAAAAAGTCGATTTAATACACCAAGAGGATAAACAAAACGCACTAAAGTGATTTTGACATATTTGACGGATCACGTGCTATTTATTACACAGTATCAACAATTCTCTACTTCTTTATTCGTATTGGTTTCAAGCATTCTCTTGAGCACTGCGCTTCACGTATGTGCATACAGGCTATTTACTCATCCAGGAGTAAAGCCATCGTCATGTGAAGCCGGCCAATGCATTTCCAAAGAGTGTCGAGGCTAAGAACTTATGTAACTAGGCCATCACGCGCCTGTATGACTTGATGGCGTCCACTGGGAAAAATTTGCCCTTACTTCAATGTTACATACACTTAGAAATCCTTAAATAATATTAGGGCTCAATTCCCTTTACCCAATTAAAAATTCTGTGGTGATCACATTTTGATCGCTAGGTAAGATATTACAAAATAAACCCCGAATTTTTAATTTTTGGTTTTTGTAACACTCGCTGTCAGTTGCATAGTTCTGAAGCTCATCGAAGGACATTATGAATATAAATCAGTATGGCCATTCAAGGAAGTGGTTGTAGTCTGTTAACACCTTTTGAAATCACAATCAATCTACATAGCAAACAAAAACTCAGTTCTTACCTCACAGAAAACACACCGGATATTAATTACAACTGCCGGCATGTTAGTGGGACACTACCACTGCTGTAATGTGAGGATCATACGAAATGCATAACCTATGGGCGAATCCCACAGATTGTTAGGTGTCTTCGCAAAATTGCGAAGTGCGATGACTAGCTTCCTCACGTCCGTCCGCAGGGAAGAACTCGGCTCCCACTGGATCGATTTTCATGAAATTTGATATTTGAGTATTTTTCGAGAATCTGTCAGAAAAATTTAATTTTCTTTAAACTCTGAATGCCTACGCGAATACCTATGTACACGTATGGTAGCATCTCGCTTAGTTCTTCTTGGAATGAGAAATGTCCCGAACAAAATTTGTAGAGAAAATCAAGACACGTATTTTATGATCAATAATTTTTTTTACAAAAATCGCGCCGTTTATGAGATAATGTGAAAAAATATAGTTCGGTCAGACAGGCCACAGATGACAATATCCTCACTTACGCAATGTTATAATGACCCCGTTCAGCGCTGATCGTTTAACGTTCCACGTTCTAGGAACGTATCCGGAGCCTCAAGCGGGGTTTTACTCTATAATACGGAGCATGCGCTTTGCATGCTGGGTAGTTACGGCTACAGCTACACAGAGTATGTAATACTTCACTGCTTTTCCGTGGCAACAACGGTTACGCGAACGCGCCTCAATGATACGTTATATGTACCCTACCTGTCTTGTTAATGTTAAATTAAGCGGCATAGGCCTACAATAGCAACTGAAATTCCAAGTGTTAAAGTACCGCGTCATAACTTGCACAGAAGAACGGGCATAAACTGTAACATTTCGAAGATAACAGAATATTTCGTTGTCCAGGTTCGAAAATGGGATACCCTGATTATGAGACACCAAGTTTAGATCTGCGAAATCCAAACTTCAATGTGTGTTACCCTAAAGTCGCAAATAGTAGGTGAAACGCAACACTACCATGGAAACGGCAAAAGTCAGTGATATTTGATATATATGACTAATACTAATGCCTTTTCTTGAACACTACATAACATTGCCACTTATTAAAAAAACATTAAATTTTTAATGTTACTTGTCAAATCTAATATTTTTGGGACAATATTAAATACACAAAACATGCAAGAAATGAATCTGCATTCGAATACCTCATACTATGGCTTTAAGAAAAACTACGTTGTACCGTACAATAACAAAGTATGATCGTTAGTTATTTAAAATGTAATGGCTCCAGTATATTTAAAATGAATAAACAAGGATTCAATAATCACATTTTCTGGATCATTCTGTTTGAATTTGGATACAAATTTTGATTTTTTTATAATTATCGAGTTCTCCATAAAACCCTTTCTCGACCCTACGTCACAAAACCCGCGACCCTGATTTGGGTCGCGACCTGAGGTTGGGAATCACTGGTTTAGATCTTTCAGGGTATGGCAATTGCGTTATCATCACAGGGCTATCGCTGTTCGAACTGCGTGCCTGGTCGCTCTGCGTACGCACGAATTATCGCCTGAATTGCGATGTGTACGTCAGTAAGGACGCAAATACATACACGGCTCTTTGATTTGTCTATCGCGCCGTCGCAGCTCCGTTTCAGAGCTTACAGCTTGCATTAGGCGGCTGCACGTTTCGAATTTCGAAAAGTCTAGTATGCCTTGTGCGTTTTCATAGTGCTTTTGACCTCGCAAGCAAATACCGTGTTAACTGGCACTGCCTTCAGCGGAATGGCATAATGCAACATATCAGTTCTTGACAATGGCTTAACTTCACTCAAATGACAAGCACTTAGTAGATTCTTTTCCATCGTCAATACAGTCAAAAAACACACAGTTACAAATCACTTTTTAACTGTGTTTTTTACGGTGCTGACGATGGAAAAAGCCCTACTAAGTGTTATTGGCACAGTCTTAATGCGATTAAACCCGGTTGTGTAGCTCTCAATAACAATCATAATAAACCCAGTCAAACACAACAACTGTTTATTCCAGTGCTAATTCAACAACACGTTTCGGCCTGATAGGCCATCATCAGTTTGAATAAAATACGAGATTATGTACACAACCACGAGGTTGTTCCTTTACATTATATCTCCCAACATAACTAGTATACAAAATTGTAAGGCTTGAAGCCTCAGTCTCCATATAACTGTGTACATACTCTTATATTCTTGGTCAACAGAATGATGGCGCCGTCAGGCCGAAACATGTTGTTGAATTAACACTCGAAAAACAACTGTCGTGTTTGACTGGATTTACAGTGATCCAGAATGGCATAATTGATCGAACTGATCCATATTTTGTTACTATGTCGAATTACTTATATTGTGGTATTCTGAGTTCCGATATTACATAGTCTTGTAGGTAGATACCAACGTTTCGGAGGCATATAATATTTCTATATTAGGTGCCTCCGAAACGTTGGTGTCGACCTCAGGGCCACTTCCTTAACAACGTACAAATTATTCGGGAATCGTTTACCCGTCCAAACGATGTGTTTACCTAAACATTGCATTGTAGGGTAGGTCCTTTAAAGAACAATGCTTTACTGCTTTAATATAAAAAATCTGTACATTTTTTCAGACAGTCGATTCGTGGGTTTTGTACGATTCTCAGGACAAAGTATTTCCCTAAACAGCATAACCGATAAGGCTTTGCAATGGAGCGTTTTGTGTAAGGTACGAACGAATTTTCTTAACCTTTTAAAGCCTAGCGGTAACTTTACATAGGCCAGGTTTAACATTCAAAAATACTAAATGTTGCTCACATTTCGTTTATGTGTTTTGTACGGATCTCAGAACAAACAGCAATTTTGCCTTATACAACATAAACAGATTGGTTTTGTATAACTGAGATGGAGAGTGTTTACTGCGCGGTACGCACTGAGTCCTTATATAAAACACAGTAATCCCGTCTTTAAAGGGTTAAATATTAATAACATAAATGTCACGCTTTACAGGTTCCAAAAATCAAGTCCCTTGCTGTCCGCTACTAAACCGCCACATAGTAAAGACTCCCATGTAACGTGAGGTCCATTGAAAGGGACACCTCAGTCGCTACAGTGATTAGGCTATTGTCTGAAAAACTGAGAATCGTGCTTCGACAACCGGCAAAGAAGCAGAAATTTTTCTCTTCACTAAAACTCTGAGACTGGCTCTGCGGCCCACTAAGTCATCTACTCTGTGGCTAAAGGAGGCTCTTTCCACGGCCGTAAAGTGACCGTGATGTAAAGCTGACAACTCACCTCCACCCAGTGCGGAGGATAGGAATAAGTGGAGTTATACCTCCAGTCCCACCGTGTCTTCGTGGCGTGGACAGAGATGGCTTTAAGTTGTACCTCTCCCGTTCTTACAACAGTTTTCCCTGACGCAGTACTTAATCATGAAAGAAAGAACAACGCTGCCTTTCGGTATAGGTCACCTTTTTAATAATACGTAATCATATCCAAAGCTTTTGAGCTTCACATTTATCATACTTGCATCAATCGATTATTCAGGCATATATATAAAAAGCAAAATGTAGCGGAAATGACTTCAAAAATCCCCCCCTCCCCGCCCCCTTAAAATTCCACGACAAGCATCATCCTTTTGTTCCAAATGTCCAGATGATGGGAACACATGGGTCGAGAGGGCCGCTGCAATAAATAAAACATGCGATTCAGAATTGGCAATCATGTAGTCTGTGTGACGCATGATTTGTTATGCAACGCGTCTCATGTATATTTCAGCGATTTAATTTTCGACCTGTCCGTGATTAGAGATCACGCATGGTTTGATCTCTGGAGAGGGAGACTGGACACGTATGGACACAGACGTGCGTGTGGCCAATGGTATGCTGGTTATTTGCAGAGGTATTACGGCCCTTTCAGACTTTTTCAATTACTCTATTTCCGCGACAAACATTTTACTTTCTATGTTATTTATTTATGTCACGTTTGTTTGGCCTGAATAGACAAAACATCGGTAAAAAACAGATTTGCACAAGTATTCCTGTACTGGTGACAGAGTTCTACACTAGCAGTTCGGAAACAAATAAGCAACATTAACAAACAAATTGAGCAGAGTCCTTTTTTGAGAAGCTGGCAGTATCCCAGCTAACAAAAACCCCTGTTATGTGTCTGCAATTAGATGGCTGTGGCAAACTCAGTGCGGATTTTGCGCTACCAAGCATGCCAAAGCTGCAAACTGTCCTACATTCAATGAACGTGATACAGCTTTCAGAATGTCACGTATTATGTTCACTGCCCTTACTGGCACAGAGCAAGCACTAGGCCACTCCCCCCCCCCACCCCCCCGTGGATCAGAGGGACCGGCTGGCTACATGACCTAAACACTTTCTTTCCCTAGTCATTTCCATCCTGATGAAAGAGGCGGAAATTTTTACCGAATGTGGGTAACGGAGCCCAATGACAGGTTATACAAAAACCCAACAACAGCACAACTGATTGAACACTAATTCTCCGACAGACTCTGACAGCAATAGAGCATTACACGGCAATTACGATGCACATATTCCGTTGCATAAAGTTTTCTTCAAAACACACGATTTTCACTTTAACAAGGAAAGCCTCCGTAAGCTCCACGTAGGCCGTGCCATGCCTCAGCCGTTAGCCGCCGGCCTCCCACCGCGGAGGCCCGGGTTCGATCCTGGGGTCAGTCCATGTGGGATTTGTGGTGGACAAAGTGGCACTGGGACAGGTTTTTCCCCCCGAGTTCTTCGGTTTTCCCCTGTTAATTTCATTCCACCGGTGCTCCATTACTAGGAAAAAGACAAAAAATAATCATCATCTTCATCTTCGTCATAGGGTTGCACAATAAGCCTCATGGCTGCAGTGCGTCCGAAGCGTCTGTTGCAGGGCCCTTCACCACTAAAAAAAAAGCTCCACGTGCTGCTTGGAAATTGTCAACAGGTACGTACAGAGCAACTTAAGGCGTATCTCGGGTTGGGGAAGTAATTGCTCTTGACACCAATCAAGCGCACAGCCGTCTTTTGCTTAATGTGTCATTACCCAGATTAGTGTGAGAACTTGTCTTGAGATGGATCTGAGATTTGAACAAATATTTTTAATGTGGAACATCATTTTGCTAGCAGATATTTTGCCTTAGAAAGGAACAGTCTCGTAACTTGTCTGTACTGTGTGTATTGAGCACGACAGTGTACAACGTTATATTATATATAATGACAGTTTAAGTTCTGAAATGCACATTCTGAATGGGCAAAGAAAGTAACTATACGTATATAACTGGGATGAAATCCAGCGTAGCTGGTTAGGCCATTAGGTAGGGAAATGTGAATATAAATATATGGATAGCAGTAAAATGAAATGCTTGAAAGTCTGGGTATGGAGATTTTTATGTAAGTCGAGTTTTAGATTATAACAATACAGTAGTGTCTAAAATTATTTTTCCTTGCGTCTACTTGCCCTGGTGTCAAATATTTTTAAGCAGCTGTGACAACACAGACCTCTTTAAACATTCCACATTTTGAAAGTTCCAACTCAAGCTCCACGTATCCCGTTGACATATAGGTAGTGTTCTTTCCTGGTGACTCATTTCAAGAGCCAGACGTTAACTTTACGAATTAAGAACCCTCTCATCGTGAATTTTTACCATGCTCACAATTTGCTGATAAACAATCCAGACATTTTTGATCAGCTGCTAATGTAATCCGCATACGTTTTGTATTCTCCTACACACCGAATTTCGAGATTTGAAACTGGATGTTTGAAAATTATCAGGTGTACGGAGTTACAATATCTCTTACTAATTTCACCTGGTGACTGTACAGTTGTTCCTGCCGCTAACATAACCCACTAGGCTGACGTCTGTAGCTTGTCCAGGCATGCAGGCGTATTGCTAAGACCTGCATTATTATCGGCATATATAGACACAAATAATAGAAAACTGAAACGTAAATGTACTTGTAATAAATTATCATGAATCCCTTTTTAAACAGGATTTTGTCGTTTTGTTAAACAATAATTCTGACACTGAATTATTATAAATATGGGACTGTCTATGGATACAGCCCCACGCGGACGTACAATGCAGTAGCCTATCCTCATCCTGCAGGTCCTATCCGCATCCCCGGCTATAATTATAATTTATATTTTAAAGCTAGAAATGAAGGCCGTACTTTTATAGTCGAATAACTCAGATACAGGTTCAAGGCATAAAATTCATCGCTGTGCAGATTTCTATGTTTTATGGGATGGTAGGAAGATATTAAAAATAACACACTCATATTATGGAACGCTTGTAACGAAATCTTGCTTTTCTAGAACGTTACGCAAAGTACTTTGGTAGGTGGGTACCGATGTTTCGGGACAACCAATCAGTCTCATCTTCAAGCGTTACGCAGTCCCCTTGAAGACCAAACCGATTGATCGTCCCGAAACGTCGGTACAGAACTATCACTCAACTCTGCGCAATGTCCCAGAAGAGCGCCGATCTCATCTCCATCGCGGCGGAAGCCTGAAATCGCGCAAGTTTAAAATAATAATAATAATATCGAAAAATTTAGCCACTACCTCAAGGTGAATAAAGTCCGCCTCCAGTGCTAAACGGAGCCGGTTAATGCTGTATGCGTAAATAATCGTCACTTCCATTGAGGATCGCACAAAACAAACACACGTGACATGTAAACAAGAGCAGAGAAGTTTTCGACGTTACCAGCATGTGATTCATGTACCAACGACTGTGGTTAAAATGATTTAAAAATGCAAATGTGTGTGTTACGAGGAAACTGAACAATAAGATCTGCGCCCTTCTGTCATATTACGCAGCATCAAATGATAATCCTTTACCGACGTTTCGGGACAACTTATCGGTCCCATCTTCAAGGGTCAAGAAGTCCAATAAATTGAGGGACTTCTTGACCCTTGAAGATGGGACCGATACGTTGTCCCGAAACGTCGGTAAATGATTACCACTCGACGCTGCGTAACACCCCAGAAGAGTGCAGATCTCATCAACATTGCGGCAGAAGCCTCAAATCACGGAATCCGAAAAATATTCTGCACTGGCAATCGATTGATAAATAACAAGCCCTTGCCGCTTTCCTCTTCACGATCCTCTTGCAATATCATGTGCCCTTGTGGAGGAAGGCTCCGAAACTGTGTCGCGCACAGAGTTATCTTCCCGCTTGGTTACCCCTGAGGACGCAAGGAGAGATAAATCCAGATACATCTCCGTAACAATGGAGGCACATCCTCTGAAAGTCGGAGCTGGCACCCCAAGTAATTACAACTGTCCAATTGCAGGTGGCAGGTGTAACACGTCAAATTTGTATTAAACTTAGGGTCGAAATTCGGGAAAGGGAAAATTACAAAGTAGTTTAGATAATGGTGCGAGCTGTTCATTAGGGTCCTTACAATAAAAACACAGGCTGTGGGTCATGAGCAAGGGAACTAGAGAGGCAAAACGCTGGGTATATAATTTCATTTTATAAGCTTCGCAACGATGGATCATCGATAACGAGGTCTACAGTATATATTCTTAAAACGCAGATAGACAAGAAGTTCAAAAACACTTTTCTTGAAACAAGGGAAAACAAAGCGATGCCAATAAATATTTCCGTACAAAGACAACACACAGACAGCTTCTCATAACTTCGTGCCCTACATGCGAATTGCTCCAGTAATATTCAAGCAACGAGGACAGATCATATCTTAGCTGACGTTTTGTGCATTTTCCTAAATTCTGTTCAGGAGAATAATTTACTCCCATTTCCTCCATTTCACTGTCCATTAATAGCCTCTTATCTCTTCTGACATAAAAAAACGTTTATCCCTGGTACAGTAGCACTCAGCAATACGATAACTTAACCCATGATAATGATTATTGTGTTTAAATGTCACGCTGTCAGCAGGAGCAGAATTCTGCCTATTACATTCACCCAGTAGTAATTACATTTTAAAAAATATACATACTGCAGGCAATGTATAGTTTATCTGTATACTGGAATTTCATTTCTTCCCATCATGTGGATGAAATATATTTTTACTAAGCACAAAATTTATCTACAATTCTGTTAATTAACCTGAAAAAGTCACATATCAATTACACTCTTAGAGCTTAGATATTTCGTTAAGGTCACTGCTGTAAGAAGCCAATCCCGGTGGCCGTACGGTCTAAGGCGTATATCTGCGGCCACTCGACTGCTGGGATTGTGGGTTCGAATCCAGCTTAGAGGATAAATTCACGTGTCTTGTGATCGTTGTGCGTTGTGTAGGTAGCGGCCTCTGTGACGAGCTGATCACTCGTTCAGAGGAGTCCTACCGGGCGTGTGTGTGTCTAATTGTGTGTGTGTCTAATTGTGTGTGTGTGATCTAGAAACCTCAAAAATGAGGTGGCCTAGGTCTGAGTTGGGCTGTTGGGCCACAGAAAGAAAAACAGCTCTGTGAATTTAGAATTCTATTATTGACAATTTAGAGCAGTTTAAAGTCAGGCAATGCTTCACAGCATTCAGTCTAAAGGTTTTTAATTTCCGTCCTTTAACTATAAACCTTGGATGAACGGCGCGCTCCAGTGAACGCAGCAACGGATCTTCGGATGCATAAGAGAGAGCCATTTACTGAGTAACTGAGTGACACGGTTTTGCAAGGCGGACTCTGCTCCATGAAGTTACTTATGTATAAAACTAAATCTTTCTTTCTTTATTTCTTTCTTTCTTTCTTTCTTTTTTCTTTCTTTCTTTCTTTCTTTCTTTCTTTCTTTCTTTCTTTCTTTCTTTCTTTCTTTCTTAGTCCGATTTCTTCTACCTACTTACTGTAGGTGTAGAGGGTTATTGTTGCACTTTATTACAACCAATGACACACCCACCCGGTAGGACTCCTCTGGACGAGGGATCGGCCCTTCGCAGAGACCTCTACCTGACAACACACAACACTCACAACAAGACATTCATGCCCCGGCAAGATTAGAACCCACAATCCCAGCAAACACGCGGCCGCAGAGCTACACTTTAGACCGCGCGGCCACTAGGATCGCCTGAAACTAAATACACAAATACGAATATCTGTACTCTCGTTGTCATTTTACATGGGTGTGTAACTTGGTGATTGACTCTAAGGGAAGAACTGATTGAAGGAGTTCGGTAATAGACAGCTGAGGAGAGTACCTGTGCCTAAGAAAGGAAAAGTAACTGAGAGACAGAGAAAACTGCAGAACGAAGAGCATAATAATTTATACCCTTCATCCAGTATTCTGTAAGTGATTAAAAAACGGGATGAGCGCGACAAAATATGTAGCACGCATTGTACCACTTGCTTTGTCGTATGCACAGTTAAAGTCTTAAACGTCTGGGGGTCAAAATGAGTCGTCCACGAACTGTATTTTCCCTTGGTTTATTTCTGGGTTATGATAAATTGTGCTCTAATTATGAACACCCAATTGCGGATATTATGTTCATTTACGTAGTAAATACAATTTCGTATTCTATTTGTAGATATTCTTTGGTGCAATATATTGTTAATATCATATTAGGCAGATTTTCTTATTTAGGATGGAACATCTTGTGCTGACACGTTTCATCATTGGGAAGGTATACAAGAAATCAAATGAGGGACGATACCATATTTTTATTTTAAAAAAATCAATTTTAACCAGTTTAAATATTTAAAAGTTTTAAAGACATAAACTCCATGTATCTCAACACAGACAAGTAGATTTGCAAGGCTACAACAAAGAACAAGAATAACATCAATTTTGTACAAAATACTATAAAGATTCGAGATCTAATTTCAGTCAAATGACACCTGACATTTTGTACTTATACAATTTTACACTCTTATATATTAATAAATCAGTCTGTTGATGAATGAATGAGTCGAAACATACGTTACTGGGGTTAATGTGAACAAGATGTGTTTACTATTGAAGATTTTGTCTGGCGGTGTACGAATAGTATTTGTTGATACAGGTAACACAGCGGGTCACAAAACATCAGAGTCTAATAGTAACGTGTTTCCCCCATCCACAGTCTAGTTGCCTCAAAAACAGTCGATACACTTATATACCACACCATACGGCGTCACAAACCAAAATCCTTTACTTTACTTAGTCCTTCCGTCTTCTACCTACTTGTCCACAGTAGGTGTCACGGGTTTTTGTGATTTCACTTGATCACACTCAGACACACACCACAGTCGGTAGGACTCCTCTGGACGAGGGATCGACCCGTCGCAGAGACCTCTATCTGACAACACGAACACTGTACAAGATAAACATCCATGCCCACGCTGGGATTCGAACCCACAATCCCAGCAAGCGCTCGGCCGCAGACCTACGCCTTAGACTGAGCGACCACTCGGATCGGTCACATCCCAATACACACTTATCTTAATATCAGAGGTCTGCTTTAACTTAGCCTGTAGTAATATACTTTTCGAACACCCTATGTGAATTCAAATAAAATTTTTTATCGAAGGCGGGGCTGTAATAAGGTAATCATCCCTCTTACCCAGTCTTCACTCCAGGTCCGCTAACAAGCCAAGAGAAAGGATCTTCACAGCTCAGCACCTTGTTTGAGAGCGGGCCTACTTAATAGCTGCCCGGTGCACAGACAGGTGGCGCTCAGCTCGGTCCCGGCCCCGAGGGTTACCCGCTGACACGCAATCCCAGTTTCCATACGTACTATGAATTTCTTCGTATTTGGTTACTTCAGATAGTCGACCAAACTTACTAAATCTCAAGACTCTCCCTTAAAGCATTATTCACAGCAGTTAACATGCTAGCACAGTGTTACAATTAACATTTAAAACACATATTAAACAAGTGGTGGAACCCCGTTGTGTCCGAAATATCCCTGACTTGGTTTTCCCTTACACTCATGGCTACACAGCTCCAGTGGGCCTAGGCCTCCTCATTGTGAGGTTTACAGACCACACTCAGACACACCACACTCGGTATAACCCCCCTGGACGAGTCGTAGGTTTGCGGTTGCTCGCTTGCTGGGATTGCAGGTTCGAATCCCTTCGGGGGCATGGATGTTTTTCTCTTGTGAGTGTTGTGTGTTGTACAGGTACACGCCTCAGCAACGCGCCGATCCCTCGTCCAGGGAAGTCCTACCGAGTTTGTGTGTTTGTGTGTCACTGCGTGTGATCAGGTGTAACAACAACCCTTCGCACCTACAATCAGTACGTAGAAGAGGGCAGACTAACAAATTAAGTACTATACGCCTATTCTCTTGATGTCTAGCCCCACACATAAATTTCACAAAGACTGAATCAAATAGATGACATTACGGTGCTTTGTATTCAAAAAATACATACAGTTCAAACCACAGTCCATCTAGGGGTTCCAGTTTTCCAAAGTTTCAGACCATCATCCAGGCAGATGATTGTTTTGCTCATAAAAATCATCTTCGTACTAAGCTCTAACTGCATAAAGCATACTTATTCTTAAGAAGCTAAGATTCGTTCAGGTAGTCAAGACACTCCTAAACCTCCAGAGCAGGGGTTAATAACCCGTGGGCCGCAGACCCCCATGGAGACAAACACTTATTCCAAGGCGGCGAAGAATTCCTATAAATTGGCGATATCACTGTGTACACCACAAATACAACATGGAGTGGCTTGAGATCGAACCAGGGTCTTTGCGTTAAGAGACCGGCAACTGACCGCCCGATTCTTACTTCATCAGACCCTTAGGCCTATTTCACAGAGAATGTCAGAATTATGTTCTGTGTATCAGCGTCCGAGAGTCACTCAAGTAACAGTCCGTGGGTTTCATTTCTGTTCCACAGCAACGGGTTTCGTCATTTAACCTTTCAAAGCCTAGTGGTAACTTTACATACGACCAGGTTTAACATTCAAAAATTCTACATGGTGCCCACATTGCGTTTATGTGTTTTGTACGGATCTCAGAACAAACAGCAACTTTTGCCTTATAAAACATTAAGAGATTAGTTTTTATAACCAAAGTGGAGCGTGTTTACAGCGCGGTACGCACTGAGTCCTTATGTAAAACAGATAGGCTTCGTCTTTAACGGGTTAGTGGAGTAACTAACTCCTCGATTCGCAGTCTTCAAATATAAGTTGAAATTCCCCTGCAAGGTAAACAAACACCCCGCATTTACTGAAACCCGACGTTTCGTTAGTAGGTACGTTTACAGAATCCTACTGCTGGTTTCCCTCATGAGCCTGCTGGGTCCAAACCCTACTGTCGCACTATTTCTGTCAGATCTGTGGTAAAATCACTCTCCGCGTTTTTATGTGGCACAAGTACTTTCTTAATTCCCAATTCTCCAATGAAATTTTACACCCATTTCTCATTTCCCTGTAATAACTACGTGCCCGTCCTTATCATCCTTCGTGATTTTAGTCCCTGTTAACCTTTTAAAGCCTAGCGGGAACTTTACATACGAACAGGTTTAACACTAAAAAATTCTATGTCGTGCCCACATTGCGTTTATGTGTTTTGTACGGATCTCAGAACACACAGCAACTTTTGCCTTATAAAACATTAAGAGACTGGTTTTTATAACCGAAGTGGAGAGTGTTTACAGTGCGGTAGGCACTGAGTCCTTATATAAAACAGATAAGCTTCGTCTTTAAAGGCTTAATATTCGGCGAAAGGTATAAGTTATGAACCTCCATCTTACACTGTTCTATTCGTCCCCCTGTTATTTCCACTCTCTTATATCCAAATACTCTCTTCATTGACCCAAAGCCCTGCAGTATTTCCCAGTCCGCTTGCAGCGGCACGTGAAATTAACCTATATGTAATGTCTACGGATTATAAAAATTTTTACGGCTTAAAAATTTGTCTCCAAATCCATTTCGTAGCCACTTAGCGTAATATATCATGAATATTTATTACTGTTCAATATATATTTAAATTATACAGTACTAACACAAAAAGCTTAGAGCACATACACATATATGATGCTTTGGGAGCTGTATACTTTTCTGATGAAAAGAAATGTAGAATCTCTACACGCGTGAGCAGTCAGACAGTAGAGGATTTGTTGTGTCATCCCTGCAAACTAATGCCAATATGGTTATTTAAAATGTGGAACTTAAAATTGTATTGTGGTTGGAATCAAGTTTCTAGACCAAGCATTGTTACTGCGTACACATATATGTGTATATATGTACATGTACGTGTATATATATATATATATATACATGGGGAAGAAGTAGATAGGAAACTTTCAATTTAGAACTAATTTCACGTGCAGTACTAACTGTCGTTTCCTAACTGAGGAACTATCAGCTTCTCAAGAGGAATCTATTCAGCGGAACTAGGAGGGTGTATAATTTAATTTAATTTCTTGTATAAAACCTATCAAATACTTTCAAATCGACTTTTATTTGTGTATAAAATACGTCTTACGTGTTGATTTCAACCCCTTGGAGCCCACTGGCACCATCTGCTGTGACATCAAGAAATTCTGCATTTCGCCACATTCTGTATTTAGGCCTATCTCTTATGCGCGGTTATGAACAAGCCACGATTAATACCTCAAAAACATTAATCATTTAGCCTTACTGAGACGGACTGTGTTCTCTCTGAGGTGGAACCCGAATTTTTATATATAATTTAGATTACAGCCTTTAAAGTGTTAATTACACGTCTGTATTTTTAAACAGCCCCGATGGATCATTCGGGACACTGAGTAGGCTACATGCTGCACACCCGACAATGGGGGTCTGATTTCACACAAGGATACAGATTTCTTACTCTCCAATATCTAAACAGGCTTTGTAGCCCACCCTGCCTCCTGTTACACGTATTTATTTGTTTTGAAGTTTCGGAAATTCACATGCCCTTGTTTTGAGGTTCTTTCAGGACACTTAATTACATATACAAATATTTATACATCACCTTATAATGCTGTATTTTTCGTGTAGGCCTACATAGTTTGAATATCTATTGTTTAAACAGGGGCCGCGGTTGCGCCGTTGGTTGAGGCACTGCGCTACAAACCGGGAAGGTTGCGGGTTCGATTCCCGATGGTGTCATTTTTCATTGGCATAATCCTTTCCGTCGCACTATGGTCCTGGGGTCGACTCAGCCTCTAACAGAAATGAGTACCAGCAATATTTCCTCGGGGGTAAACGCGGCCGGTACGTAAGGCTGACAACCTTACCACCTTCATGTGCCGATTGTCTAGATATCTGAGAGCCTCAACCTCCTGGAACCCTAAGGGTGTGTCCAGGCCTGTAATGGGACTCATTTACCTTTTATCTATTATTTAAACACATAAGATACAAAATATCAAGCAAAAAGTACCTAACATTTCATTTTTAGAAGCATTCGCAAAATTGCGAGAAGCGACTGTTAGCTTTATTATGTCTGTCCGTCCGTATGGAACAACTCGGCCCCCATTGGACGGATTTTAATAAAATTTTATATTAGTGTATTTTTTCGAAAATCTGTGGACAAAGTTCAATTTTTATTAAAATCTGACAGGAGTAACGGGTATTGTACATGAAGACCTATGTACACTTACGATAATATCTCGCTCAATTCTTCTTAGAAAGAGAAATATTTCATATATATGTTGCAGAGAAAATCAAAATACGCATTTTATATTCACTAACTTTTTCCAAAAATCATGCCGTTTAAGAGACAATGCGGTAAAATGTGCTAAAACCCGATAGGCCACAGATGAAAATACGGCGCATGCGCCACTTTGCATGCCGGATAACTAAGGCTACAGACGCACTCATGGGCCGCGGTGGCACAGTTGGCTGAGGCACTACGCTACAAACCGGCAGGTCGCGGGTTCGATTCGCGATGGTGTCATTGGAATATTTCATTGACATAATCCTTTCGGTCGCGCTATGGCCCTGGGGTCGACTCAGCCTCCAACAGAAATGAGCACCAGGAATATTTCTTTGGGGGTAAAGGCGGCCGGTGCGTATGGCTGACAACTTGCCACCTTCATGTGCCGATTGTCTAAAAATCTGGAAGCCTCGACCTCCTGGACCCTCAGGGCCTGTACAGGCCTGTAATGGGACTGCTTTTTTTTTACCTTTACAGACACACTCATAATACGTACTACTTCTTGCTTTTCCACGGCAACTATGGTAACGTGAAAGAGCCTCAGTGTTGGGTTATACGTATATTGCCTGTCTTGATTACATTTACTCCATGCTTTGGTTCTAAAGCAGTGTTTCCCCAACTTTTTTGGCCTCCGATCCCCTTTGGCTTCGAAAAATAACCACGGATCCTCACATCCTCTCTCACGTACAAATAGCGTACGGATGAGAGGTATCCAAAATTAAAAATATATATCTCAGAACTTATTTTAAATAACTACATACCAGTAGCACAGTTACAATGCATTGCACGATTCGACGTTGATTAAAGTGGTCGTCCTTCACCTCGTGTGTACAGAAAGTTTCTTAATTAGTTTTTCTAAAGATCATGCGACATAAACATCGCCAATGAAAGAAGCTCCGTAATTATTTAAAAAAAGCGTTACTCCTTTAATTAAAAAATAAGCAGACTTCAAAGCAGTCATTACAGAAACGCATCGACGGATCCCCTGGGAACTAATCGCGAATCCCTTGGGATACGCGAAGCACACTTTGGAAACCATTGTACCGGAGCATGTTAGAGTTACCTGATATTGCATATTATGTTTGACAAACAATAACTATTTTTACACCAATTCACTTACTATATTTTGGAATTCGGCATAAAGTATACTGAAATAGTTTATCCACCTCCTGTGATCAATGACACCAATATTATAGAGTGGACATATTGACAGCGAATAGCATTGCTGCCATTGTTTGACATTGTGAACAGCGATATATATTTTAAATTACGTAATTTTGATGTTATTACAACTTAAAGAACAATATGGTTAACTTCAGGAATCATTTTAATTTTATTTCTATTATTACTGATGAATATGGGTGTGAAACTTGGTCTCTCACACTGTGGGAGGAAGAAAGACTGAGGGTGTTCGAGAATAGGGTGCTGAGGAGGCTCCTTGGGCCTAAGAGGGACGAGTCGACAGGGGAGTGGAGAAGACTACATAACGAGGAACTTAATGACCTGTACTCATCACCAAATATTATTCGGGTAATCAAATCGAGAAAAATGAGATGGGCGGGGCATGTGGCACTTATGGGGACACAGAGAGGTGTATACAGGATTTTGGTGGGGATACTTAAGGGAAGGGAGACCCAGGCGTAGATGAGAGGATAATATTAAAATGGATCTTCAAGAAGTGGGATGGCGCATGGACTGGATTGAGCTGGCTCAGGACAGGGACAGGGGGCGTGCTCTTGTGAATGCGGTAATGAACTTCCGGGTTTCATAAAATGCGGGGAATTTCTTGACTAGCTGAGAAACTGTTAGCTTCTCAAGAAGGCCTCTGCTCCATGGAGTTAGTTAGTTAGTTAGTTAGTTAGTTAGTTAGTTAGTTAGTTAGTTAGTTAGTTGGTTGGTTGGTTGGTTGATTGGTTGGTTGGTTGGTTGGTTGGTTGGTTAGTTAGTTAGTTAGTTAGTTAGTTAGTTAGTTAGTTAGTTAGTTAGTTAGTTAGTTAGCCAGCCAGTCAGTCAGTCAGTCAGTCAGTCTTACTGATGAGTCACCTTGGCACAGCATATTTATACAGTGGCAGATCCTCATTTGCCGAAGGCCCGAAAATTATGGAACCGAGAGCGAGACATTTTATATGAATCAAGCAATTTTCCGTTGGTCTACATTCACAAGCGCTCCATGCTGAAGCACCTTACCTCAAGCGGCTAAAATTCTGGCTTGTCATTTGGAGATCCCCAGGTTCAGTCACGGCCAAATAAAAACTACCTTATAATATTCATGGTTTTTCTCGGTAACCGCATGAAAATAATGATGCAGTATCTTAGTCGTATATAGGAACTTAACATATATGTCTGAAGGTCAACTGATAATAATAAAACAATAGTTACTGGCCAATACAAAATGATGACTTTGTTACGTTTTTTCCTACATACTTCTAGGAATAGGCTACATGTTTCGGTAACGTGTTATACGTTACAGAATTCAGTCCGTTATATTCTAACGGCTTTCAGTGCTGTGCAGGAACAAAACCACACGATACAAAAGGCACTAAAAAAAGAATTTCTGGGAAAAATTCATGACGTATATTTTTTTTGAAACGCTTCGTTCGATGTGATGAGAATAAAAATCAGTAGAAATCCAAACCCACGTACAGATTTCGCAGGGCTACCATGTTGTTTTAAATTAGGACTATACAGTAACATTAGCTTAACATGACGTTTATATTTGTCATGTATCACATAACATTTCAGAAGCTTATATTGAGTTCGTACAGTATTGCTCCTTCCTCAGAATTTCGCACACATGGGAAGCCCGTGCAAAGTAGACAACTTAAATTTAAGAATGCAATAATCTAAGTCGTGAATAAATATGCAAAAATTTTTTTCATTTTACGAGGTATGAATCGTTTGTTAAGTGAACAACTTACTGACCCTTATCTACAGCCCTAAAAACAAACAGCTTTTTTTGTGGAGAAGGGCCCCGCAGCAGACGCTACGGACGCACCGCAGCCTTGAGGATTATTGTGCAACCCTGTGATGAAGATGTAAAGTAAGCTGATCAGTTTTTTTTTTTCATTTTTCCAAGTAATCGAGCACCGGTGAAATGAAAGTGACAGGAGAAAACCGAAGTACTCGCGGAAAAAACCTGTCCCAGTACCACTTTGTCCACCACAAATCTCTCATGGCCTGACCTGTTAGCGAACCCGCGTCTCCAAGGTGGGAGTCCGGCGACTAACCCCCTCAGCCATGGCACGGCCAAACAAATAACTTACCAAGTATCAAGACGGCAAGTTAGTCACTTCACCCAGGGTACCTCGGTAAAGCAAACTTCTGTACCGGGCAAAACAAATACAAACCATCTAAAAAGGTTTGATTGAAACATTGGCCAAAAGAAGAGAAAAAGTAATTTTAGTGCATTTTTTTCCTTGTGATATGTTACATTTATTCAAGTAAAAAGATTGAAACATTGGCCAAAAGAAGAGAAAAAGTAATTTTAGTGCATTTTCTTCCTTGTGATATGTTACATTTATTCAAGTAAAAAGATTGAAACATTGCCCAAAAGAAGAGAAAAAGTAATTTTAGTGCATTTTCTTCCTTGTGATATGTTACATTTGTTCAACTAAAAAGAAAAATGGCGTTCTCACCCAAGACAGGCAAGCATACTAAACACGACTCTTCACAATACACACCACGAAGCAGTATCTGCAGATATTTCCAACGAAACAGGCAATAACACCTGTCACTGTAAAATTCATACGGCAAATGTAGCGTCTGACAACTCACAACACGCGTACGATTTATTATTCCTGTAATATTCATGTCACGTTACAGATTTCACGTGCCCGTCCTTTCAATTTTCCTACTCTAGATTTCTCGTACTTATTCGAAAAAGACTCTTAATTGCACTTCGTAATACCCCTTATATGAAAATGTACTTTATTACTAAAACTCCCGTCTCAATGACTCCATTTTATTTTCAGTCTGCGACTCTTATTACAAATTCCCAAAAGTGCTGGTAGTATTTACTGTGCCGCCACAGCCTTCAAGCAACTTGTGTAATCTCTTCTGCAGACATCTAAAGAATGTTTCCAAAAGAATATGTGACAGCAACATCGCATTTCTTCGCACGAAGTACGTTTATCTTAATTCCGTTAGTTTATACGGAGGAACGAGACAAGCTAGCTCAAATAGTACTCCTTCTGGCTTCTAATCGAGGGGACACCTGTTGGAATCTCGGCCGATACTTTGCGTGCACTGGAAAAACCAAGAGTTACCAGACACGCACAAAGAAATATATTTGAAACCCGATAAATAAATTTGATTTGCATCTCGGCTAGATACTCTTTGCACTAAGATATCCTCTGGTTTCCGGCAGTCCTTCTAGGCAAATTTTGAGGCAGAATATTGCCTCCAATTAGAACACAATCACATCCGTTCTTTTTTCACTAAAATCCAACAATTTGACGCTATAAAACATGACTTACCGGTAAAGTATTTAAAAGCATTGAAACAAAAGTCTAATTAATTAACCTTTTAAAGCCTAGCGGTAACTTTATATACGACCAGGTTTTAACACTAAAAAATTCTACGTGGTGCCCATATTGCGTTTATGTGTTTTGTACGGATCTCAGAACAAACAGCAACTTTTGCCTTATAAAACACTAAGAGACTGGTTTTTATAACCGAAGTGGAGAGTGTTTACAGCGCGGTACGCACTGAGTCCTTGCATAAAAGAGATACGCCTCGTCTTTAAAGGGTTAAATAAGGAAGAAGAGGCACGTGTCATCATATCGCTCTTTCTGTTAACCCCAATATGTGTAGAAATACTGACTGTTTCTTATGAACCTTGGCAACAGTACTATGCCTGTAGAGGCAATGGAGCTGGGTATAAATCCCGCCAGCAAAGGGCACCTCACACTGTACTCTCAATTAATTCTTTAAGACGTAAGAAAACCAAGCTAAATCGACATCCAACTTTCGGGTTTACAGTAACAATTAATGGAAAATTCGGGTTGGGAATGTGAACTACGACACAGCTATGATTAGAACAGGCACTTTAACAAACATGGTGATTAACACCAAACACGAACTTATTTGAAAAATACAGGTATGGTAAGACTACATGTAATCTACTGGTGAACAATGCGTACAATTAAATATTTTACTTGGCCGATCCCGGTGGCCGTGCGGTCTAAGGCGTGGGTCTGCAACCGCTCGATTGCTGGGATCGCGGGTTCGAATACCGCCGACCGCATGGATGTTTTTTCTTGCGTTTGTTGCGTGTTGTGTAGGTAGCGGCCTCTACGACGAGCTGGTCACGGCTTCAAACGAGTCCTACCAGCTGGGTGAGTGTGTGTGTGTGTGTGGGGGGGGGTGGGTGGGTGTGTGTGTGGAGGGTGGGTGTGTGTGTGTGGGTGGGTGGGTGTGTGTGGGTGGGGGGGAGGTGGGTGTGTGTGTGGGTGTGTGTGTCTAATTGTGTGTGCTCTAGAAACCTCAACAGTGAGGATGCTTAAGTCCTAGTTGGGCTGTCGCGCCACAGAAAGGAAAAAATATCTTACTTGATTGTGTAATTCTTTGTATTTCGTTTTAGCTTCATCACTTACCCTCAGTATTCAAAAACAATTCAAGTAGCTCGTCATAGGCTTCATTCTTCTGCGTAAGTTCCTTTTAATATTTTCGTGTTATTCGCATTGTAAAAGGGTAAAAGTGTCCCTGTGCACGCCATTGAGACATATGTGGGAGAGAAGGTACAACTCCACTCATTCATAGCACCGGTACTAGAAGAAGGTGAGTGGTCAGCTTCATGTCCCGTCCACTCTACCCCAAGAAAACGCCACCAGCACCCATTGGCTAAGGGCTTAGAACGGCCCAGAGTCAGTACAAATATTTAAAAGCAGAGAAAAACCTCTTACCGTTGCCGAGGATCAAACCACTAATCCTTAGCTGTTCTGCCCCTATCCTAGTCATTACGACTACACTTCCCAGGTTCTTATTCACACTGCTACTGATTAATCCTTTAAAGACGAAGCGTATCTGTTTTATTTAAGGACTCAGTGCGTACCGCGCTGTAAACACTCTCCACTTCGGTTATAAAAACCAATCTCTTAATGTTTTATAAGGCAAAAGTTGCTGTTTGTTCTGAGATCCGTACAAAACACATAAACGCAATGTGGGCACCACGTAGAATTTTTTAATGTTAAACCTGGTGGTATGTAAAGTTACCGCTAGGCTTTAAAAGGTTAAATTACCTGCATCAAGACGAGGCTTTCTTGGTAATGTGATGAGCACTCAGCTGGCTAAGACAGTCCCAGACTTTGAAGGAACCCGCACTCTCATCGTGATCGGATAATGCATCCCATCATAAGGCAGTTTAATCCAGTCCTCCAAACTCTCATATCCCGTTTCTACAATATCCTTCTTTTTTTTTCATTTACCCTTGCCATTCAAGTGTCCTATTCACTTAAAATTTTATTCCCGCCATTTTACCTGCAGTTCTAATCCCTTTCACGCGTTCTACAGGTCCAGCCCTTCAATTTTACCACACGAATGCATTCATTTTGCGCTCAGCACGCGTTGTATTTACCCTTTCGTTTATACGCCGCCATATTTTATGTCTAGAAGCATGTGATGATTTACAAATTTTTTAACCTCAGAACAATTATCAACAACAGAAAACCAACTCTTCGGTTTTTAAAATCCAGCACACTTTTCATTTATCAGGACATTCTGAAAATGGAATCAGCATGATACTCCGAAACAAGGTACAAACTAATCTACACAGCGGTACAATCCAGAAAACCACATGTGACTTACAAGTGATATCGTGAACTGGAACCTTCTGATTCGGCAGTACAGTAAGCCCCGACCAGGTGACCAGCGGGTTAGCAGCCCTCCCACGGCGACCAGCCACTTTACTGCACCTTGTGCTCTGCAGACACAAATTTATTGACCAACAGAATATGAGATGGGGCTTAACACAATCACTAGAAAATTAAATGTAAATTAGTTTTCTCTTTGAACCTTTTACAGTATAGTTCTAGAGATCCCTGGAGGGGTTCTTTTAAACACATTAACTATGATCGGATATATGAACATAGCGTCCAAGCAGCAACTATAGCCAGGTTCTGTAGTTTATCACACGTTAAAACATGTTTACAACATGCATATATATGTGCGTATATATCGTAATTCCAAACAAAATGTTGATGGTAATTGCTTACAGCAGTCCTCTTCAAATGAAGAAGGACCTAAATCCACCTAGCTGACGTAACATGTAACAGTAACACCGAGAAATTAGTCTTGTAACTATTCAGTGACACAAACATCTTATATAAAATATTTTTCAGGTTTAAGATGGCGTGATTCGCAATTCTGATGCCACCTCCGCGCGCTGCTTTTTACATATAACAGCAGACGGCATATGACTGATATTTTGATCTCACGCTGTTTTCATGGACATATTTGATCTTCATGTAGTTACACAGGCGGCAGCACTGTAGCAGAAAAGACGAAAGTATATTCTCCATACAGTGTACACCCATATGAGCTTTATTAGTTTGCTTTTCTGCAGCACACTGAACCTTTAAAGGTTAGTACAATCACTTTCGACATTCAAAAAGCCTACACCTTTCCTACCAGGTGCGCAACGAGAATATTTCTCTGGGGGGGGGGAGAGAACTGACCCTGAGGGTATATATACTTTAATGTTCCATTTTAAAAACTATGTAATAAAAATCATGTCATAAGCACAACTGTTCCATAACACTGCCTGCAACTCCAAACTATGTCTCCGCCTCTCAACTTTTCTTTGCAGGTGGCAAATGAAAGTTATTTTCGTCCCTCAAATTAAGTGGCTAAGATAAAGCGTACTAATACGTGCCACGTAAGAAAAAAAAATACAGAAATCCAACCACAATTGTTGCATGATTCTTTCCGTGCTCCAATATTTTTCGTACTGGTTTTTTTTTTTAGTGGTGAAGGGCCCCGCAGCAGACGCTACGGACGCACCGCAATCTTGAGGCTTCTTGCGCAACCCTGTGATGAAGATGACGATGATGATTATTATTTTTGTCCTTTTCCTAGTAATGGAGCACCGGTGGAATGAAATTGACAGGGGAAAACCGAAGTACTCGAGGAAAAACCTGTCCCAGTGCCACTTTGTCCACCAAAAATCCCACACGGACTGACCCGGGATCGAACCCGGGCTTTCGCGGGGGGGAGGCCGGCGGCAAACCGCCTGAGTCATGGCACGGCCTTACTGGTCCCTTACTTTGACGCGAGAACGTTACATCCGAGTGTTACGGCTAGAGTTCAGGGGGAAAAAAATCAGTTCCAGAAGCCTATATTTAAATTATGTGAATATTACATTGTTACATATCTACAAACTTCTTGACTTACGCACCCCCGACGACAGGCCAGTTTTCAAGATATGTAAGCCCAGGACGCAATGGTGATTCGGATATGCGGCTATACTGAACTGAGACCAACGCCAGAAGCCCCATGGATGGTGCGGGTAATCAGTCAGGATGGCTCCCACTTTCTGGGCCACTTGGTTTAAATCAGCCTGTCCAAAACGCTTGTTGCCCGCTAAGATTATCCCTACCAAAGTTCGTGTGAACTGAAATGGCAGAGGACTACAACAGGATGCAGGGCATTATGCCATACGACGAAGTGTTACAGTTCGAAGGAGCTGTGAAGGAGTAATCCATAGGACTTCTGTCTGTGGCCTCAGTAGAGGAGGCTGAAGACAATGCAGGTTGGAAAATATGTCGGGAAGCACAGTTACAAGACCGAATAAATGGGAGGATAACATTAAAGAAGATCTTACAAAAGACAGATTGTAAGGATAGAGGTGGCTGGAACTGGTTCAAATAATATCCAGTGAGTCTTTGATATTAACCCTTTAAAGACAAAATGCAGTCTGTTTTATATAAGAACTCAGTGTGTACCGCGCTGTAAACACTGTCCACCTCGGTTGTAAAACCAGTCTCTTGATGTTTTATAAGGCAAACGCAATGTGGGCACCACGTAGAATTTTTTTAATGTTAAACCTGGTGGTATGTAAAGTTACCGCTAGGCTTTAAAAGGTTAAAGGTGAATTTTTTTAGCAATCCCATTACAGGCCTGGACAGGCCCTGAGGGTTCCAGGAGGTTGAGGTTCCCAGATTTCCAGACAATCGGCACTTGAAGGTGGTAAGGTTGTTAGCCCTAGGCACCGGCCGCGTTTACCCCACAGGAAATATTCCTGGTACTCATTTCCGTTAGAGGCTGAGGCATAGTGCGACCGAAAGGATTATGCCAAAAATTCCAATGACACCATCGGGAATCGAACCCGCAAACTTCCGGTTTGTAGCGCAGTGCCTCAACCAACTGCGCTACCGCGGCCCCACATTAAAGGTGAATAAACTTTCGATTTCTCTTGCTACTATCCGTCACATTTGTTGCACTGCACTTGTGTGAAACACCAAGTTATTGGAGTGATATTAACAGGCAATGAATCCAACTTAGACTGTACAGGAGGGTGACGTAAAAAAGCGAAAGAAAACGAAATAAATTGTCTCCTTTCTCTCAAGTTTAATTTATGTGGCAATTCAAGAGGAAATACTGTAACGAACGTTCGGTATTGAAGTGCTTTGGAGCATCTCGCGCTCTGGCATAATGCGATAAGCTTACGTCGTGATGGGGCGTTGTAAGTAATAACAAAGTGTAAAAGAGAATCGTTTGCTTCTAAGGGTTTGACGGACGCTGATTAAAACGACAGATCGAGACAAGCTACAGTGCAAATAAGAAAACTGCATTACACGTGCAGCTTTATTACATAACGTGATAAAAATAAAAGGGACAGAGCTACACTTAACTGCAAAATTTAAACACAGGCTTGTCCCTGGGCTCAATAAGGCACGGCGCTGTGCAGGCGAATGGGCGAGTGAAGGTATAGTTCCATGCATTCTTAAACTTGGCGCGACGTGGGGGCGTATTCAACATTGTTCATACCATGTACGTGCATATATACAACGATATATATTGGTAACCAACCGTACAGGAATGATAAAACACAACACTCAATCACGTTTATACAAACCCCGACATGTTTCGATGCCTTTGTGCATCATCTTCAGGGGGGGCACTACTTTTAAAAAACACATATTTTGCTGTGTGTTTTTAAGTGTTTTTAAATGTAGCGCCCCCCCCCCCCCCCCCCGAAGATAATGCACCAAGGCATCGAAACATGTCAGAGTTTCACAAAGACGATCGAGTGTTGAGTTTTATCATTTGTGTACGAGTTGGTTATCAATATATACGGCATCATCGCATATGGAGGTGAGTGTTTATGCTCACGCCCCATCCGCTTTACCCCCGAAGAAGCAGCCGGCGGTAAACCTTACGCTGGATGAAGCTCGAAGTTGATTTAGACGTTGTGCCCACAAGCCGTGGCATGGCCAAAAGTCTTAAAATTCTGGAAGCTTGATCAGTGTAATATGCACAAGTATGTTTGTTGAGATAAAGCACACAGCGAATGAAGCACCGTTTGCATAACAAAATGCTGACAACTGTCTAAAAATTAAGTAACAAGAATTTTTTTTTAATTTCTACGTATTTTAGCAACAAGGTAATATTTCTGTAGAAGATGTTTCTCAGTTTTCGATATGCTTCGGTGAGGGACAGCTTGGTTAGTATAGTGACTAGGTTACGGGCTGGATGACTGAGGAAATGGGTGGCAATTCTCGACAGGGATAAGAGACATGCCTCCAAACCTTTCATAACGACCACAGGTCCCATTTATACAACGTTTATTGACGGCTCATTTCCTCGGGGTAAAGCGGCCTTGACTTGAAGCTAACCAGTCATTTCTATCTACTGCCGAAGTGAAGAATGCGTGGAGATATACCTCCATTCTACATACACCTTTATGACGTGATTCTTATTAATCATAAAAGTCATTGTCCCTTCATCTTCTACTCCATCTACTTTCTATAGGCCTATGTTGCGAAAAGAACGGTCCGTGGCATCATTTTAAATTCCGCTAGCCAAGACTAAAGGGTAGGTGTACGCAACAGTCTTACTTTAACCCTTTAAAGACGAAGCGTATCTGTTTTATATAAGGACTCAGTGCGTACCGCGCTGTAAACACTCTCCACTTCGGTTATAAAAACCAATCTCTTAATGTTTTATAAGGCAAAAGTTGCTGTTTGTTCTGAGATCCGTACAAAACACACAAACGCAATGTGGGCACCACGTAGAATTTGTTAATGTTAAACCTGGACGTATGTAAAGTTACCGCTAGGCTTTAAAAGGTTAAAGTAAAGTTTCCCTATAAAACATGCCATGATGCCATAGATGGGGTAGCATAGCTCTACCCATTCTTCAACCCCGGCGATATAGGGGGTGCGTAGTCACTCCCAGGCCGCTTTACCCGCGGAAAAGCGAACCATTACCCATTGTATTGAAGAATGGGTGGGCCACAAGGTCGGTCTGGACGAGTGCGCAAAACTGCGCCCCTACTGGGTTTCGAACACCGAACCCTCCAGCCTGTAACGATTCGCTAATTGTATATTTACATGGAATTAAAACATAACCTATCGGACGCGCCTCGTCTAGCAGGGTCAACAAGAGACAAAACACACTGTAATAACGATAAACGTAAGGCCCTGTCTAAGTTAGTAATATCTCCATGCAGTACAGTCGATATTTACAAGCCGATAGTTGCTCAACAGGCCACAAAATTCTCAAATGTCTTTAAAACACCAATGTATATACCGTGTTCACGACATTCTGCGTCTGGGCCCCGTCCTGAAGCACAAAGAAACTCATGCGTGCCAGG
Source organism: Coptotermes formosanus (assembly GCA_013340265.1). NCBI lineage: Eukaryota > Metazoa > Arthropoda > Insecta > Blattodea > Rhinotermitidae > Coptotermes > Coptotermes formosanus. The sequence goes on from BLKM01000864.1 coordinate 896,130, forward strand.
GTTGCCTATATCAGCATTACAAAATTTACTTTGACCATTAGTTTATTTATTTATTTATTTATTTATTGTTTATTTAGCTACGGGCAGGACATCCAAGGAATCGCATTTTGATTTATCGTGGGTGACAGGGGCTTTTGGCCCGTAATTAAAACGGCCCTAGTGTGAAGCCGACAACGTACCTCCATCTTGCGTCGAGGTTAATAATAAGCGGAGTTATACCTCCACTGTCCCATGTGTGCCTTCGCGGAGAGCACGGGAATACTTTTACCTTTACTTTTTATTTAACGACGATCTCAATAGTCTAAACGGTCTTGTGTCAAGGTTAAGAATAAGTGGATTTATACCTCCAATGTCCAATGTGTGCCTTCGCGGAGCGCACGGGAAAAACTTTACTTTTTATTTAACGACGCTGTCAGTAGTCTAAATGGTATAGCGTCGACAACTACAGTCATTGGTGCAAAAAGAACACCAAAAGATGCAGCAGAAAGCGGTCTTTAAGTAATACGAGATGTTATCCCAGAGTTTGTCTTGAGGTACTAAGACAAGTCGCGAAACTTTGGAAGGTATTATCTGTCTCCACTTTCGCACCCGGAACCATCCAATACGAAACAATAGCGCTGATCACTTGATCGCGATTTTCGGACTGGCTGAAGATATCATAACGGGAAACACTGTCCGTCGGAACACATCCAATCTGTTCCGAATGACATTATCAGCATAATATCAGACTGTGCTATGTCACATTACACACTGCAATATAACCCGAACAGGTCAATATATGTTATGATCTCGCTGACCTGGTAACCATAAATATTCATCCCATATGCAGGCAGTAGTTGACATTATCTCTGTATCAGTAGCCAGCCGCTTAGACCATGCCTGACCAGGCATTAGACACAAAGAAGTATAGGCCCTTCCATGGTTTCTTCTATTGGCTGGGGATAAAAAAAGTCTGTACGTTTTCCATCATAAAATGTACGTGATCCGACAGCGGCCCTATCTCAGGATCCTGAGAGGAGTCCCGGGATTTCTACAGCGGGTGTTTCAATATTGAAATGAAGGAAAGACCTCAGGGCATAGAGAAATGAAATTTAATATTAAAACGCTGATGCCTTCTTTTCTTACTGCGTCCCGTCTTTCCTGGCGTTCTTTTTACATATTGCATAAAGTTCACTCATAAAGGGAAGGCTACTTCTGTTATTCTACGTCTGTCATCTTGCTTGATCTCCAGAAAAATTTAACAGATTTTACGTAATTTGGTATTAATTGGAACGAAACCGATGGCGCGTGTGACACACGAGAGGAGAGACGTATGTTCAGGCACTTGGTGGGAAAAACCTCATGTAAATGTACTGCTTTGAAGAGGTAGGGGTAGATAGGATGATAATATTTAAATGGATCTTAAATAAATTGGTTTCGAGGGCGTGGACTAAATTCAGACGACCCAGGACACGGACATGTGGTAGGCTAGCGTAAATATGGCCACAAAACCAGGTTTCCTAAAATGCGGGAAACTTCTCGACTGGCTGAGGAGGAAGTCTTAGCTTCCTAAGTACGACTCTGTTGGAGTTAGTAATTTTGGTATCTGGAGTGGAAGTTCTGCTTCAATCAGGAATCCATACGGCCGACGTTGCATTGCAGTAAATATTGGCGGATATTTTTTATCATCGCTCAAGTGCAGCCTTGTGTAGTTCATATATACCTACTGTTTCGCGTGTTGCCTCAACTTCCTAACCGGATTGCAACTGTTTGGAAAGCGACAAAAACAACGTACGTACATTACGTTGGCGAGACAGGCTCTGAATCGTGAATTTTACGTATTCATGTCTGGGAATAATTCATAATAAAAGGCATCGAATATAAAACATGACGCTGCACTTCTCTAGGTAACCACAAGTTTCTGGTATCATGAAATACAGAATAACAAGAATAAAATCATGTACAGAAAATTATTATTTGGTGATATCATGAATTATAAGTGCTTCAAATGTTAAAATGGGGAAAATCTATAACAACAAGTGCCAAATGGAATCTCAGAATCCGTCAAATTTGACACGCGTTAAAATACTTATCAACACTTCCTCCATACACTTTCGTGTGTAGTTCAACGTACACAACACTTCACACAAGGTTCGAACCGTGTTCCGGTTAATGTGGTCAAATACACAAACAGCGGAAACAAGTAAGGATTCTAAAATTTTTGTTGGATATCTTCAGAAGAATAATAAATTTCGGGAACTTATGACTGGGTCGGGGAGCCAGGTTGCGAGGATATTAACCTTTTAAAGCCTAGCGGTAACTTTACATACCACCAGGTTTAACATTAAAAAATTCTACGTGGTGCCCACATTGCGTTTATGTGTTTTGTACGGATCTCAGAACAAACAGCAACATTTGCCTTATAAAACATTAAGAGATTGGTTTTTATAACCGAAGTGGAGAGTGTTTACAGCGCGGTACGCACTGAGTTCTTATATAAAACACATACGCTTCGTCTTTAAAGGGTTAAAATAGGAATTAAATATTTCGTGACAGAAAAGAACAGCGGGTATTTATAAATAGGATTTTGATTGTACGATTCTCAGCCGGTTCAGTCAGTAACTGTTTACGGTTCGAAGACTATTTTACCTTTCGCCTTCCACCCACACATACACACACACACACACACACACACACACACACATACACACAACAAAAATGCTATTTCCCATCCATTCTCAGTTCTAAAACAATGAGACACAGCATTTTCCTGCCGCGGCGAAACAGAGAGCTTGCTTCATGTACGGAATGTTTTTCGAACAAAACACACTGATAATTCCAGTCTTCTAGGATGTAACCCTGTATCGTTGGATGAGCGGTTGCCGACGTTTCGAAAGGCCGCCGTGCATTTATCTTCAGGTTTAAGCAATTCCATGAACAGTAGTAGCTGGGGAAGACAGTAAATTATTCAACTTACAACAAGGTGTCACACCCCAGAAGACTTGAACTGTCAACAACACCTCTGTGAGAACTCAAAGCACCGTGCCGAACACACTGTGCACACAAATCGCTCTATGGCTATCAGAACCCGATTAAAGTCACCGAATAATCAGACCAGCAACGGAGAAACAGAGTCTGTAGATAAGAAAATTATTTATGACGGCTTAAATTCATTTGTATGCTCGATATATGTGCAGATAAATTATATTAGATACCGGTATGCGACTAAAGTAAAAATTATCAACCTTGAGCCCAGAGACCGTCTAACCACTTCAAGCAATTTGCAAATTCGTATCTCTGCCACTAAAATGGTAAGGCTTTTACCGTATTCAGACTGCAGATATTTCCGCCAGCGTAATTTCTCTTAAATGTTTTAAGGAGAGTAATTTCAAATAGTGAAGACCATTAAGAATAATTACATATCCCTGTACTTAGAGCCACGTCGTTGTGCGACACATTTTGAAACGTATTATAAATTATTAGTAAGAGTTTGCTTAATTAAAGAGATGACTAAGAGGGAAAGAACCCAGCATGACGGCAGCATATAAAATTTCTTCCAGTTTTTAATTTGAGGAAACGTTACATTCACAGAAATGGGAGGGAAAAATCCTATGGGTATTCTGTTAGAACTAATTTTCTTACGTATCGAGGGAAATTACCTTAGTTTTGGGCATATTACATTTTTAACTCTATATTTTCATGATCGGTAGTAATCCCCTTTCATTCCTTTCACTGATTCATCAGCACGACCGTTGAAAAACGTAAAAAGAGAAATGTTTCTCAAAGGAGAATTTTCCCCACTATAATCTCCAACTTAAAAACCACTTGACAAGAATAACGTAAGCGTACTTCATGGAAAAATGGCTCCCAGCGTGGTTATTCCTGCAGAGGTAACGTTTAATACTTTGAACGGGATAATATGTTACAGTCTTTTACTGGCCAACCAACTATGAAATGACATCCATGGCGCAAGGTCCTTCCTAAACATCTGACAGTTCTTCAGATGGTCGTTGCACTTCAATGTCTTATTTAAACCGGATGTCTAAAAATGTGTTAGTGGAGAACCAGACATCCTGTTCCACCTGTCTCGTGCCAGCTGAATCTAACTTCCATACTCTCTAACCCCCATTTTTAAGCCACTTTCTCAAGACTGATATACTTGACAAACGCACCAACAATTTTGCATTTTAAAACGAAACAAGCAAATAAATATATACCGTTCCCACGACTGGTTTATTTGGCAAATATTTGTATTATGACACAAATGCCAAATGTTTACTGGTAATTGTGATCGCACTCCTACCCTAACCACACAGTGTACCGAGTGATACTGGTCGTCCACACACAAGTCACTTATCTGGTTTTCAAGTATAAACGGCCCGTGGGAACGCAACAAACAAGTCTGGCTTCACAGGTAAACAAACACTGGCGACTTTCTTGACTAGTGTCAAGTCAACGACAGTCGGTGGGAAACGGAAATGTCGCCAATACTTGCACAAGTGCAAGTTTTCCACCATGTGACAAGTACACAGAAGGCACAGATCTCTGTAAAGATTACCATCCATGGGAAAGTGGCTTGAAATATTTTATTTGCATCCACATAGGCCTCCGACGTTATTTCTTCCAGTAACATTTTCGGATTGAAAATTTTTGTGCATTTTTCACCTTTCCTAAACAAGCTATGTGTCATTCAAGTCTCACACTTTTTGGCTCAACCCGCTACCCCTGTACAGACTTGGACAGGCTCTTAGGGCTCCAGAAGGCTGACGATCCCAGAATTTCCAAAGAATTGGAGCACGAAGGTGGCAAGGTTGCCAGCCCAAAATTCGGCCACATTTACCCCCAGGAGATACCGTTGGTATTCCTTTCTGTTAGACGCTGATTCGACTCCAGCGCCATAGGGAATAGAACCCACGATCTTCCGGCTTGTAGCGAAGTGCCTAATGCAACTGCACCACCGCGTACCCCTTTTGACTCAACCACCCTGGTGAAGCGTACATATTATGAACATCCCCGTTACGTACTTGTCTCCTTATTCACCTAACTCAAATAAAATGGTAATTTATATGAATTTGAAAGTTACCCATCTCAATGCTCGAGCAATTTGAAAATTTTGTCTAAGTATTAAAGGAGAAATGTGGCGAACAGAACTTCTGGGTTGTTTGTGGGCTGAAAGACAAAAGAGGAGGCTAGTTACAGTAAAAAGGTACAGCAATCCCATTACAGGCCTGGACAGGCCCTTAGGCTTCCAGAAGGTTAACGCTCCCAGATTTCTAGACAATCGGCACATGAAGGTGGTAAGGTTGTCAGCCCTACGCACCGGCCGTCTTTACCCTCCAGGAAATATTCCTGGCACTCATTTCTCTTAGAGGCTGAGTCGACCCCAGGGCCATAGTGCGGTCGGAAGGATTATGTCAATGAACAATTCCAATGACACCATCGGGAATCGAACTATGCCTTCAATATTCAATCAGACAGCAAGTTTCATTTCTCCAGAAATCCCTGATCACCATTTCGGCTTCGCCATGACTGTACCTAGCAGCATCTCGTTCTCATCTCAAGAGCACCCTCAGCCCGCTGCCATCTTGTGGTCGTGTTCTCTTAAATACCCCAGTCGCCCGCAATTCTCGTTAAATATATGGATGACTTGAGTTAAATGCATTAGATGAGAAGAGACGCAAAGGGCTAGGGGAAGGGAGATCAAAGGCGCTGTACGTTACAGACGAGAAATACAGAAACAGCAAACGCACACGCATGCTCGCACGCACGCACTAGAAGTGCAAAAGGGTGGCTTCCCACAAAGCTGGAATGTTCCTATACAGCACCATTGTCAAGAGTCAGGTTTACAAGGCATCGAATAAGAAACATTCCTGTAGAATTCTGGTATAGGTTTAACCCTTTAAAGCCTAGCGAGTACTTTACGTAGCACCTTGTTTAACATTAAAAATTTCTACATTGTAGTGACATTGCGTTTATGTGTTTTGTACGGATCTCAGATCAAACAGCAACTTTTGCCTTAAAAAACATCAAGAGATTAGTTTTTATAACCGAGGTGGAGAGTGTTTACAGCGCGGTACGCACTGAGTCCTTATATAAAACAGATTACGTTCCGTCTTTAATGGGTTAATACTGTTCACTCGAGTTCATAAGTACTAAACATAAAGATGTTGTTGTGAAATAAAAATAGAAACCGCAAAAGATGTTTTGTGTATACTAAACGGAACAAAGTTGTTCTCGTGAATCTAATGGTCGCTTAGTTATTCAAAAAATTTCCCTCCTTTTATGGAACCCAAATTTAATTACCATATTCACATACGGACGGGGGAAAAGAGAGGTGCATACAGGATTTTGATGGGGAAACCTGAGGGAAGACGACCACTTGGGAGACCCAGGCGTAGATGGGAGGATAATATTAAAATGGATCTTCAATAAGTGGGATGGGGCATGGACTGGATTGAGCTGGCTCAGGATGGGGACAGGTGGTGGGCTGTTGTGAATGCGGTAATGAACCTCCGGGTTCCATAAAATGCGAGGAATTTCTTGACTAGCTGAGAAACTGTTAGCTTCTCAAGAAGGCCTCTACTTCATGTAGTTAGTTATATTCACATGCGGACACGACATCAACAATACTACAACTTACGTCACAGAAAATTCTTACAAAAAAATACTCTAGTACACCCTTCGAGGAATTGCGTCCTCCTTGCCTTCCTGCCTGGTAAGATTTGGGAAACAGAAGATATGTTTTAAGCACTAATATCCAATCCTGCCATTTACCACTAACCAATCAATTTCAGACAGCAAAGTCTAATGTCGCAATCTGATAGCCACTCAGCCCACTATAAATATTTCATCTATGTTTTATAAAAACCTAAATCTAATTGCGATATTTGCAAAACACTGCCACTGGGCTCTGTCCTGATCTAGATAAAACCACTAAACAGTCTCAAAACTTTCTCAAGAACGGTTTTAAATTATCTCCCATCTATACCTAGGTCTCCCAAGTTACTTTCTCACTTCCGACTTTCCAACTGAAGATTTGTCCATTTTCCTGCTGCCCCAAGGTTGTAACATGTTCCGAAAATATTATTCTCCTGGACCCGATACCTGTAATAATATTTAGTAGAATACAAACAATTGAGTTACTGAAAAGTAGAAATCATTAAGTTACTGTAGAATACAAATTATTAAGTTATTGTAGAGTACAAATCATTAAGTTACTGAAGACTCTCCTACGATGTGACGCGTTGTAAATCGGCAGATAGGCCCTTACCGATATTTCGGAAAAAAACGTACTGCCTCATACTCTTCTGTACTGAAGAAAGAGACAGCAAGTTCCATCGAAACACCACAGGTACAACAAGTCTGTCTAGGCTCAACAGCATGTGTTTCTTGCGACGGAATAGAAAACTGGGTATGAAGCATGAGACAAGAAACACAATTATGGGGGGAAAAAATGTGTGCAAATGGAAAGTAGTTATAGGGGAAAGCACGGAACCCTTGGCAATTCTGGAATGTAAAGTGTACTTCGGAACGTCTTGCTGGCGACTCATGAAAATGAGTTCCGTACTGGCTATGGTGACCCAGGGGAAGACAAACCCTTAGATTCAATAAAACACTCTCAGGCTAGCAACCGTGACATGCGATTGAATGGCGAGTAAAGCACATGGCACGGTTGCTAGCCCCAGAATATTTTATTGAATTTAGTCGCCGCGAAAGCTTTAAATTATACATCACACCCTTAGATGTTTAAGACCAGTAACCGATGTATTCCAGTTAAAAATGCATTGGGCTGAATTGCTGTCGTGTCTTGTAATTGCGAGTTAATGGTCTTTCTTTCTGCTGTGTTCTAAATTATTAGAACTGTGCATAAATTTGACTCTAATATTGTTATGACCTGAAAACCTACCAAAAGGCGTGTAATTGAAATTATTCGATGCGGTTATAGACCTATGCATTTGACAGGGCCCATATTTTTTTTTCTGCGAGGGTGCTCTGGAAGTAAGAGAAAATATCAAGCTTGTCAAGGTCAAAGTCGTTCTCGTGAGTCGATAACTGTAAGTACCAAGTTACAGAGCAATCTCGCGCTTTCCATTCAAAAAATCGGGGCACCAGTGCCCTGAAAATTGCTGGCATCACTTTAGTGATCTGTACAGCGTCACACCTCAGCATTCCGCGGTCTTCACCTGCACCAAAGGAGGCACATTCACATATGTTATAAAACACGTACAGTCTACTGTCTGAATCAAGATTTTAGGCGCATTCGTTGAATTGCAAAAAAGCGACTGTTAGCTTCTTTATGACTGTCCGTCGATCCGTCTCTCTCCGCACGGAACAGTTGGTTCCCACAGGATAGATTTTCATGAAAATTGATATTTGAGGATTTTTCGAAAATCTGTTAAGAAATTTCAAGTTTCTTTAAGATCTGACAAGAATAACGCGTACTTTACATGCAGGCCTATGTACATTTATCATAATATCTCTCTAAATTCTTCTTAGAATAAGAAATTTTTCAGACAAACTTTGCAGAGAAAATCAAAATATACATTTCATGTTCAATAATTCTTTTTCGAATATCGTACCTTTTATGGGATAATGTGGAAAAGTATGGTACAGCCAGACATGCCACAGACTTACACTATGATACGGGGCAGAAAAAATGCGTTTTTCATGCCGCGTAACTAAGGCCAGGATACAAATACACATTCATAACACTCGTATTTAATACTTATTGCTTTTCCACGGCAAGAATGGTTATGCAAACGCACCTCAGTATGATGTTACAGGTTCATTGCCTGTATTGTCCGTAATTTTGTCTACCGCACATGCAACACTAAACGCCTTAATGTCTCTTGAATGTGGTACGTCACGATTGAAGTAAAACTTCAGAACTTTTAAGCCTCACCGTTACAGCAAACATCATATTTGGTCCCCACGTTCAAGTAGTTTTCGAATTTATCACACGCAGGGTTATGTTTTGTTTCCTTTAACCGTAACGATCAGAATCGTTAAAGCAAACAAAAAAGTCTGTAACTTGAAACAGATCAACAAGTTCAGTAATAAACTAAAAAGTTTCTTTTCCAACTTTTGTCATCGATTTGGGAAGTCCACCGGAAGGAGCTAGGGGTAACAAACGTCAATTTAAAAGCCAATCGCTGATAAGTTCCAGGAATATTGGATCAGCGGGAGTCCTGGAAAAATTACTGTTTTTGAAGACAACAAAACTTCTGGCAAAGCATATGACAGGTACTTTACTCCAGAAGTTTACGTTCTAAGAAGCAAGGCTGAAGTACCATAAATGAAGACAACTCTTTTCCGTCTCTTCAAAGTTTATCCCCTTCCTTCCTGTCCCACCATCCACACTGTTCACACCATAATCTGTTAAAACAAAAATTACCTTACAATCTCGTGCTTCAGCTGGCACTGTATCACGCATACAACTCTCGCTTTTATACACAATGGAAAATCACAACATACAAAGTATATGAAAATGGGGGACCAAAGCCTGCGTAATTGTAACAGTACCTTATTTGCGTGTTATTTAAAGAGTTGTTAATTTATAGGATTACAGTTCGTCGGTGACATGAGTAACTACGTACTGAGCGTCGGCGTAATAATGTTGACAGCAGAAAATTGAATAAATCCGTGCCACTTTGTCTACCATAAATCCCACACGGATTGGTCTGGAACTCAACCCTGGGCTCCGCCGTGACACATCGTAACTGTATACAACTTTTACGAATACGTATAATTATTACATAATTTATTGAGCCACTGGTCCCCACTAGTAGAGATTCCGACTACATTTTATTTTTTTATAGTGGGCCATCCCGCTGTGCGTTGACAATAAAGTTTTAGGAACTTGAAAAGGCCGCGTAGTAGATCAATTTTTTAGGTATATTTAAATATTAAAATTACACACTACCTGTTTCGGCACGTTGATGTGGCATCTTCAGGCGTGACTTTATTAACGTGCCGAAACACGTAGTGTGTCATTTTAATATTTAAATATACCTAAAAAAATTTATGTTGTGCTGTACGGCCTTTTGAAGTTCCTACAAATTTACGTTTTATTTGCCAGGTTATGATCAATCTTCGCTCCGTCGTCAAGCTTCTAAATTTTGATACAAAAAAGTATTTCACATAAGTGTGTATGTAAATATATGTTGCGTCTCCACATTTTCCGATCTTTCGCCATTAAACTAAAAGCTATACACTGATGTCGTGCCTCCACGATGTTGCTCTTTTACAGACTACAAAAACATAACCAAGCAAACTGTCTAGCCTATTATCACACAATGTGTTTGCAATACTGATAATGTCCCTTTTATCTTGTCCCCGAAAAAGGCAGATTTATCCCATAGAAAGCCTGCATTATGCTGGACATCCCGTAAGAGCTGCAGTGCTCAAGAAAAAACAGACATAATGTATATTGAGTAGGACTTCATTCCGACTCTCGCCACTTTGGAGTCACCGACAACTGGTCACAGTGTTCTACCAGATGTCTAAGGGGTAACGGCTTCCGCCTATATTTGTAAATCAGAACAAATCAGACGGTCTCATCCCTGCAAAATTAGTAACAACAAACAAAAAAGGAAGACGTTTCATACGGCTTTCCCGTGTTATTCCGCCACATTTTTATAATACTGGGATCAGGATTATACAGATTGTAATAGCTTATTTCGTGGCCGGTTTCAATGCACACATACGTTTATATTGCAATTTTGTTTTCTGACAGTCTGCTGGTTTGGCACTGATCATCCGTTTTTTTTTCCTCCTCTAATGGTTCGACAACCCTAGTGGCCATAGGCCTCCTCTATGAGGTTCCTCGATCACACTCAAGACACACAACACTCGGTGATACTCCTCTAGACAAGTGATCGGCCCGTCGCAGAGACCTCTACCTGACAACACACAACACCCACAAGAGACAGACATCCCTGCCTCAGGCGGAATTCGAACTCCCAATCGCAGGAATCCAGCGACCGCAAACCCACGCCTGAGACCGGACGGCCACCGGGATCATTTGAACATCCGTTTTCTTCTCCTAATTAGCACTGATAACGAAGCAACTCATAAAATGTAGGTCTATTGGAAGTTGAGTTCAACAGCGCCAACTTGCAATTTTCAGGTCGGCAGAGGATAAATATAGACAAGGAGGGAAAAGTAATAACAGGCACGTCGAACTTTCTTAAGACTGGGCACGGAAGACTTCTGATTGCTTTTTCGGAATGGTTCCTCTCATACGAGCAGCCGGTGCCACAAGACTCAAGGTGTTGCACATGTTTCCTTGTGGCCATTCCTAGAAACCTTTCAGGAAACTAACGCACAGCCTGTTATGTCATTCACGATCAGTTTCATGTCGCAGCAATTCGTCTTTCTTTTACATTTTGCAGCAATCTTTTTATTAGGTTAAGCTTAGAAATGAACTTATATTGAGCTTTCAAGTGTAAACCCTGCTGTAAGCTTAACGAAGCGTAGCGAATTTTTAGGTTTTCGCGTACCGGTGTACCAAAGTATTGCCTTCCTCTGGAACGTGACGCTGCGCCACTGTATAATCGGACCCCGACATTTCTCCAGGACCTGTTGCCCCCTGAAGATAAAGACAGAAAGTTCCTTCAAAATGTCGGGATCCTGTTATCCAATGAGGCATCGTCCTATCTCAGAAGAATGTTCTTAACAGGCAGTTTCTAATAAGTTACACTAACATGAAAATAAGTAAATTATTCCATGCAAGATTTTCCTTCGTGAAAAGTGGATAATTGCCACTATACTTCCCAAGTCTACCTGAAATACAATCCTTCACATCAGGGCTGTGGAGTCGGTACACAACAGCTCCGACTCCGGCTCCTTGATTTTTAAAACTTCCGACCCCGACTCCTCGATTTTTAAAACTCCGACTAGGACTCCGACTCCGACTCCTTGATTTTTAAAACTTCCGACTCCGACTCCTCGATTTTTAAAACTCCGACTAGGACTCCGACTCCGACTCCTCGATTTTTAAAACTCCGACTCCGACTCCTCGATTTTTAAAACTCCGACTCCGACTCCTCGATTTTTAAAACTCCAACTAGGACTCCGACTCCGACTCCGACTCCTTGATTTTTAAAACTTCCGACTCCGACTCCTCGATTTTTAAAACTCCGATTAGGACTCCCGACTCCGACTCCTCGATTTTTAAAACTCCGACTAGGACTCTGACTCCTCGATTTTTAAAACTCCGACTCCGACTCCTCGATTTTTAAAACTCCGACTAGGACTCCGATTCCGACTCCTTCGTAAAATCTCAATATGTATTAATAACGGTAAACCTATAAGACATTTCATCACCACTACGTGAATCATCAGGCTACTTTTTTGACTTATAACCTATATTTAAGTATAAGTCTAATGGTTACTGTAGCTATCAGGGCCCTGGAGTTGGAGTATCTAGTTAAGATTTTAGACTGAGGTCGGAGTCGGAGTCGGTACATTTTTACCGACTCCGACTCCACCTAAAAATTCCTTCCGACTCCGACTCCACGACACCGACTCCGACCCTACAGCCCTGTTTAACATTTAACATCATTTCAATACATAATGTACCTTCAGGGTACTAGCCCATAAAGGTTACCTTTTTTGACCCTACCAATTTTTAATTCCTTGTAGTACAAAATCTAACGCATAATATATTATATCAGTAATAATACTCAGATGTAAAATCAATTACTTGTTACACAAACTCACATCATCACTACGGCTGACGGGTCTTTAACCTTGATGCACCAACAAGTTTAACATTCAACAACTGTAAATTCTGCCCACACAGCGTATTTATGTGTTTTGTACGGGTCTCAGAACAAACAGAAACTTTTGTCTTACATAACATTAACTGACTGGTTTTTATAACCGAGATGAGAAGTGTTTACTGCGCGGTACGAACAGGTTCTTTAAAATAGGACAGTTCACACTTTGTCTTTAAACGATTAAAAGCACTTTATGCTTATTATCAGCGTTGCTCCTACTCGGCTAGGCAAGAATCCCTTACATTTTGTACAACTCAAAGATTTATTTCCTTGTCCACAATAGCCACTACCGTAACATATCCTCAGCCAGATATAGCTAGCCCATATTTTCTTATCACTTACATATACGTTCCTAAGTGATCTAATACTTTCAGGATTTCTTGGTAAAATCAGTAAGGTCAAAAAACCTAAAGAATAGATTCGTCTTTAGCCTGCTTGGATAGAGGTTAGTTTATGTATCACCAAGTCACGTTTCCTTATTTTATTGTTTTTTGACTTTAAGTTACGTTGAAATACATGACGAGAGAAAGTGTGAGTAGCGAAGATAAAAAGAAGCAGCACTAACCTACCTTAAAAATACTTCTCGACACGAGATATAAGAAACTGAGGAACGCCATGAAAAGTCTCAAAAATCATAAATGGAACGAGAGATCTTGAAAAGCATTTCCAGAAGGATCTTGCACAGGGAAACTGGCTGTTTCCTTAGTTAGAATATACTTAGTTTGTCTGCAAAGTAGGTTTGTGGTTATTTACTCTACTAAAATTGCTGCTGTAATATATGCAGGAATATGAATTCGAAAGAAGGGACGTAGAAAGGATACGGGAATAGGAATTAACAAGCTTTCTGATTCAATATAAGGACAAGGCTGACGTGGAAGACTTATGTCGAATACGTTTTCTGAACAAGAGTAACGTTTGAAGAAATTATTTTACCAAGTTCCAAAAAATCAAATTTTCTTTCAAGTTATGTATTTCTGACTTGCACATTCACCACCTGTAAAGAAACTGGAGAACTCCTACACATTGTAGGGCTTAGAATGATACACACAAAAACCTGCCTTTCTCTGTTCTGTTTCTATTTAATCCAATCCTCTGGCTTAACAAAAGAAATGGAACCACACAGGAGTTTCCTCATCCCCTGTTTTCGTGGCCCGACAGGACCTTAATCCCTATATAAGACCAAGTATTCTCCTCCGGCTGAAATCCAAGTATCATTCCGTTTGTTACAGAAGTCCACATTGACGGTGTATTTGGAAGCGCGGATAAAAGTTCTTTTGAACAGGGAGTTATATACCAGAGAAACAAGACAGCAAAGTACGTGGTATTACGTGAACAAGATGTGCTAGAGAAAGCTTGCTTCAGTTTCTGTGACTCCACTGCACCAAAAAATGTTGAGAAGTGTTGAAAGCATTGACCGTTGGATTGGCACATTTCTAGGTTCCTACGGACTGGTCGCTGAGGATTTGTGAACCTTTAGTAGTACTGGGATGGGTGGACCGCAGAATGGACCTTAAAGAAACAATTCGAGTGGATTTATCTGGCACAGAACACGGATAATTAGGTGGCCTTTGTGAACACGAGTAATGAAGCTTCGGATTCCCTAAAATGCAGGAAAAGGAGTTTGTTGACTAAATCGAAACTATTAACATCTCAAGCAACACTCTACTCCATGGAGTTAGTTGGTTGGATAGTTAGTTGGTTGGTTAGTTAATTTAGTTAGTTAGTCAGTCAGTCAGCCTGCCTGCCTGCCTGCGTGTCTGTCTGTCTGTCTGTCTATCTGTCTGTCTGTCTGTCTGTCTATATGTCTGTCTGTCTGTCTCTGTGTTCGTTCGTTCGTTCGTTCGTTTGTTTGTTTGTTTGTTTGTACTGGAGACAAGCTTAACATCTGACCAAATTAATGCTACACGTTACGTTGAAACAATTCATCAGAATATTTCAGATATTTTAAACCATATTTTAAAAGTCCGTAATGTAGACAACTAAGTAATTAAGGGCGTAGTAAGATATAGCAACGATTCAACATCCTTACCACAAAAACTTCACACGGGCCTCAGCCAGTTCCACCCACTTCCAATTCTTACAGGACATTTTCCTTAAACCTACCTTCATCAGTCTCTCTCCTGCTAAGGTGCGTTGAGCCTAGTGATAACTTTGCCGACTTGGTAAGTTCATGACAAGCAAATTAAGGGTTTGGGAAATATCCCCGAATTTTTCTGGATATGCTGCAGATGTAAATGCAACAAAATAGGGGAAGTGTGTGTTTTCAGTGTCGATAAAGTCTCACGACTTCGTAAGTTGTTAGTAAAGGCCAGAATATGTCGGTCAATATCGTCAGCATTTGCAACGAAGTACAGGTCTACTGGGTTCCCTGTATCTGAGTTAAGTCCGCTTTCATTGGAGTGACAAGGGGAACTGCCTGCTGCTGCGTGCGCACAGTAACAGACTATGTTAACAGTACCGTTACCCTGCTATGGCGTATGCACGCTACATTTCGAATACTGAGTGGTGCAAAGAAAATACTCTGAGAGTAATTAAGCTGTTGCATATTAACGAAGCATTACGGGACATTCTGTATTCACATTTAAAGAATTCTAATTTGGTATACGACTGAAATTTTGGGACATTGTCCACATTCTCAGCCTAAACGAAAGCTACGTTTCGGAGAATACATCTGTCTCCATCTTCAGATGGAAAAGGGAGAGGGGACACCCAATCTGACAGGCGCGCTTAAAGACCTACTCTCTATGGCTGGACGTCCAGGATTAGACATTATTTTTTTCTTGAATGGGCCATCACAGTGGCTTCTCCTTCTCCCTTTCTACCTGAAGACGAAGATATCTTGGGCGGCATTCCCCAGGTTCGAACCGCAGACCATGGCCCAAAACATGACTTAGGCTTTGTATATTTCGCTGTCTCGTAAACACTAGCTGACCTGATAAATCATGAAATGTCTAATAAAATTTATGGCTTTTTTACTATTTAATTTCCATTATTTATTAGTATTATTTTGCATTGAATATATTTCCAAGTAAATGTCATTACTGGTTAGCTGAGCCTGAGACAACGCACAATGTCAAAATATTACAAT
The DNA here is from genome assembly GCA_013340265.1 of Coptotermes formosanus. Lineage (NCBI taxonomy): Eukaryota > Metazoa > Arthropoda > Insecta > Blattodea > Rhinotermitidae > Coptotermes > Coptotermes formosanus. Next base: position 911,979 of record BLKM01000864.1, read on the forward strand.
ATGAATGATTCGTACAGGGACTGAAATCATTAAAAGAACCTGAAAACACAGTCCAACAGAGAAGCAGCAAAGGAAGGCCACATTTAATCAAACTGAGGAATAAACGAATGCCTTGCACATCAGCACATGCACTTCTGATATTTTGACGAAACATCTGAACACTTGTCTATCTTTTGTTCGCATGAATTGATGGCGCCCGTGTCTCCGTCGCTGACACAAAAGTTTCTCACCCACCATCGTCTAGGTTTTCTTCTGGTTGGTCTCTCACCATTTCTAGTCTAAAAATAATACTTTCAGCAGCAAAGAGAAACACAACCTCTTCCCCTACCCTCACACTGTCTATTGATTTTAGGCGCTTTCACATAGTCGCGAAAAGGGCCTGTTGCTTTCGTCATGTCTGTTCGTCCGTCGGTCAGTCCGATTTAATGTATCCGTGCGATGTCCACTGGACGCTTATCCGTGAAATCTGGTCTGAGGGATTTCAATAAAAATTTTGTGACTGACGATACTCTCCTTACCTCTGTCATACTTCCCCACATTATCCCATAAACGACACGATTTTCGGAAAAAGATTACTGAACATAAAATATGTGTTTTGATTGTCTCTACAATATTTACCTGAAAATTTTTTCATTGTAGGAAGAATTAAGCAAAATATTATCATAAACTTATACAGGTCTTCAGGTAGAGTACCTGTTATGCTTGTCAGATTTTAATGAAACTTGAATTTTTTTCGATAAGTGTTCGAAAAACACTCAAGTATCAAATTTCATAAAAATCCGTCCTGTAGGAGCCGAGTTGTTCCATGCGGACGGGCAGTCAAGCAGGCAGGCAGGCAGGCAGGCAGGCAGGCGGGCGGGCTGGCAGGCAGGCAGACAGGCAGGCAGGCGGGCAGGCAGGCAGGCATGACGAAGCTAGTTGTCGCTTTTCGCAGTTTTGCTAACAAGCCTACAAACTCATTACCGTGAGAAACCCAAATTTCATATATCCGTTATTTTTGGCACTAAAACTAAAGACATTCTGGATGCCTTCATATGTTATGCGTGCTAAGTCTATTGGTACGCAAGTCTGCGTCCAAGCATCTTTGTGCAGTAATTTTTTAAAACTGTGATAGGTACGACAGTCTTTACTTTTGGCGTGAGGATATCCACACACCTTATCGAATATGTGTATTAGTGTCCCTGCTGTGACCTCCCACACGAACGGTCTCGTGTTTGACACTTTATATGTAGGCCTATACAACACTGTGGCACATTTAACAAAAATGTCTTGGAAATGCAGTGGTAAGCATCCTAACAGCTTTATAAAGACAAACAGAACTGAAGTAAACTACACACTAGGAAGGGGCAAACTTTCTAATTAAAGGGTCGTTCTAAAGTTTGCAAGTGCTTTAGTGGACCGAAAAGTGGAAAATGCAATAATTTAAACACTTCCTCAAACAGAATATCATAATTTACATAAATATACGTAAAGAGTGCCAGCACTAAGCAGATTATTGCAAGAGATGTTGCTAGTTTCGGTTTCTAACAAGTTTATAAATATTTTGAGTTAATGAGGAATGGAAATTATCTGGTGCACTCCTGGCATAAATCAAAAAACATGAAAAGTCAATAGATCAAAACATTTCTATTTTCCTAAAATCTATGTCAAGGCCCTTTCTACATTCCTGAAGTCTATAATTCCTTGGAGAGCTTATGGACTGCATTTAAGCGTGGTTTAAAGAAAAGTTGTTACGTACATATATTCACTGAGATTTTTTAGAGAGTTTGAAGCAAATTATGTTCATGTTACAGACAAATATTCCCATAGACCAAAATTTCCTTGCTATAGTCGAAATTGAAGCCAAGCTTCCTAAACTCTGTGCCACAAGTATGATCAGACCTATACTGCAATATAACTAATTGAATACACCAAAATCCTTCTTAGAAGTTGACATGTGTAATTCCTTATTCGTTCAAGAAAATCCTCAACTTGTACAGAAGTCAGTATATCATTACTGTGTTCACAAGAACCTGACAATGCAGTCTGCCATGGGCCAGCTGAATGTACCACACATCCTTATACATTATGTTTATTAGTCTCATTTTAACAACATTCTTCCACCTACACCTGCATATCCCAAGCAACCTCTTTCCTTTAGGTTTAAAGACTAAAATTATTTTGTCCATCTCATCTAATTCATACATGCTACAGGTCTCGCCTGTCACATCCTCCTAGTTATTACCACCTAAATGATATTTGGCGACGAACACAATTTCCAGACATTGTCATTAATTAACTGTTCGCCTGCTCTGGTTACTTTCTCCATATTACATTTTGTCACACTTAGCACTTCATCCTCAAATGATCTCAAAATTACGTATTCAAATGCATTTCTACAGATTTAACAGCGACACAAGGAATGGCGTCATGAGAGTAAGATGTAATTACATTATTTTGTCATCTATTAGCAAGTCTGTCTGTTAAAACATGATTATGACAATACATCTCCTCTTTCTTTACATTTAATACCCACTATGCTTTATATTGGCCTTTTCTAATCTGATTTATTCATTTATGTTTCTTCATCCAGTATTTGTTCCCAACATGCTGTTCGTTTGTTACTTTTAGACTACTTTCCTACTCAAAAGGAAAAAGGTGGCCTTACAGACTCCATGTCACTCAATTTTAGCTTTAGAAATAGGTGAATGATTTTTATGAAACTGAGTATCAGCTTATTCCCCTTGAGGATATTTGTTTAATAGCTCCCGTTCAGCTGTCTTACCAATACATGGGCTAACTCAAAGGATTAAATTGACACAGTAGGCACAACTATACAAATTCCCTTCATAACTGATGTTCACATTTGCTACATATTTTGGTTTTGAGCTTCAGGCACATAATTCACTCACGTACAGCATTGCTTACCTTTAAAAAGCAATCAACATATTATAGCTAAGGGCACCCAGTTGTACATTTGTACGCATCTATGTTAAAACAAAAATAAAATATTTAATTGATTTCATAAAGACATGTTAAAAAATGCCTTTTGTTACTTAATTACTCTTAAAATTTCTGTATCCCTCACCATCTGGGTATCAGGTGAAAGACTGTTATTAATACTATTGACTCAATTACCTGTAATACCAAGAAACTTATCCTTTATTTTGTTCCATTTATTTCTCATGTTTTCTACAGACAGTCTGAGGTCGGAGCTGGGTTATTACTTGTTTTGCAAATAATTAATTAGTTTGTATCGTAGAGAAACATGCAATGCTCTAATGGAATTTGTACGGTGACAGCTACTGAGTCATTGATACCTCTCATCTCTGACAAGCAGCATGGGAGTCAACAGATGGGTGAGGCTGGTGGAAAAAATAAGTGACCCAATGGGAAGAGACTCACAATTGTTGACATATAAAATAATATCGCTTTATATTTCACATATGAGGCTTCACATACCACCATTTGAGAACAGTTGTTGTAAGACACAACTTACAAATTTGGAGAAAAACCACGTTGTATCTAATACAAGATGAGTAACATATTCCTCTTCAGGTATGATAAATGGGTTCAGCCAGTGATTCACATAGGACACAAGACATACGACAAAAATTTAATTACAAAAAAATTTTACCACATGCAGTCTACTTACCAGTTTGTTTCTGCTGTGTTAGAAAACTTTCGAAGTCTGTGGCGGTCCCTGTGCAACATCAGGGCTACTAGCTGCTTCAGTAGCCACCATCTTGTCAAATGTAATCGACTCTGAAGTGCAGCTCCTTCCAAACCTAGGGCATCATATAAGTAGATTATAATATGAACTACATGTGAATATTATAAATGTTTTGAATATTATGAATATAGTATGTTGAACAATTTAGGCAATGTGTGCATACTGTCACTATTACAATATATTTGCTCTGCTACAAATCCTGGAAACGGTGTTGCAATCAATGCACATTTGCTATTAAAGCTGACTGTAGTGATGTTAATTCCAAAAGCTGCATTCTACTGTGCTGTTAACAATTCTCACATTAGTAATTCCCTTGCAACACAGCCTTATTGACTTACTATTTCAGAATAAACATGGCGACTGACACATAATCAATTGTATGCTTCAGCTCATGACAGGCACCTTCAGGTCATCACTAAACACTACAATTCTGCTGTTAGCTGTTTGTCATTATTACAATAATATTAGACAGAAAAATGTAACTAGTACGTGAAATGGCTTTCATAATAATATTGCAATAATATAACATGCTAATTGTAGAAATAGAATGTATGTTGATAATCTGAAGATGGCTTGCATGAGCAGAAACATGCAGTTGACTGTATATAAGCCGCCATGGACAGTCTTATGCAGTAAGCCAATAAAGCTGTATTGTTTTGAAATAAAATTGTAAGTTTGATGATTATGTAGCACTGTTACTAGGATACAAGCAAAACACAAACTATCCTACCCTAATACATACTTTTTATTGTTATGAGTTCAATTTTTAGCATAAGCTTACACCATGAAATTACAGTATTTATGGAAGAAAGAATCATAAATTCAAGTTTAACTGGGCATAATTACCTAACTGACATGAATTTTCAAGCACATCATTATTTTTTTGATTACACATCACATTGTGCATGTATATATCACTGTTTCCAATCTATACAGACAAACACAACAAGAGTCCCTGCCCGCACAGGGCACTCCAGAAGAATAAATGTAGAAACAACCCTTTAGTAGGAATGAAACCTGCCATATGAGCACCACAAGATTGAGAAAATGGTTTTAAGTCCATTACTCAATATTCTAATGAGATTTTTTAATGAAACATGGCGACTTCCTTTTAACTATATATACACCTAATCCTGATTTTTAGAACATCAATAGAAGCTGTGTACATAATGAATACTATTTTCACACAGGAAATAACAGACTATAGTATATTTTGTAATTTTATGATTTTACAGTTTTTAAATATACTTTTGAAACCTTATACTTTATGGAATTGTGAAATTATTTCCATTTTAATGTAAAAGGGGAGGCCTCTGCCTTAATATATCTTTTCCTTTATAGTGCGTATTCTTACCTGATGATGATTGTCTTGTACAGCCAAAACGTGTCATACGACAATAACAAAATCAAGAAACAGGGAATGCTGTTGTGTTTTTCCGTACAGATTGGAAATAGTGGTACATCATTATCTACTGTAACGTGTCAAGAAGAAAACCTGCCAATGCTTGTGGAAGGTGTTCAGTTTGCTATGTGCTTTTGCTCTCTGATGTGAGCGCCAGCTTGGCTTGGACATTGACTGTGAAGTGGGTGATCATCTTTTGCTGCGAGATGAAAAACAGTTCACCATGTAGTTCTTAGCACCTCTTAATCCTAGTTGTCATAAAGGGCTACATCAACATAAGTCACATATTATGACTTTGGTCAATATACCTTACTGCACAAGCTTCTCCTCTGTTGCTGCTTTGTGGAGGGCTCTCCTTATTCCCGTCCGATAATGTCCTGCACATTTAGTTTTGCGACCATTTTCTCAATATGGGTCATTACGACCTACACTCTTACAAAATGTTGAATCTCCCACCACACAGGTGTGAATATTCCAAGCCTATCACTTGCCTGGACAAACACATACACAATTTCTTCAGTATCATCCATTGTAATTTGTGGAAGACAAATCTGTGTACCTTCCCTTCTACAAAGAGAATTTTACAGGACTTTTAGCACTAGAATGTGTTTTAAGTCCTATGCAGTCCTCCAGTTGCATTTCAATATCTATTATTATTTTTCCAGTGTTGTGCAGAGTTCAATGTGACAAGCACTCTGGGCATGTCACCAAAGAAACAAAATTCTGCAGACATTTAGAATCAAACACTACATTGTGATATGATATTTTGATATGGTTGCCCATAAAATTTGATTTGTGACTATTACGCCTCACCTAAGATGCATTCCTCACTGTAATTCTTTGGACTAATTTCCTTTCACACTAATTCGTACTAACATTATTTACAATAAGCCTATTTGAATTACTTACAACATTTTCACATGATTCTGAGCCTATCAATTTAATAGAAAGAAATTCTCACTTATTTTTTTTACAGAAATACAACCAAGAGGGATTTTTAAGAAATATGATCTTTGATTGATTCTGACATCCAGCACTTCGTGTGTAGCAGAGCTTGAAAAAAACTATGAGAAACATCAAAAAACAAATGATGCACACAGCTTGAACTAAAGTATGACAAATATAATCAAAACAAATGGCGCCCACAGCTTGAACCAAAGTATGAGAAATATCGTCAAAACAAATGGCACCCAGAGCTTGAACGAAAGTATGAGAAACATCATAAAACAGATAGCCAAATCAAACCACACATATGCAGCAACAAAAAAAAACAGCTTCATTGTACACTTAACTAAGAAATCACAAGCTATTCCAAAATAAGAATGATATTTCTGCAAACTAAAGAAAAATCCTTCCAGCTACACTAAAATAAAAATTGTGTTTTAGTGTGTACAGGTTATGTACCTAAAGCATCATGTACACATTTGGTTGCACAGAATTTAAATGTATGAAGACTCATATTCTTTTCTCAGATTGTGTACACATCCAAACCATAATGGGGAATACATATGTGCAGAGCCTAACTGAGTAACACAGCCACTTTTCCCAGGGGTATATTAGCTGAGCCCCCACATCCATCTACCTTGTAGGTTAAGATCGACTGGAACTATACCACCATTCCTCCATATCCCTTCATGTCATGCAGAAGGGAAAATTTACCTCTACCTGTGCAGAACAGGGGGTTTGAATGCTAATGTACAAAACAACACCCACAGATCTTTCCATAAAGTGGTCATTAAAATTACTTGATCTAACTTTAAAATGAAATGGCTTGACGATTTTCAGTACAATTCTCAAATACCAAATTTCATGAAAACCTGTGTGGCAGTTTTTAAGTTGCTACATGTATACAGACATATGAACCGACAGGCCACTTTTAGTAAATTCTGCCTGAGCAAAAAATGGGAAGAAAGATTTAATACAAAATTTCAAAGCAAATATAATCCAACAACTGACAATCATTAGACTGTTGTTGTTGTTGTTGTTGTTGTTGTTGTTGTTGTTGTTGTTGTTGTTGTTGTTGTTGTTTTCTTTTTGCTTCTTACTCATATATTTTGATACATCCAACTCAGGATTTTAGAAATACGCTCACCCCCTCACCGCTGCATGTAAATAAAAACTGGTAACAAGTCATAAAATAGTACTCTGAGAATGCTGGAATGCACATATTCTTCGATATTTGCCAAATCTAAACTGTCACACTATGATCATGATGACAAAACTTTCAATTATTCTTCTACAGTACAACTGATGGATGACAGACAGTCAAATTCTCATCTGAACAGACTGAGCCTTCTGATTCCCATAATGTACTTTTAGTCTTTGAATTTTAAATTTCAAGGTTTTTACAACACATATTGCTGATTATGGTCAATCCACATATTGTTTATTCCACTTTGCAATTATACATTCTATTCTTTGTTACACTTTGGCACCACAGAACATGAAGTTTCATTGCCACAAAACTCAAATTCCACCACTGGCCCATGTCTCCCACCCATATTTAACTCCATCAGTAAGTCTGTTTCATGCAGGGTTCAAAAGTAAATCATATAATGAACAAAACCGTGTAAACGAACATCCAACCTGCAGACTGAACGAATAATTTCTTACGAAGCAGTACAAAACAATCCACAATTGCTCTGAACATCAGATTTTGGTAACCTGATTCACTTTTGGAACTGTGTAAAAGAACAACTGCTCATCCATTAACATTCTGGACCTTAACATGACCACAGTCTGAATTCTTTCCCATACAATTTTCAACTAGCAGTAAAACAATTTAATTTTTTTCTGGTATCTTTACACATTTCTCTGAACATTAATGTTGACAAAACTGATTACATCAGAAAGGATATTTATCATTAAATGGCACAGTTTTGTACGTGAAATGTTGAAATTAAGTTGAACTTTCCTTTGTTGCTCTTCTGAACGGTACTAAAAATCAATGTGGGACAGCATTTAGTCACTTCTGTCCTACTCAGTGCAAATCTTAATGTATAACAACAAAAACACCTAAATTAAAATGTAACATGTTAGAACATGTGTGCTGTCAGGCCACCAAATACAAATTATGTACATGAAAGTGAAATTTAGCTTGCAACATAATATAGATTCTCATATGTTTCTCACATATGGTGTACAAAATGACAACTTTCTTGCAGTGGTGAACATTTCCCCCAGTAGCTACATACTGTGTGAAATCTTATTTTCGGCCTATGTGTACCTTCAAAATTGGATCAATCCTTCTAACAAAAGGCCACATAAGATGCTCCAGTGCAGGCAAGAGGGTCTGTCAGAGTAGCTGGGTTACATATGGGGCATAAACACAAAACCTGAACACTAAGAAACAAAAATTATTCAGGCTGATGACCTATCCATTTTATACACTCAGGGATTGATTATGAAATGGAATATTCTGTAAGATACTCTCATTGTGCAATGCTACAAACTGATACACTGCTGGGGAGAAAGGATCATATGGATATGGTTAATGATGTAACAATAGACAATTAGTGTGCAACATTACCAGTTGCAATTCAAACAAGATTAAGAATGTAACATATCCATAACATGCACATGATGTAATACATGTAACATATCCATAACATGCACATGATGTAATACATAACAGTCCCAGCACTGCTGTTAGGAGGTTACCAAGTTAACCTGCTGTGTGTTTACAGACTGTCACCAAGATTTGTTTATACATGGATAAGTCCATTCATGGCCATAACAAAAGTAAATTTTACTATGGGTAATAGAACTGAAAGCTGAAACCCTGACAACTTCTATTGAAAGTCTACCACATTAAATCTTACAAAGATCTGTTCAACTGTTTTGGGCAGAGGTACTATAGAACAGGGAGAACGACAGAGGAAATGTCAGATGGTCAGACAGAGAGATATAACCTTCAAAACTTTTTTTGATTATCTGTAAATCATGCCCCATACAGTAAACTGTATGGGGTATGAAATGAGTGTTTCATATTTCTCTATAATTTTTGCTTGAATAGCTCCCTCTTACAAATAAATATTTAGGAGTTTACATACATGACACATGTAGAAATGCATGTAGAATGTCAAGCAAATTGTCACTTATTGTTGTCTACTTGTAAACGAAATTGTAACTGCCTGACAACTTTTACTGAAATCCTCTCATAATTAATTTTACAGAAACTTGTCCAACAGTTTTTGATCTGACAGTGGGTAAGATATTGACAGGCAGAGATGACTGCCATATAAGGAGTTTCCTTTTGCATCAAAAAGAATGTGTAATAATATTTAGCGTGAATTAAACATCTGCCTAAAGGTATATTTTACAGCGTCTTCATTTTCAATGGTAAATTTCGTAAAAATACAGAAGAGAAGTTTAATATTTGTGAGAATTTAAAATTTTCACACCCTTATTACACTTTTAAAATTTTCCCTGTCCATGCCACGAAGGCACATTCTATAGGGGGAGCAGACATGTAGAGCCACTAGTTCTTAACCTATGCACCAGATGGAGATGAGTACTCAACTTCACATCGCAGAGACTTTACAGAAAAACAGAGACATAAGTAAAGCCAGTGTACTGCTAGGTTTTAGAAGATAATTGGCAACTACCTTATTATAAGTGTTTTGTAAGGTACCTCTTTCCTCTTTGAATTTACACAAACCTAAAGATTAATCTGTACTATTTATTACATGTTGTGACCTGGTGTGAAAATGGTAGCAGTCTGTTGAAAGAACACATTGCCTCCATCTTCGGAAGAAGCAGGTAGTACGTTCTTCCAATACATTGGTGTCTAGCCACCAAGATAATTAGTGTCATAACTGGGAAGAGCAAAATGTAAATTTTCACTGCCATAAGAACATGAATTCCCAAGAATAGCTCAGTTTACCAGTTGGGTCATCCTACTCTGAATCTCAGCTCCTGCTGGATGTTGCTCATTTTTAATAAAATCTGTGCATAAAATACAAGTTTCTCTAAAATCACATGAAAGGCACTTTATGTGAATATATACTCAACATGAGTGTGTTCATAAATGAAACAGGTTGTGTTTTCTGTTGAGGTAGGTTCTGATGCTCAACACACACTTTTATAATTTAGACACATGTGTTCTCATCAGGTACTAACTGAGTCTAAACAGACACACAGCTGACACTATATATAATTTATGTTACATTTTAAAAATTATGTTATAAAAATCTTGTTGTAAGCAAAACTATAACATAACACTGAAGTGACTTTATACACACACAAATATAATTACATGTTCTATGACCCACTCACCTAATTTAAATCACATGGTCTAATATTCTTGGTTTTTTTAATTTCACCTAAGACATTCAAGTTTTTTATTTTATTTTTCCAAATTCTGATGTAGTAGCCATCAGCTGATTTCAGTGACTGATTTCGGCTGAAGGGTAAATCACGTAACACATTTAAGATCATTGTCTCTACTAAATCTGTGTTTTGGAAATTTCAATTTAGGGTGTAGGGTTGCAGCCCGACAGTCCCTCCCTTCTGGGTACGCCCCTGGCACTCTTTGTAAGGAAGAGAGTATGTTCTTTGTGAAATACGAAACCAGATTAAAGAAACAGCTGAGCATCGATCATCAAGCATGATCGATATTAAACTTCTCGTTTAAGGCCTATCGACTCTAATCGATTATAACCTTACAGTCTGTGTTAAAATACCCACTGCTTTTCTTAAAACTATTCACGAATTTAGTATCTAAAGGAAATAAAGAGCGAGTGCGTCAGACGCGTTACGATCGGCAGGCATTTACTAATTTGTTTGAGAATCTAATTTATTGCTGCTCAGAAATGTTAAATCAGAGTGGCATTATTAATATTAGGAGACTGAGGAGAACGATGTTTTGTTAACCTTTTAAAGCCTACTGGCTACTTGATGCAACAACAGGTTTAATTTTCAAAAACTGTACATTCTGCCCACACTGTATTTATGTGTTTTGTTTGGATCGCAGAGCAACCAGCGACTTTTGCCCCGTATGACACACACTGATCGGTTTGTATAACCGAAATGAAAAGTGTTTGCTGCGCGGTACGAACTGGGTCTTTAAATGAAACAGTTCACGCTGCGTCTTTAAAGGGTTAAAAGCTAAAGACGTGTGTCCACAGAATGCTTGGTGAAATAATATCAGCTGGCTTAAGAGATAATCCTGTACTCTGCGGCAGCGCATTACCATTACCATAAAATATCTATAGTGAAGAGAAGAAAAATAAGTGACTTAAATGTCATTGTAAAAGAGCAAAGATGATTTGAATTTTGACGACAGGACAAGAATATTTAAAACTGCAAACAAATGTAAAATAGAAATCGGTTGCCTATATTGCGTAAAAGATTGTAAACTTCTAAGAAACAAAATTGTAAGTTCTAATATATAAATTTCAAATTTTCTAAACTTAAAATTAACGGAAATTGTGGACTATAAAATCGCATTAAGACCTGTGTATGCACAAATCAAAAACGGATGTGAATAATGAAGTACAGACGGGAGTAACGACAGCCCAAGGGCCAACCGCGTTTGCAAAATGAATAACAAATGCAATAATTGTTAATTTTACGTAGTTACAAAATGTGGTAAACAGCATCACAGAAATTAATTCACCTGAAAAGGGGTTGATAGTTACTAGGTATAAAAACAAATACGAAGATATCATTATAAAAAATCAAGATAATCAATTATCATAAATGAGCTCACCAAAAATGAACCCATCTTTCTTAAAAGCAAGAGAAAAGCTTTTACCCTGCCTTGGGACACACAGATTTTCCACGCTTATTCCTTTACGATTTTACATTCTAACTGCTAGAAAATTCGTTTTGTCTTATGCCGAAAGTACTGTTAACCTTTTAAAGCCTAGCGGTAACTTTACGTACCACCAGCTTTAACATTAACAAATTCTACGTGGTGCCCACATTGCGTTTATGTGTTTTGTACGGATCTCAGAACAAACAGCAACTTTTGCCTTATAAAACATTAAGAGACTGGTTTTTATAACCGAAGTGGAGAGTGTTTACAGCGCGGTACGCACTGAGTCCTTATATAAAACAGATACGCTGCGTCTTTAAAGGGTTAAATGCGCTAATTGACAGTAAAGCTACAGTAAAGCATACAAAATATCTAACGCTGACACCGGTAAAGGCCTTGATATTTGCGTCTGACAGAGGCAGGCCTGCACTCTGCTTATTTGAACCGACAGCAAAAACTAGCATGAGGTTCAGTACTACAGCGCAACTGCCACGTGCCAAGGATCCAAATTTCTGGTAGTGACTGCAACAGCAGACATACACCCTTGATGCACACCACCTTTATAAATAAAGAAAATTAGACTACCTACTTTTTCTGGTTGTTCTGCAAAATAAGGTAGGAAGGATAGTCATGTGTAAAGAAATAGTACCCATACTTATCCAATTTGCCACTTGGTTATGCATGTTACCGCCAGAAAATATGAATGTAACAGTGTAATTATTTGCTCATCCGGCTTTTCTCTCCTGCCTCCATGCTTGTCCTATCTCTTTCCTCAGCTTGGTGCAATTACCTTGTTGGAGCGCAGTCTGACCGCCCTAATAACAGGATATGGGCCGACTCGCGAGCGCGAGGTTCCGACAAAAGAAACCGACACACACACAGCTGATATTAAAGCTCCAGATGGGTATCTCTATCCAAACGCTGCATAAACCCTAATGACTCCAACTAGGACGCATTTTACTTACATAATGAAGCGTACTCAAATGAAGTATCATACTCACATACACTACATTTTATTATATGTAATATTCGAGTCTTTCCCTTTATGTTTATCCTTCTTCCGTAATAGCACTCTCTTCTGTATTCACGTTTATTCTTTACTTGACTTACTCGCAAGCGTGATGGCACAGTCGGTTAAGGCACTGCACTACAAACCGGCAGGTCGCGGGTTCGGTTCCCGGTGATGTCATTAGACTTTTACATTGACATAATCCTGTCGGTCGCACTATGGCCCTGGGTTCGACTCAGCCTCTAACAGAAATGAGTACCAGGAATATTTCCTGGGGGGTAAAGGCGGCCGGTGCGTATGGCTGACAACCTTACCACCTTCATGTACCGATTGTTTAGAAATCTGGGAGCCTCAACCTCCTGGAACCCTAAGGGCCTGTCCAGGCCTGTAATGGGACTGCTTTACCTTTACCTTTACTTGCTAGCGAGCGTGATAAGTTACAACAATATATAATGACACCAACTCCTGCACAATGTTAAAACACTATGTGGAAACACTTTACACAAACCCCGACATGTCTCGGTGCACTAGTACACCTTCTCCAGAGGGGAACACATTTAACACTTAAAACACACAAGCCAAGTTGTTATAACGTTAATAAAAACACGATTATCTGAAGCATCACACGCTGACGCAGTACGTTGAAGTACGTGAAGTTAACGAATGTTTTTAATGAACAATTTGACAACTGGGCTTGTGTGTTTTGAGTGTTAACCTTTTAAAGCCTAGCGGTAACTTTACATACCACCAGGTTTAACATTAAAAAATTCTACGTGGTGCCCACATTGCGTTTATGTGTTTTGTACGGATCTCAGAACAAACAGCAACTTTTGCCTTATAAAACATTAAGAGATTGGTTTTTATAACCGAAGTGGAGAGTGTTTACAGCGCGGTACGCACTGAGTCCTTATATAAAACAGATACGCTTCGTCTTTAAAGGGTTAAATGTGTTCCCCTCTGAAGATGGTGTACTAGTGCACAAAACCATGTTGGGGTTTATGTAAAGTGATTACATATTGTGTTTTAACATTGTGTACGAGTTGGTGTTAATACATATTGTTGTAATACACGCACGTGCAGGTTATGGACATTGTTAAAAGCGTGATATAATTCCACATTACTGACAAATGTGTACTCTGTGATATAATAAACACACTTACCAAGGAGTTATTTTAGATCCAAAATATCACACACTTTTAGGGTACACGTGAGGTAGTTTCGTTTACACCCGCAAGAAAAGTACAAACTTCCACGCGCCGAGCTTTACGAGACCCACAGGCCTTGAGAGGATAATGCGCCAATCATTTGTAGTCATATTCACCCAAATCTGAAGATAACGGTGGGAACTACAAATATAAATCCATTTATCCACCCCAAGTACAGAACGGCTTTCACTGCGCCTATTTGTACAAAATCATAATAGCTTAGTTACTTCTTGTGGACACATTCTGTATCAGATTCTATCCAAACCGGACGAAAAATGTGGTAAATATGGCACGAATTCCTTTACGCCGAAAACAGTCAATAAATGTGCAAAGTATTTATATAAATTCATTGATAACCTCATGCAAAGTGTACCTGTCTCTAGGCCAGTTTTAACAAAACTCATGCTTACTCGACTTTTTGAAAAAAAAATCTATACCGAATTTCATGAAAATCCGACAAAGAGTTCAGTGGGTTATGTCAGGTCACAGACAGACAAACGGACGGATGGAGGTGGTCTCCAAATAGGGCGTTACTTGCGTTACTTCTACTCCTAAAATGTCACATATGCCCATCTCTGTTTCCTCGACAGTTAACTATATACGATTTAATGCAAAAAATTATTTCGCAGCAACCAAATTTCTGTACTTGAGAAGCAGACGGGTATAAGTCCAATTATTACGTTTTGGATAATCCTTCATTTTTCTTAGACCAATATGTGACTCACAGCTGTTTAATTCTTGTGTGGTGATGGGTTTATGGACTTCCATCGTCCGAAGAGTAAAATATTAGAATATGAAAATATTAAAAAATTAAAATCACAATTTTTCGGAAGCTGGCTCTGCTTCCGTCTTCAGGTGAATGGAGGGGGAGAAGAGAAGAACACCTACTCTGTTGGGCCCCTTAGAGCTAGGTGTTCTTATCTTCTCCCCCTCCATTCACCTGAGGACGTAAGCAAAGCCAGCTTCCGAAACGTTGTGATTTTAATTTTTTAATATTTTAATATTTTACTCTTTGGACAATGGAAAAAGTCCATAAACCCATCACCACACAATATTATACATCACCGTCAACACCTTTTAGAATTTGTTTAATTCTTGGTCCAGGTACAGTGGGACAGTAACAGGAATTACAACCATCAGCATTTTAATATCTGAAAGAGCATGAAATTCTAATAAAAGTGACGTATTGTCTCAAATATATAAGACTCCACACAAACCTTTCGGCTTCTCATGTCCAGATATTTATTTCACACCCTTAAAAATCACATTGAGGAAAGTAATTCATAGATCCTAGTTTGATGTTCGTTTCTCTCACACGAAATAAGTCCTTACACACAGAATAGTGACATTAATGCACAGACGTGGCATTTACCGAAGTGCGGGGGTTCTCAAACTGTGGTCGCCAGCAACGTATAAATGGGTCGCAATTTTTTTTTATTTTGCCTCAAGCATGATAGTCAAGCTCGGCTTCAGAGCATTGCTAAGCTTACCAGTCGGCTTTCCATCTGCTTCTTTTACTTTGCAGAGGTGCAAAGGTTTTATGAGAAGCGAACAACATTGTGCTCTTTAATTACAAGCCATTTACGTTAAAGAAATAATTTCAAATTTTTTTTTATATTCGAAAGTCTGTTTATTTTACAAAACGCGTATATGGCAATCACTCAGGTTTGGTGACTCCTGTTGGTGGGTGACCAGTGTACAGTAATTAATGTTCGACTAAATTGGGCTGAGTGTTGTCTAGTCGGTGAAGGCATAAACGTAATGGAATCATAAAGCTCAGTTCATAATAAAAAAAATAAAAGTAGCGGAATGTTGAAATACATGGTATCCCAAAAAGACTGTACAGCGATCAGCACAACGGCAAAGTACATCATTATTCATAAGAGACATGCACACAAAAGCTCCAACGTTTCCGCAGTGAAGTAAATGTCTAGACCTCGGTGTTGAAGGACCTGAGTGATCAACTGCACGCTTAGACAGCTTCACTTACCTCACAGCACCTCAGTAAACACTGAACAACTCACTGGTTGCGTCTTGATATTTAAAACAAAATTATGTTCATAGTGGGAACTGGGTTGTGAAAAACACAACATTACACAAAAATAACGTTATTCATACTTCCCAGGCAGTGCCCGCGCGAGCTTTTGGAAAAGGTTGGCTGCAGACCTTACATAGCGTCGGGAGCGAAGAAGATAAGGCGATGGGGCATGGACTGCACTGAGTACACTGCAGTGCGCCAGAGACAAGCAGCCGAGCCTATACTGCATGTGGATTGTATTTTGAATTTTGTATTTGGATGATTGCATTATGACGAAATTTTATAATGATTAGAGGGCTGCACGAGAGACATCACATTCGTCTAAATTAAATACAAATTTCGGTTCTTCCTTAACGCAAAACAGCCCGTCTCCACGAGAAAGACCAATCACTTAATGTTGTCTAGGGATATAAACGTTGTTTACTGTGAAAATAACACGAAGTACACAAATACAATGTACGGCAGAATGCAGAGTTCCTTAACCTTTTAAAGCCTAGCGGTAACTTTACGTACCACCAGGTTTAACATTAAAAAATTCTACGTGGTGCCCACATTGCGTTTATGCGTTTTGTACGGATCTCAGAACAAACAGCGGCTTTTGCCTTATAAAACATGAAGAAATTATTTTTATAATCTAAGTGGAGAGTGTTTACAGCGCGGTACGCACTGAGTCCTAATATAAAACAGATACGCTTCGTCTGTAAAGGGTTAATACGTGTTACACTGACCTTTACAGGGTTAAATTATATACGAAGCAGATCACACAACTACTGTGCATGCGGATGGAATGTAATAGACATATCTTCTTCGAGATGGCAGAAGTGGACACAGCCCGCGTTCAGTGCCCTCTCGCGTCGCCAAGAGAAACTACTAGCAGCATTTTTATATAATGCTATCTAGTGTTGAAAGGTAAAACTACTCGCCGCGCGTGTGTTAGTTGCCGTCTTTAGCGGCAAAAGGTGTGACTGTAAAAAGAGTAAGATAATAAATATCGACTTTAATGCTTATTTGTTTATTGTTTGTGGCTTTTTTAGCGACTGTGTCAGCAGTTCAGAGTGTATAGTGTTGAATGACAGGATGATTAACAAACGAATCGTAAAGGTGAAGAACACGGTGGTGGCCTAACATGAGATACCATCCCGGCACAGCGGAAACATCACAACAAACCTCAGCCAAAATAGCCAGTGTCTGGGCCGAGATTTGAACCTGTAATCGGCAGAATACAGAGCATAATTGCTACCCACTAGGTGATTTTAATGTTAATTTAACTCAAGGATATGCACATGCTGCATTCCTTCCTCTAACAAATGCACAAAATTGATGCACAATGGTGAAATTGTCCTTTTTTATATCTGAAGCTACTGAACTGATTTCAGTAGTAACTGATACTGAGGTCTGTTCTGCTGGTGGTATTCTATTTCTGTCCACATTTGTGAAATCTCCACTACACTACATAGACTTCAAAAATAAGTCCACATAAATGTCACAGACGCGTATCCTCGGAAAAAGTTACTGGTGCATGACATAAACAAGTACGTAACGTACAACTTTCACGTGACGCATATTAACCTTTTAAAGCCTAGCAGTAACTTTACGTACCACCCGGTTTAACATTAAAAAATTCTACGTGGTGCCCACATTGCGTTTATGTGTTTTGTACGGATCTCAGAACAAACAGCAACTTTTGCCTTATAAAACATTAAGAGACTGGATTTTATAACCGAAGTGTAGAGTGTTTACAGCGCGGTACGCACTGAGTCCTTATATAAAACAGATACGCTTCGTCTTTAAAGGGTTAATATGACAAATATGTAACTAAACACAAGATAATATTATTAATACTTACAATATGTGGCACATATTGCGTGACATTTATGTTATAATTCACTTTGTAACAAAAAGGCTTGCATCTGCAATAAACTAATACGTAGCATATCAGCGAGGTGAGCGCTATATCGCTCCAAAACATGTGAACTTTGTCTTATCATAATTAGGATATATTTTGCTTGGCTCTTTTCCGGGGTAAGGCAGTCGGTATAGCAACTAGCAGCAGGCTGGACGGTCAGGGGATCGAATCCCGGTGTGGTGAGATTTTCGATGCCGTCCACACCGCCCCCGAAGGCCACCCAACCTCCCGTACAATAGGTACCGGGGTTATCTCCCCGGGGGTAAAGCGGCCAGGGCGTGATGCTTGACACCCACCTCCTTCTAGTGCCGAGTCCCTTCTGTGCCTGCATAGGCATGTCATGGGGTGACCTTTACATTTTACCCTTATTACATTAGTTTCAGCATCAAATTCGGTATTTAGATAATGTCTATTCAGAAACGGTCAGTAGTTAGGTTATAGATATTTTGTAGAACTGATTATTTATTCCGCAAACCACTTGGGAGCGTATAACTTGAAACATCTACACTCACGTAGCGATCAGAGAAGAAAACTTTCCTCTCGCGTAGTATTCTTACTGGATGATGTAAGAATCTGCTGTAATGCTTTAAACTTTGAAAAATGCAATATTTGTAAGTCAAGATTTCGTAAATACTGAATGTGAACACATGGAGACCAATTAGTATGTTTGTTAAATATAAACTGCTCGCAAAATTCCTGAAAATTGTTTAGAATTATCCACAGCGTTCAGGCACGCAATTGTTACTGGGCAATACGGTTTCAGACATAATCAATATAATTAAGTTAGCATCAATGTTTGGTTAACAACGGACTTAATTAGAACGATCGCAGTTTACATCTTTAACGTTTTAAAGCCTAGCGGTAACTTTACACAAGACCAGGTTCAACATTCAAAAATTCTACATGGTGCCCACATTGCGTTTATGTGTTTTGTACGGATCTCAGAACAAACAGCAACTTTTGCCTTATAAAACATTAAGAGAATGGTTTTTGTAGCCGAAGTGGAGAGTGTATACAGCGCGGTACGCACTGAGTCCTTATATAAAACAGATACGCTTCGTCTTTGAAGGGTTAATCATTTTCTTACATAAGCAGACGCAGAGGTCAGGGGAAACGAACTCTGAGGGAGCGCTGTGTGAAATCTCGATAAAAGTGATACATTACAATCCCGGGCAACAGATTTTTCTCTTTTCCGAAGCCTCCATATCAGCTAAGACACCCACTTAGCCTCCTAGGCAGTGGGTATCGGAGGTAAAGAGGACGGAGCGTGAAGTTTATTACAGAGCTTCGAAATGACAGAAGCCCTTCAGGTATGCACTGGGACAAATTTGGCTTTGCTTTTCTTTTATAATTATCCACTACTTGTGTACTTAATGGTGGGAAAACTGTTTTGACCGTTTAAAGACGAAGCGTATCTGTTTTATATAGGGACTCAGTGCGTACCGCGCTGTAAACACTCTACACTTCGGTTATAAAAACCAGTCTCTTAATGTTTTATAAGGCAAAAGTTGCTGTTTGTTCTGAGATCCGTACAAAACACATAAACGCAATGTGGGCACCACGTAGAATTTTTTAATGTAAACCTGGTCGTATGTAAAGTTACCGCTAGGCTTTAAAAGGTTAAACCTGCACTGATGCACTGAGTGCTAATAACACAGGAAACGTTGACAAGAGACAGTACGTTTATTCTTATGTTCAATGACATTCATGTCATCAGGTTATTTCGTTTCTGTCAGTTGCATGCTAGTAATTAATACGTTAGAGATTACTTTTGGATATGTGGACCAACCAAGGAATTAAATGGCACGTGGAGAATCAAAATTAATAGTGAACTGAATAAATTGATTAAAAACCAAACTATAATTAACTTTCTTAAAGCATAAAGACTAAACTGGCTTGGACACATTCACCGAATGGATAGTGACAGGACGGTCAAAAACAAATATGGGTGGAAACCAACATCCACGAGACCACAAGGCAGACCAAAACTCATATGGGAAAATGACATGAAGAATGATCTAAAAGAAATGAAATTAAATAATTGGAGAATCTGCATCCAGGATAGAAACAGATGGAAAACTATAGTTGAGAAGGCCAACAGTTTCAGTATATGAACTTGTAGTGCCTGATGAAGAACGAGAAAAAGATATTACTCCTAGTATTTGTGTTTTCAGCAACAAGAACATAAGAATATGTAATACTGTGACATATGTCTTGTGCAAAATTTCTTATCATGCAGCTTGTTTATTACGTGACATACAGGGTGGTTCAGGAAGAAAGGTCAATAATTTGGGACGTGATATGATCGGTCATTGCGGCAAAAGGAGCTCATATGAATACTTGTCTAATTGTGAGTGGTTACCGAGATAGAGCTCTTTGAATCTACAAGTAAAAAACATTGTGAGTCTTAACAAAGAAAGAAAAGTGGTTCACTGTTAATTTTACTTTAATTTTAATTTAATATCTAAATGACAAATTTGTTACAGTTCACAATAAAGTGCTGAAAATCCCACAGTCACCCTTAATTATCTTTGCAACTCGTGTGCGAAGTGCGATTGTTTTTCGTCTGAGTTGACTTTCACGTTTCTTTATCCGGGCAGCAGCACTCAAAATGGGAGCGAAAGATTCGCCTCAGGTAACCACCTTTCTTTTGTAAACTTCGCTGTTCATCCAAACCCACAAACATAAATCTGACGGAGGTAAGTCTGAAGATTCAAACAGCTCTATCTCGGTAAGTATTCAGAATTACACACATGTTCATATGAACTTCTTTCCTATAAAGGCCGATAATATCATCTCCCACAATACTGACCCTTCCTCCTGAATCATCCTGTATAGCATTGTAACATAATACTACATTTCTTACAGACGATGATGACGAATATGACGTACATACATATTATGTACTTACACAAAACTACCAGTTTTCAACTAATAAGGTTAAATTGTAAGGTTTGGACTATTTGTGACAACTGGAGAGGAATATTCGTGTTTATATTTATTGAACTGGATACAGTTTACCTAAATGAAAATATTTTGTCTCTTCATTAATAGACTCTTTTCACATTTTGTCAATAAAATCCATCAAAGTAAATTCTTCTTTATTTTTGTTATACTATTTATTTGGATTGAAATGAGTGAGATCAAGTTACAAATAAACACGGACTTCTGTTTTATTTTGAATTCATTGAATAGAAGCGGAAAGTTTTCAAAGGCCCGTAATAACTCTATATAAAACCAAGTAATAAAACCAGCCTCGTGCTTTAAATTTGAATTACAACAAAGCCGAAGTTACCTTAAACGAGTTGCCAGCGAGCACAGTTTGCATCGATATGGTACATTTATTATTAAATGTTTCTGCCACTTTAGTGTTTGTAACCAGAGACGTTTTCAGTCCTAAACACCATCAAAATGTGACTTTACCTACTTTACCCCTTTAGATATTCGGTAATTTCTCTTCTGAAAGTCCCCACGAATGGCATTACACACTGGAATGTACAAGGGCTTAGAAACAAATAAAAGGTGAAAAGCATAAAGAAATAAATAGGGAAAGGCGTGGTGTAGGAAAAAAGAAAAAGAAATTTGAAAATGAAAGTATAATGCAATATAAAAACACAGAATGAAATATAAAGAACGCGGGAGCGTAGATATAGAAGTATAAAGTCAAAGAGAGGGGAAGTAAGTAGACAGAGGACAATTAAGAGATTGCCAGAGAAACCAGACAAAGAATAAAGCTAAAAAATAGAGAAGTAGAGAAAAATTAGGCTGAAAAGGCACAGAAAAATAAAGATAAAGCAAAAAAGATAGAGGAAAAGGAAAGAATAAAGATAGACGGAAAGAAAGAAAGAAAGAAAGAAAGAAAGAAAGAAAGAAAGAAAGAAAAAGCAACAGAAAAGAAAATAGTGAACGAATACAATGAGCGAAAGTGAGAAGGGCAGACCTGTATTAACCAGGAAATAAAATAACACAAAAGGAAGAAAAATGTTGGAAAAACAGAGAAAGTTATACAGAGGAAAAATAAGGCCACAGAAAATTCAATGAAAGTGACGGAGAGAAACGTAAATTAACAGCGAAAGAAAGAATAACGGGGAGAAAATAAAATGGAGAAAATGCAGGGATAAAAAGAAAAGGATAAAAATAAATACGTTTAGAAACAAATTCAGAAACTGCGTAGTTCAAGATTAATTTGAGAAGCAGCGCGTCATGCAACAGCATTTTGACTTTCGGATGATACGGGAAGATCGCAGCACATTCTAGAGTATTTGCCAGCGACCTCGCTTCTCAGTTGTTTCCTTTGCTCATAACTCAGCAGCATGCTTTGCATGAAATAAAACGCAAAATTAATTTTCAAAGGCACACGTAATGAACCCGATACCGACAGTTGCCTCTTACAGTTATTAGCGCCTCATCTAAATCGCGTTTTTGCATTAGTTTACTGCAATATTGGTGGTTATTGCCCTTAGTCACCACCATAAAAAACGTCTGACAGACGAAAGGGAGGACTGTGTTGTGACTAAGAGCAGTTTTCCTTCAATAAAATGTATGACATATTGCAATTTTTATTTCGTTATATGACACTAGCAGCAATAAAGTAACCACAGCTGTGCTCTCCAGTGTCCATCTTGGAAAGACCCGACGCTCATAAAACATGTGAACGGAAAAATGCGTAAAGAAGAGATGGGAAGAGACGAATGATGAGATAGTACGAGAAGAGACAGCGTCGTTTGGCAATGTGTCAGCCCTTTCGCATAATTCAACCCTTTAAAGACGAAGCGTATCTGTTTTATATAAGAACTCAGTGCGTACCGCGCTGTAAACACTCTCCACTTCGGTTATAAAAACCAGTCTCTTAATGTTTTATAAGGCAAAAGTTGCTGTTTGTTCTGAGATCCGTACAAAACACATAAACGCAATGCGGGCACCACGTAGAATTTTTTAATGTTAAACCTGGTGGTACGTAAAGTTACCGCTAGGCTTTAAAAGGTTAAGGCTACGTTTTTTTGACTTTAATTGTCACCTTCATTTTACTAGTGACATTTCTTGTAACCGACTTTACATAAATTTCAAAGATTACTTAACGTCAACTGTGGTGTCAGGAAGTGTGGGGAGAATTGACGTCATTTATATTTCCTTTTCCTCTATACAAACAAACTAAATATCAAAATACACAAAATAGTACCTTTACTTAAACACTAATCACCAACAAACGCACAAAGAGAGTTTTATCATCAATCGTAACACACTCCTACATGTTTCGACCCTGCTGGGTCATCTTCAGGGAGAACTTTTTATTATCGTTACACTGAGGTTGCACTTTATAGCTGAGTGAGAATGTGCTGTTGACTGTGTACTGCGTTGTTTCTGGAGGCGTGAACTCTCTGTGGTTCTGGCCTGCACTGCAGTGAGTCCACGCCTCCAAAAACAACGCAGTACACAGTCAACAGCACATTCTCCCTCAACTACAAAGTGCAACCTCAGTGTAACTATAACAAAAAGTTCTCCCTGAGGATGACCCAGCAGGGTCGAAACATGTAGGAATGTGCTACGACTGATGATAAAACTCTCTTGGTGCATTTGTTGGTGATTAGTATTTTTGTATAATATAGTGCACGGACAGGGAACACGTTAAAAGTACCTTTAGTTGTTAATACTGACGTTATATGTGATACTATAAGATATAAAACGTAAAACATTTTATGTTCATATTACTACTGCTCTATACATAAAACTTTTAAAGTAGACTCTTTGGTTCTTTAATTACATTTGTAATTACTTTTTTAAAATTAATTTTGATAGTTTTTATAAGAGCTTTCATATTTAGATACTTACTCCACGATAACACAATTTTAATTTTTATTTAAGCTTCTTAGATAAAAACCTTAATTATCTGTATATACACTTATAATGTATCCATCTGTGTCAAGGGGAGAGTTCCTTCCTGTAACATCCGGATCTTCCCATTTTATAGTCTTGTTAGTGGTCTGATGATAGGTCATTTCCAAAGCTGAAAATAGTCGCCAAGTTAACGTACGTAACATGACTTGCTGAGTGTGACTGAAGAGTTGAATAAACATACACACGTCTACAAATTTTGTCCAAAACATTTCTTATTCTAAGAAGAATTCTGCGAGATATTGTTATAAACGTACATAAGTCTCCATGTAAAGTATCCCGTTGTTCTTGTCATATTTTAATTATACTTGAATTTTTTCAACAGCTTTTCGAATAATCCTCAAATATGAAATTTCATGAAAATCCGTATAGGGGGAACCGGGTTGTTCCATGCGGAGAGACAGATACGATGAAGCTAATATTCGCATTTCGAAATTCTAAGAAAGCGTCTAAAAAGTGTATTTAAAAATCGAGTGTCAGTGTGTGCTGCATTCATGTGCGTTAAGATACGGTTTATAACAAAATGTTTGTTTAGGTAAAGTGGAGGATATGGATAAATAATAATGGTTAAGATTAGAAGCTAGCGGCAATAAACAGTGAGACGTACCCACGCTTTAACTGACATTACAGGCTCCAAATCTAGTACGAAAAAAGTTACCTAACTTGTACATTCATTCAAACCATTATTTTTCAAGTGTCTGCCAGTGGTTACGATGTACTTGTGGCAGTGAAATACAGAAAGGGTTCTTTCTGTATGAAAATCATTGCTTGTTACACGACACTTCATGAATTTTGCTGATTCCTCTTGTGTAATGTGACAACAGTCATTAGACATTAACACAGTGATTTCAGCTGACTGATGCCCACTGTCCTTCACATGTCCTTTGTTTCATTCTTCAGCCATCTGCATTTTCAGTCCTCACTGCCCTTCATTTACCCCTTTATTGTTGATTTAAGGAAACGTACGAACATATGATACTTAACATCGTCCATTCAAAAATATTCCCAACATAATCTGCTCATGTTGGCGTATGGGATTTCGTAAACCTCCTCTAAAAGCTTTTAGTGGTTTATTTGACCATCTGCCTCCCCTATATAGGTTGGTCCATGTGATTTGCCCCTTTGCAGTTTGCTTAGTGAAATAGCTTAGGTTTATAGCTAATACATGCTCAAAGCAGATCACAATCCATTTGGCTCACTTCCACAGTCACACGTTTCACTAAAGCGTACGACTTATTTGAACTCTTTTGGAAGATACACTTAATTCAGGGGTGGGTAATTAATTTTACTTTGGAGCCGGATGTGTCTATTGGAATTCAACGCGGCTTGGAGAGACTCGCGACGAACGTTCTGCCTCGTGAGTGTAGCACATTGTACCCACCTTCAATCGCGTTTTCGTAACGGGCTTTACGGCATAACTTCTTTCATTTTCTACAAACACCAGAAATGTCCAAATTTTAAGTTAATTTAGACCTATATTATTAACCCTTTAAAGACGAAGCGTATCTGTTTCATATAAGGATTCAGTGCGTACCGCGCTGTAAACACTCCACACTTCGGTTATAAAAACCAGTCTCTTAATGTTTTATAAGGCAAAAGTTGCTGTTTGTTCTGAGATCCGTACAAAACACATAAACGCGATGTGGGCACCACGTAGAATTTTTTAATGTTAAACCTTCTGGTATGTAAAGTTACCGCTAGGCTTTAAAAGGTTAAACAAAACATGTACAAATTGTTATCGTGTGCTGTATATGCAGCTGATAGATCACTGATATGATCATTAAGTAAGACTTTCCAGGAGTCTACTGCATTTTATCATATTTTATTCACGTATTATCCCTCCGGATCATCCAGCTTTTCCATCCACTGGCCAGGCGATAGTCCCTTTTACGCCGATTACGTGGGAATGCAATAAAGAAGGAAAACAGAGGCAGAATAGAGATTCCAATCTTCTGGTATATGACGCCATGTCGGTCGGTATAGAATTACCAACGATTCGGAGGTTCTTTCTGGCTCCATCTTTTGGGTTTTCTCGAGTTACTTAATACCCTGTAGATGCAAAGCAGAAAGCTTATCCTAAATGTCGGTAACTACGTACCAATCGACACGGATTCATATAGCTGAAGACGTGTATGTTCATCAACACTGTCGAGAAAACCTTAGATTTCCCGCGTTATAAAGACATATTAGCTGAACTTTCGTGTCTACTGTTGGCAATACGGGCATTACGTACTTTAGTGCCATGTTGTATTAACCTTTTAAAGCCTAGCGGTAACTTTACGTACCACCAGGTTTAACATTAAAAAATTCTACGTGGTGCCCACATTGCGTTTATGCGTTTTGTATGGATCTCAGAACAAACAGCAACTTTTGCCTTATAAAGCATTAAGAGACTGGTTTTTATAACCGAAGTGGAGAGTGTTTACAGCGCGGTACGCACCGAGTTCTTATATAAAACAGATACGCTTCGTCTTTAAAGGGTTACATGATTCTATGTCAGGGTCTTCCCATTCTAATACAACTTGATTTTTGCACATTCACATTAGAACTAGCACTTTCGGGAATTATTGCAATTAGTAGGTTTTATAGTCTGTGAACTTTACCGTTTTACTTGCAAGTTAAACTTTGTAAGCACAAATTTAGTCAAATCGTAACTCTTAAATTTTAGATATGCGTTAAATTTCTGTGTTTTATGACAGAAGCAATACGACTTCGCATTTGTGTTTGTTACGCCTGATGATAGCCAGCTTCACCACAAAGTTATATAAGGAGGGAATAAAGCCTTGCCTTATGACTGATATTAACTCTCCGTTTTTCTCGACCATGATTTCTTGCCACGTGTTGACATTCACACAACAGAACTTGTCTTACGCAAGAAACAGTTTCTTTATTTTGTATCACTAAGTGTAATCCAGAAGAATGAGATGGGCGAGGCATGTAACACGTATGGGGGAAAAGAGAGGTGCCTATACGATTTTGGTGGGGAGGCCTGAGGGAAGGCGACCACTTGGGAGACCCAGGCGTAGATGGGAGGATAATATTAAAATGGATCTTCAAGAAGTGGAATCGGGGCATGGACTGAATTGAGCTGGCTCAGGATAGGGACAGGTGGCGGGCTCTTGTGAATGTGGTAATGAAACTCCGGGTTCCATAAAATGCGGGCTATTTCTTGACTAGCTAAGAAACTGTTAGCTTCTCAAGAAGGCCTCTGCTGCATGGAGTATCACTAAGTCTATTATATCATTATCAAAACAGAGACATTCTTGAAAATCTCGCAAAGGTTCTTATGGTCAACAAAACCTCAGACCCTTACAGAAAGTGAAAGATATTACACACGCACAAAAGTGGGTGGGCACTATCCTCATTGAGGCGATTTCAGCTCACACCCTCACATCGTAGTTTTAAAAAAACATTTTAATATTATTTTCCCACCTATGCCTCGATCTCCAGAGCAACCTGTTTTAAGTTTATTAGGTACAAATCTGGATGCGTTTCTTTTGTGTCAACACGTCCCACCCACCTCATTAACCTTGCCTTAAATTCCTTGTAATAATATATGGTGAAGACAAATTTTAGAGCCCTGTACACATCCATATAGCTTTTAACATTTATCCTGCTAATGTGGAATATATGGTGAGCTGCTAATAATGCCAGCACCACTAATGTGTAATATTTGGTGACCTACATTTGGCAACGCTGAAATGAGCCTCTTTGTCTCTCTCTCTCTCTCTCTCTCTCTGCACAATGTCTCAACACTGAATCAGTCGTGAAAGACGTCCTATGTCATGTCTGTGTGCACACACTTACTCGGCCATCAACTAGGCCCTTAAGGGCCTGACTTTTAAAGTCCTGTATACATCCATATAGCCCTGGCTACCGTCTTTCACGACTGATTCAGTGTTGAGACATTGTGCAGAGGGAGGGAGGGAGAGAGAGAAAGATGGACAAAGAGGCTCCTTTCGGCGTTGCCAAATGTAGGTCACCAAATATTACACATTAGTGGTGCTGGCATTATTAGCAGCTCACCATATATTCCACATTAGCAGGATAAAGGTTGGTAACAAATTTTTACATGATATCATCCTTCCTAATTGATATTTCTTAACGCCATAAGAGACTCGATAAATCACATCAAGAGTGGGATATGTTTACCTAGTAGCATTTAGAGTGAGTTAAAACATTAAATATATCCCCCAGGAAACCAAATATTACATTATTTTTTATTTCCATGTAGTGTGTGAGAAATGCAGGGTTAGGCACGATAAGGCAGTGCGTACAGTGACTAAAAGAAGGTCGTTGAACTCATACACGATCATGGAATTTTCGACGGCCGCATCTGTACGTGTTCACAAATGAAGTTCATACGGTCACTAACAGGAGTAACTTTACGGGACAGAATTAAAAGTGAAGATCTGAGAAATCGTTGGCGAGTACATGAAATGTTCCAGGAAGTTCAAAATTACCAATTTAAATGGATGCAACATGTTCTAAGAATGCCAGCTAACCGCCCGCCCCGGGAACTACTGAAGTATAAACGTCATGGTAGCAGAGATTTGGGGAGACCACATCGCCGATGGACAGATCAGTTCCTGTAGTCGTAGAACGGGCAACGATACCCAAACAGCCAATGGGAAGAAGAAGAAGAAGAAGAAGAAGAAGAAGAAGAAGAAGAAGAAGAAGAAGAAGAAGAAGAAGAAGATGAGGATGATGATGATGATGATGATGATAATGATGATGATGAAGAAGATGAAGAAGATAAAGAAGAAGAAGAAGAAGATGATGATGATGATGATGATGATGATGATAATGATGATGATGAAGAAGATGAAGAAGATAAAGAAGAAGAAGAAGACGAAGAAGATGAAGAATAAGATGAAGGCGAAGAAGAAGACGAATAAGAAGAAGAAGACGACGAAGAAGACGAAGAAGAAGAAGACGAAGACGAGGAAGAAGAAGACGAAGAAGAAGACGAAGAAGAAGAAGAAGACTAATTATCAGAACTTTCGATGCTACACCGACAGTCTGAGCACATAAGAGCGACATCAAACAAAACGTAAACACATTTCGACAGACCTCCAAATCTACAGTCGTTGATATAGCCATTAGGCTACGGGTTGGACGAGCCGGGGTTTGTTTTCCGTCAGGGGCAAAAATTTTTATTTTCTGCAGAACAGTACCGTCTCTCGTGGCCCAACCAGCTTCCTATTAAAAGGGTATCGACATCTCTTACCATGGGTTTAGGGCACCAGAATCGTGAGGCTGACCGCCTACTGCCTTCTAGTACCGACGTTAAGAACGAGTGGAGCTATACCTCAACTCACCCCTATAAGACTTCATGGCGTGCACAGGGAAACCTTTACCTTTACCTCCATGTCCGTGCAGCACACAGCTTAGTCACTATGCTGGCAAAGTTAACTAACTAACTAACTAACTAACTAACTAACTAACTCCATGGAGCAGAGGCCTTCTTGAGAAGCTAACAGTTTCTTAGCTAGTCAAGAAATTCCCCGCATTTTATGGAACCCGGAAGTTCATTACCGCATTCACAAGAGCCCGCCGGCTGTCCCTATCCTGAGCCAGCTCAATCCAGTCCATGCCCCCATCCCACGTCTTGAAGATCCATTTTAATATTATCCTCCCATCTACGCCTGGGTCTCCCAAGTGGTCGCCTTCCCTCAGGTCTCTCCAGGTAAAGTTATCTAGGCTTTACAACATTAAAAATATTCAAACATCATATCATGTCGGACTGAAGTATGGCGGCAGAGTTTTGGAACCCCTGAAGTAAACCTCTGCGCAGTCTATTGCGTATAGCCAGTCTGCTCTCTTGAGTTCCTTCTTACCCTGGACCAAACACATTGTTGCATAATTGATAACATTTCAAACTGACACTGAGAATCAGCCCAACCGTGAACACTGAAATGGAGTCCTGGAAGGCATGAGAAAGGTGACGGTGTGTTACAAGCCTCAGCCTTTGGAGGGCAACCTGACGTCTGTGCTAACAGCAGGCACCAGACCTCCATGTTAAATGAAATGTAATTGGCTTAAAATGGCCTGCAACATGTCTTACAGAAAATATATCAAGGGCTATAGCACTAACGAGAATACGAACAGTATTCACCAGTGAAATAACTCCATAAAACAGTCATTACAGTTTTCGAAAGTGTCAGCTATTAAAATCGATAGTGATTCAGTTGACTTTAGTCTCATCCGCTTCTTAACCTTTTAAAGCCTAGCGGTAACTTTACATACGACCAGGTTTAACATTAAAAAATTCTACATGGTGCCCACATTGCGTTTATGTGTTTTGTACGGATCTCAGAACAAACAGCAACTTTTGCCTTATAAAACATTAAGAGATTGGTTTTTATAACTGAAGTGGAGAGTGTTTACAGCGCGGTACGCACTGAGTTCTTATATAAAACAGATAACGCCTCGTCTTTAAAGGGTTAATAAGATATTACTATTACAATCCCATCTATGCTTATTTCTCTCAAGTAGACTGTTTCCTCCAGATTTCAGTAATAAAAGTGTGCAAAAATTCACTATGCATGCTATTTGCCCTGTACATATCACTCTCCTTGAATTTGGTAGCCTAATAATAGGACACCTGTGAAAGATACCACTTGCTAAGCTTTTCCCATGCAACTTTATTCACCCTACTGCTACACCCCCTCCTTCTAGACCATATATGGTCCTTGACATTTTCTGCTTAAATATAGCCCATTCAAACAAATCTTGATTGCACTGTGTATAATGGTATTCCCAAGAGTTACTCGTATGACGAAAGATAGCACAGCCGTCGGATTTTTCACACGTGGCCATGCAGGATATAAAGGAGGATAACAAAAATACTCTGGCCCCGCTCTGTAGTAATCTAAGGGTCCAAACGAGATGATGTTACTGCTGTTTCATAGAGTAGTTGGTAGAAATTTACAGAAGTTGTGCAGAAATGATGCTGCCTCCATCTGAAGATAAGGTCAACTAAAAAGGCGAATTCGTCCCTGCGCTCGCCATGAAAGGTTATATGGGAAGTATGGGTATAGCTGCAGATATTCTAAGTCTTAGCACTAGGTCTAAGTGAAGGGCCAACTTCACATACCGGTCACTTTACTCCAGCGGAAAGAAACCCTCTATTCACTGAACACGAGGCTAGTTCAGTGCCAGATCCGGTCTGGACGATGTGGAAAACAAACAATCTCTCGACCCTGCCAGGAATTCAGCCACCATACCTCAGTCTTCCATTCCGCAGCCTAGACACTACACCCACTACCCCGTTACTGGGCCCCCCCCCCCCCTTCTCTCTCCATCTACTGAGTATGAGGTAAATCTAAAGTTGCCTCTGTGCACGCCATGGAAGTATGTGGGGTAATTGAGGTATAGTTCCACTCGCTCTTCACGTCGGCAGTAGATCTTGA
Organism: Coptotermes formosanus; assembly: GCA_013340265.1. Classification (NCBI taxonomy): domain Eukaryota; kingdom Metazoa; phylum Arthropoda; class Insecta; order Blattodea; family Rhinotermitidae; genus Coptotermes; species Coptotermes formosanus. The sequence continues at coordinate 943,318 of BLKM01000864.1, forward strand.
GTGGTCAAGTTTACACTCCGGCTTCTTTACCGCCGGAAATGGGCCCATGGTTTCCGCCGAATACGAGACTGGGTGGGCCTCCAAAGCCAGACGGGACGCTTTGAAAATGAGAAAAATGTTTTGTTCCTGCCGAAAATCTAACCATGATTCCGCGGTCTTCCAACCCGCAGCCTGCTCAGTACATCGACCACGCTATCCCGGCTGCTGGAGGGTAAAAAATGAAGTTTAAACCTCTACCAGACTAAACGGCACCACGTCACTGAAGACACTATACCGCTGTGAGAACCTTAAATCTCGCAAAGAATTGGGGCCTGCTGTTCGTGAGGTCACTTCAGGCAACCGAACCGAAGTGACCGGCGCCGCGTGGTTAAGTGACGTGTTCGCCCCTCTTCGTGTGAAGCAACATAGTACCCCACGCTGGGCTCAAAGAAACCCTTATCATCCGTCATTCTGACCCTCTTCTCCTCATCTCTCTTCACAAAGGGGTCTTCCTTCCCCTCTCTTAAAAGCCGCTCTGTATAAGGTATGTGTTTGCAGCAAGCGCTGCATTATTCAACAGAGAAAAACAGAAAAAAAAAAAGTCCGCTTTCCAAAAGTGTTACACGGAGTGTTTAGTGTTTTGTCCAGAGCTTGTGTTCTTCAAGACAAAATACTCTATTATGGACCTGAATTCTTTTATTTACAGCTGCAAATCAGAGACGTTAGTGTAGTTTCAATAATTTTTTCTGCCACCGTAAACCGCACCTATTCCGGGTGCCTAAATTTTGTATGGTGGCGCCTACTATTTTTGGTGTCCTCCATACGGAACTTGCTGCATGTTACCCTTCTGACTCTGAAAATTTTGTCTTTAATCCTAGATTTTTGGAATATCTGTGCCTCCCCCCTCCCCCTCCAGGTGCATAGGCCCTTAGTCTTAAACAAACAGAAGTCATATTTTCATATACGCATACAGAATTTTGGTGGAAACGCCCAAACGTAAGAGACTGCTTACGGGCATAAGCTTATAGGTGACTGGATCCAAAATAAATGGGATAGCAGGGTGTGGACTGGATTCATCTGGCTCAGGATGTGGACAAGTGGTTGGTTCTTCTAAACACTGTTATGAAGCGGGTTCAATGAAATATGGGGAATTTTGTAACTAGCTGAGGAACTGTCAGCTTATGAAGGTAGATGATGCTCTGTTGAGTTAGTTGGTTAGTTACCTGTCAGTCAATCAGTCTCTTTGACTACAGTAAATCACGTGTTAAGATGACAGGGCAAACCACAGCACACACATGTGTTCCATTTAGCCTATATACTATTTATTTATTTTCTCTTTATTTGGTGAGGCCACCAGTTCGCAAAAAATATGGCTGTAAGATGAGGTCTAATTTAATGCTCTATAACGATACTTGACTTCAATTTATTATTGACGCTTTTACACCACGCAAAAGATGTTATTTGTATGTAACAACTCATTTCAATCAGCCAGAATTTTGACTGCCGTGTTCACTCGATCCCGCCACTAGTACCTCTCCTGAGACAATTTCTTTTCAAGTTCCTAGATGCACTTCAAGAAAAAATGCGGAATTACCAATTTTTGCTTTCATATCTCTCCTTCAGCGAGTAATGGCGTCTAAACAGTGGTACTAAATCCTGTGACACTCAGTATGACAACCATAAACTAACTTTTGTCAAGATATTTTGGTTTCAATTTACTCTGATTCATTGTACGCTATACGATATTTAACAGTGTGAAGAAACCTGGAAAGAGTAATTTATCAGATAAAAATAAATACAGAATCAGCCGTCTCAGACTGCAACACTTCTATCGTCAGAGAAGTCCTTGTTTCCATTCCGGCGTGGGCACAGTTTATCATGTTTTCCATAGTACATCCAGGCAGATGCCTGGAATATGTACACGAATAAATACATGCCAGTTTCCCCGCACATCCGTCACAATTCATTATCCACGGACGGAAACGACATTCGATTTATGTAGGGGGCCTATCAGTAGTCCAAAACTTTCCAAAAATTTAAGAGTCACCTCAAAATTCTAGGCACCAGAAGGATGACATGAAGCAAGTTCCGCTCAGAGGACCTACAAATATGGGGCGCCACCGTACAAAATTCAGACCCTCGGGGTGATATGACGCCAGAGATTTGTGCATCCCTGGAGCCTAGTATGACACACTTACAACGTCATTAGCCCTTTAAAGACGAAGCGTATCTGTTTTATATAAGGACTCAGTGCGTACCGCGCTGTAAACACTCTCCACTTCGGTTATAAAAACCAGTCTCTTAATGTTTTATAAGACAAAAGTTGCTGTTTGTTCTGAGATCCGTACAAAACACATAAACGCAATGTGGGCACCACGTAGAATTTTTTAATGTTAAACCTGGTCGTATGTAAAGTTACCGCTAGGCTTTAAAAGGTTAAACAAACGAACAAAGAATAAGTGAGAATAAATTTCTCCGATTGCTGAGACAAAACCATAAATGAGACTCATTAACCTTAATTTGTTATGGCTGATCAATAACTATAAATTCCGTAGGGTTATTTAAATAAGGTCACAGGCCCCCGCAGGAGCAGACAGGAGAAAAGGCTACACGCATGTATCTGGCTACAGTTGATGTTACCACAGAAACATTATTTTCAAATTCAAATGCTGCAGTCTAGTTTCTGTACGTGAGAAATATTTTCCGTTTTTGAATCCAGAAAAGCAAAAATCTTCAATAGAGTATTTGGTGAAATGTTTCCATGACAACCCCTTTTGTGTAATTATCGGGTGTTCTCAAACAGTTACACATCTGCGTATTGGTGACGAAATCACCCAGTCCCCTATCCCTGCCTCCTGTCTAATTATGCTTTCAAATCAGGATGGTGCTTATCACAGACGGGAAAACAGTAAATGTTTTTCATCACTTAAAAAACGTGTATTGAATAGAGTGACAACGGTATAGCTATTTGTATAGTGAAGAAATCAATTCCTTTTAACAAGGTATCATGCGGTAAACATGGGCATTATATTTGGTGAATATCTGCTAAAACTTTAGAAGTCTAATTACAACTATGGAAGAGCATTACCATTCGAAACAGGTGTATGATTTCTGACACTACGAAACAAACTACATCACGCGTGATGCAATATGAGAAACTTGCGATACAAAAAACAGAAATGCCGTAAGGTTTGGAACTTCAGCACTCCACGCAAGAGAACTCACCACGTGTTGTCCAGATGATATCGTTATTTCGTGCCTCGCGTTCCTTAATCGTTTAAACCACAGTCATTATTTTGCCTGGAGCACCCGATGGCGCAGTTGGTTGAGGCACTGCGCTACAAGCCAGAAGGTCGCGGGTTCGATTCCCGATGGTGCAATTGGAATTTTTCATTGACGTTCATCGCCTGCGGACAGTACACGACACCTCTCAAACGGAGGATGAAGTCCAGGGCACATTCACACTTAACTGTATAAACGCAACCACAGTGTTTCAAAATTATTCTCCCTGAAGATGACCCAGCAGGGCCGAAACATGTAGGAGACTTTTACGAATAAGGATTATATATTTTTGGTGCATTAGTTCGTGTTTGTTATTTCGTTTTAAATGCTGAATTTAATAACGACATGCCCCCATAGTTTGCACATTCCAAAATATCGCCCTTCTTATATATTGGGCATATTACGCTTGTTTTCCACTCATCTGCTATCTTCGCTTGTGCCACTGTTTCCCAATCAGTTCACAAATTAATTTTATAAGGCTTTCTCCACCAAATTTTATTAATTCAGATAGAATTGTGTCTATACAACGAGGTATACTATTCTTCATTTTATGGAGTGCCTTCTGCATTTCCTTCATTGTGAGTTCAGAGTCTACCTGGCTTTCAACTGATACACCCTGTAGTGGTGAGGGCTCATATGTTGGTGTCGTTTCCTTATTCAATATACCATCAAAGTGTTCTCTCCGATGTTTCAAAACACTTTCTTTATCTGATCTTAAGCTTCCTTCTTTACTTTTACTTGTTGCTGTCCTTGGCTTGAAGTTCTGTCTTGTACTATTAGCATTTTCATATAATAATCTCACTGCTTTCTCCCATCTTGCAGATTGCAGCTCCTTCGTTTCATTATAGAAGGCCCGCTTCTTCCTTTGGCGTATTCTTTTTTCAGCTCTTCGTAGGTGCCACACTCTTCCTCTCGGGCCCTTGATCGTCTCTGCTGGATTTGCCCATATATCTCATTCTTCTTCCTTGTGACCTCTTGGAATTCCTCTTCAAATCATCATCATAATCTTCTTCTTCTTCCTTGTTGGATTTTTCCAATTACCTCATTTGCTGCAAAAATAATGCAAGTCTTTAGGAATTTTCAATCATCATTTAAGTCACTAATGTCAGTAATGCCAACTGAAGATCAGCCAAGTATTTCAGTCACTCGTTCAGCATATTGCTTTGCAGTACTTCCATTCTTAAGGAGGGCCACATTAAATCCATCCATTTCCACCCCTGTCTGCAATTTACTTCTGGCAATCTTGGCTCGTATTTTGAATCCAACGAGATAATGGTCCGAATCCACACTCGCTTTTCTAAATATTCTCACATCCGGCATATTTGATCTATGTCTGGCATCTATCTATATACTATATGATCTATTTGGTTGATGGCTTTCCATTAAGGATCTTTTTATGTATAAACAATGCAAAGCTCTTCATGGTGCCAATATAAAGCCTTTAAGGTTTACGCGCTGTTCTTAGTATAAATATGGATTTTTCCGTACACAGCATAATACAATTGATATTTGTAACTGAAAAAGAACGAGCATACTGTGCGATGTGTACTGAATATATTCCTATATTATATTTTGATAAAGTTTGGCCCTCAAAGGCTTGATTTTTTAAAGGATATTATATTACCCTGAAGAAGGCGGCAATACATGTGTTTACCAAATTACACATTGTAACATCGCCAAAGAAATTAATAATCAATGTTATAGGCATAACACAATCAAATCTTACCAAAATGAGTTAGTTTGTTGCGAAGTTACTTATGTACTAACACAGTTACCACTCTGCACGCAGCCACAGTCATCTCTGTTCGTATAAATTAATTTTGTTCGTAGTAAAGTGCGGGTTTTATTGAGTATTGTAACCGTATTGCCAAAGGCCGTGCCATGACGCAGGCGGTTAGCCGCCGGCCTCCCACCGCGGAGGCCCGGGTTCGATCCCAGATCAGTCCATGTGGGATTTGTGGTGGAGAAAGTGTCACTGGGACAGGTTTTTCCCCGAGTTCGTCGGTTTTCCCCTGTCAATTTCATTCCATTTGTGCTCCGTTACTAGGAAAAGGAGAAAAAATAATCATCATCTTCATCTTCATCATAGGGTTGCACAATAAGCCTCATGGCTGCGGTGCGTCCGTAGCGTCTGCTGCGGGGCGCTTCACCACTTAAAAAAGACCGTATTTCCAATATTGTTTAAGCGGGGATCCGAGGTTTTCATGGTATTGTGTGTGAAGGTACTGTCTTCTGGCATGTGACGCCCTGTAGTTAGGTAGGTCAGTTCCAGAGTGCATGACATAAAATCCCGGAAGCAGTAGTCTTCATGTTCAAGTGGCTTAACGACTCTTCTGTATAGTCGCCTAGGTTTCCATGAGCTACATAGAAGGTACATTTAACTTTTTACATATAAGGTAGCTTCTAGGCGCGTTCCCTAAATTGCAAAAAAGCGAAAATATCTACGTCACATTTGTCCATGCGTCCGTCTATCGGCACAGCAATCTCGACTCCAACTGAAAGAATTTCGTGAAATCTTACTCTGAGAATTTAACTAAAATTTGTCGAGAAAATTCATGCTTGATTAAAAGCGGACAAAAATCCAATGCACTTTACATGAAGGCTTAAGTAGATTTATGGTAAAGCTCGCTGAATTCTTTACGAAATGGCAAAAGTTTCAAATGGCATCTATATAGAAAGAGCAATACACGTTTCACGCAAAATACATTTTCTCCACAAATCGTGTATTTTAAGAGAGAATAACAAAAAGTATGCAGAGAAAGCTAGGCCATAGATAATGTAGAATAACAAAATAACGCACATGAAAGATGCGATACGCATGTCGGGTAATTAACTTAAAAATACAGACGCTGAATCATAATACTTTATACGTACCGTTCTATACTTGATTTGACATAACTGTATAATAACATGGCGCCACATTTGCAGGATTGTAATGTGTTTTCGTGTGACGTAATAATCGATGATGTAAACATCGTCTTGTGACGTCACAAACCCTAATAATATTAATAATACTCTGTTAGGCATTTACAAGTACCTATATGCGTAGGTGTTCGTGTGTGTATGTGCGTACATTTGCGAAAAACGAAAGTGGACCCACAGTAGATTAAATGGTATGAATATTTGAGCAGAGTCCACGAAGTAAAAATCCGTTACGTTGTACACACATACCTTATATTTGAATTTCTAGCCCTTTACATCCTTCGAAACCGTTCAAAATTTCCATTTCTTCCCTCTGAATCTTACTGCTGTTTATGTTCCTAAACCAAGACTCACTTCCACATAAAAGGGTAAGAACTTCTGTCATCTTTGGAATTTACCTCTGTCCTCATTTATTTTAACGTTCTGCTTATCATCCCATATATTCCTAGACATTGTTGCATTATATTATTTAAGTCATGCCCGTATGGGCATATAAGAACTAATTATGGCGGTAAAGTCATTTGGTGTGAGTGGTTGGTATCAGTATTTCATACCAACAAATTAGCACCAACACTGTCGATAAGGCAGTGTGCTGTCCCGTAAGGGTGGCACACCGACAAATCAGACCAGACAGCTTTATTACCCAGGAGACCACAGTGTCTGCTTTCAGCTTTATGTTATACTTCACGTTTCCAACGCGTAAAATAAAAACACTTTTCACAATTCCATTTAACAGAATTGTTTTAAACTAATCAACTGCTTTACTTTGAAACCTGTTATGTTTTTCTCATAAAATTTTAACATGACATTATTCAACATATTAGGCTATATTACTGCGGCTTACATAAAATTACTACCCACAGACGCATACACAATACCACGTGACCCTACTACACAAAAAGCGTTTCCAAGGGTACATGAATATTAGCAGCCACTTCAAACGACATCCCTGAGGAGCGTTGTCAGTTATTTTAAAATACTTCATAGTCACGGCTTAACTAAATGTGTCGTGTTTAACCTTTTAAAGCCTAGCGGTAACTTTACATACGACCAGGTTTAACATTAAAAAATTCTACGTGGTGTCCACATTGCGTTTATGTGTTTTGTACGGATCTCAGAACAAACAGCAACTTTTGCCTTATAAAACATTAACAGATTGGTTTTGTGACCGAAGTGGAGAGTGTTTACAGCGCGGTACGCACTGAGTCCTTATATAAAACAGATACGCTTCGTCTTTAAAGGGTTAATAGACTCACATGAAGCTTATGCTCCTTAACAGTAAATGTATGTACAAACAAATATAACTACACGAATGGATTTACACGTCACAAAATAAGGAAGAGTGGCGATGCAACTTGTGTATTTTTGTTGATTTTCAGCTACATGTTTCGGTTTCTGGTATCATTATTAGGCTTACAGTCCTCTGTGTATGATAGTAGTGAATGTTCATTGTCAGTCGTCCTACCGGAGATTATGAATCTCGAGTTGTACACAAATCGTCTAAAAGTTTTAAGGTACAAAACACAATTTTGAAGCCCTATTTTCTTTTATTTATTGTTTAGAAATTCTCTGCAACACATTTTATATAGCATCTTACTGTTGTCGAAAAATAAGATTTGCAATAGCGTTTCAAAACAAGTACTGATATAAACGGTATATTTAATATTCAAAGTGCATTTTTAAAACAAAGTACGGTGATATATAAAATATAAACATTAATAAGAGTTGCAGATTATTTATAAAAATAATCTGCAACACTTATTAATGTTTATATTACTGACTACATAGAAAATTGATAGCCAGACAATGGCATCAAAAGCCGAAAGGTGTAACTAAAACATCAATAAGAATTCACAGCTTTATGGTGACTCAATTGTTTACTATTTATTAACCATGTATTATTTCAAATACGAGTAGAGCACAACGCGCTGCATATTTAAAGGTAATACCTATAACATTTAGAATGTTTAAACACGTTTCTTATCTTCCATTATGACTAATATGACTAATATGAAGTTACTGTATCCTACATTGCAATGTAACTAGAATGACATTTGAAGTCTGCACATCTCTGTAGGATTACACGGTGTCACAAACCATAATTCTCTTTATATCCCTACACACATTTGGTGAAAGTAGTATTTAAACGAAAAGAGTGAGGTGTATTAGGGTCATGTGCTCCTCCCCCCCCCATCCACCCTTCCAAGCACACTTATTAAAAAATATATAACGTCACAATTGAAATCCAGATGTTTTCTTGTTACCACAGAAGTCAGTATATACGCACATAAAATACAGCGAAATATTTTCATTTGTTATCCAAAAATAACGTTAACATAAATGCTTTGAGAATAAACTGCTTCAGCCAGATTATGACAATGTTTGTGATCGCAGAGAGCGATCCTGCCTGCATGAAAGCCCTAATTTATTAAACCGCTTTCCGAATATTATTACGAAAACTGACAGTAGTCCAATATGGAATACAGCGGTATTCTAGTGGTTACCTTACTGAGTTCAATTACGCTAATGACACTTTAATGCATTTTATGCTATCTCGGAACTAATCAGGTTTTAAGATAAGCCATGATTAAACATGATTAAATGCCATTAGTGTGATTCGAACCCCAAAAACACGACCAAAACTGTCAATCTCTTCCGACCGCACAAAACAGCTTCTCTCTGATACGATAATGCAGATAAGGTAACCATTTCACGTTAATTAGCAGAAAACGGAATCCAGGCCACACAAAGTGAGGAAGGACTATATTATCCTTACCCGCTGCACACGCACCGCTCTACAAGGTAATATTATACAAAGCGGCGTAAGGGCTGATCTGGCTTACGCAGCGTCGTAATTTGGAAGCTCTCTGTAGCAGCGTTATATGTACTAGAAGAGATCAGTCAACAGATTAAAGGTATGTTCAGTTTAGTGCCAAGTAAATGACACCCAGTACCCACTTAGTATAATCCTGAGTGAGATAAAGCGATACGTCGTCTGGGAATAGTGGCCAAGAAGACCATAGAACCCTCCCTGGGAAGCGAACTCCTGTCTGCCAAGAGGTGACTAGTAACTGAGCTCCTTATTTATTAACCCTTCAAAGACGAAGCATATCTGTTTTATATAAGGACTCAGTGCGTACCGTGCTGTAAACACTCTCCACTTCGGTTATAAAAACCAGTCTCTTAATGTTTTATAAGGCAAAAGTTGCTGTTTGTTCTGAGATCCGTACAAAACACATAAACACAATGTGGGCACCACGTAGAATTTTTTAATGTTAAACCTGGTCGTATGTAAAGTTACCGCTAGGCTTTAAAAGGTTAAATAACACGGAAACAGTAGCTACGTGCATATGCGTAGGTGTATGGAGGCATGGTATATTATAACAGGAAACGTGTAACCAAAGAGTGGCTACATTTGGACACCCCCGTTATGTTTTGTAGCCCGCTGCTTCATTACTCGCCCACGAAGCAGCAAAACGAAACCTCTAATTACACGTCTTGTTAGAAGCAGGTGCGGGGCTGTAGGCCCTGGGTCCTTCACGTCCTCATTCATCACCCTTATCATCACCATTGAACCCTCCGGTATCAATACAGGGTGTGAGATGCCATCCGCAAGGGCCAGCATGACTGACCAGAGAGCAGCCGCTTACAACAAGCCACACGTACAACCGCTTTCCTTTATTCACCTCCTTCTGTTCATGTTGTTGATTGTTCGATGTTTCTATAGCATAATCATTTCCACTACTTAAGTCTTTGTAGGATCATCACAATCACCATCATCATTATTACCGTCTATAAAAACTTAACTAGAAAGTGTCGGCTCCAAGATTCAACTCAGACTGTATCTCCCATTTAATGTGTTCCATGTCCGTGCACTATATTATACAAAAACACTAATCACCAACAAATGCACAAAGAGAGTTTTATCATCAATCGTAACACACTCCTACATGTTTCGACCCTGCTGGGTCATCTTCAGGGAGAACTTTTTTTGTTATCGTTACACTAAGGTTGCACTTTACAGTTGAGTGAGAATGTGCTGTTG